>JBAMJV010002507.1:0-111837 GCA_037951105.1 Echinarachnius parma
CATGTCTTCTCAGGGGACAACCTCAATAAGCTTATTTTTTTGCTTTTGTTGTCCCCACCACTTAATTTACTATTGTTTAGTTTGATGTATACACCAACTATTTTTTACCTGCATTTTACTGTGAATGTACACATGAATTGTATTTTAAATTGTGGAAATAAAATGAACTGAACTGAACTGAACTAAGTGACACCATGTCAGGTTCCCATTTTTTACATTTTTTACCAAGTCACTGCCTGATAAATCGCACTAACAATGGCGCGCGTATTGCTCGTTGTTCGACGCTATGACCTGACATGGTCAGTGGCTTACCCAGGATTTGTTTAAAGGGGGGAGGGGGGGGGGGACCAAGTACCTTCAAAATTTTCGAGACCAAGTTGAAAACCCCTCTCAGTGTGGGTTGGGGGGGGGGGGGGGGGTTGGGGAGGGTGGGGGGGGGGGGGGGGGGGGTGTCCGTAATTTTTTTTCGAGGCCGAGACCAAGTACCTTCAAAGTTCAAAACCCCTCTCAGTGGGGGGGGGGGGGGGGGGGGGGGGGGGGTGTCCGTTTTCAAAGCCGAGGCCGAGAGCGGGTTTTAGTCGGTCGAGACCAGATTTTAGTCGGTCGAAACCGCTTAAAAGTAGTCTCGAGACCGGCGAAAATTTAACAAGGGGGGGGGGGGGGTTCAAACCCCCCCCCCCCAAACAGCCAATTTTTGGTCAATGGGGGGGGGGGGGGTTGAACCCCCCAAACCCCCCCCCCCCCCCGGGTACACCTATGGACATGGTGTCACTCAAAGCGCCCTAAAACAAAAACAACACGACCAAAATGACTATTCTTGGTATCGTTTTTCATTGGAAAAGACACCCTATCCGATGGACATAATCATTTCGTTACTTTATTTTGGGAAGTGCCCCGTTCCGTTTTTTGGGGACCACCCTGTATAAGTGATGATAAGACCTATTATAACTAACCAGTATTAGACACCATCAGAAGTATCCCCCCGTCTTCAAGCGAGTCATGCAGGTAGCCAATCGTGTCATCGAGATCTTCCACGTGGTACAGAGAATTGACCGCGTTGATGAAATCAAATTTCTTTCCTTTGTTAGCCTTGTCCCCGCGGTACTCTTCGATCGTCTGCTGTCTGAAGTCGAACTCGATGCCGTGCACGTCATCGTCGTTCGTCTTCTCGATGAGTTGGCGGTAGAGTGCCACCTGATCCTGAGATGGCTCGACCACGGTGTTGTGAATCTTCTTAAACCGGGACTTGATAACATGCGCCATTATCAGGTCGATGCCGCCTGAAACAGAAATCACAATAATTATGATTATGCGAGTAATGCGACGGTATTTAACATCTTCAACAACAGTAGACGTTGAACTCAACTCACAGCATGAGGTATAGTCCGAATACGAAAAACATTTTTAAAGTGGCCTATTATCTTCATAAGATTTTATTTGAGACTTCTATCATAATATCATCGTACAATTTCCCTGACGGATGCGTGAAAGTTTCACAGCAAATGAAGATGTTAAACTAGTAAAAAGGTGAACATCTATATCAGAATTGATCCGTTTCGGAACGCTTTCAATGTTGGATATCTCCACAGTTAAGGAGACATTTGACAAATCGAAAGCCATTTCATTCTTCTGTTACCATAAGCCAAACAAACAGCTAGTACGGTGAGATAAATGTGAAAGCTCGAAGTGATTTTAGTTGAATATGACATTCAAGATTTTCATTATCATGATCAAAACAAATTTTGAAACATTTCTTTGAAAATAAAGCTTAGTATAATCATTCAAAAAAGCGTTATGATCACGGATTGAAACTATATGCACAACAAAATTGTATACCATTACAATAATTGCATTATGTTTGACATATCTTACTTCACACTGTTTGAATTAAAGTGATGCCTGTAAAGTGTCAGATATTGCCCAAAATGACATTTGAGACTTCAATCCTGTACCAAAATTATTGTAAGATATGTCCGAATGATGTTTGAAAGTTTCATTGAAAAAGAACACTGCTTTCCTGGTTAAAAAAAAAGCGAAAATATGCGTCAGCTTTTACAAAGGACGTTTATGAGGTTTATGACCGTTTTTTTAACGCTTTTGAGCTGAATGATAGATATCGTCATAATCAGTGGCGTAGACAGGTTCTTACACCTGGGGGGGATGATTTGCCGATCACCGGACCAATACCAATTTGTTCGCGCCCGAGACCGCCTGCCAAATTTGTTCAAGACCAAGGAAATTGCTTGAAAGATCTCTCAGTGGTGTGTGTGTGTGTGTGTGTGTGGGGGGGGGGGGGGGGGGGGGGGGTTAGATGTTAAGATGGTCGTGACCAGGCTGGCCGGAAGCAGTTTTGGATTGGGGGTGGGGGGCAAAACCTATGGGGGCTCACACTTTGTGTGTGTAGAAGCTCATGCCCCACCACACTCACAGTGCTGCCAACTTTGAGCCAGATGTGAGAGCGAGACATTGCAAGGAGCGAAGCGACCAAGCCCGAGGGAGTGAAGTGACTGAGCGGGGGAGGGGGTGGGAGGGGGTGTCCCCCACCCCACGGTAGGGAGCTTTTGCATTTTTGGACTTGACATTGTGCAATCTGGTGCTTACCTAGATAGGAAATTCGGGCTTAACATTGACTGTATCTGGGAAAGCGTGTCATGATTTGATCGACCAGAAATGTTAAATATATTTTCACGAAAAAAACAAATAATTGACACACTAATAAATATGCACCCCAACACACACACACACACACACAAATATTGTATTTATATTTAGCGTCATACACAGTTCCAACATCACAATATGCCACATAAACACATATGTGATTACAAATTAAGTATACATTTATCATATTAGTGATTGCGATCATGATAGTGATATAATATATTACTTGACGGAAAAGATAAATACATCTATAAAAGTGTTCGCCACTAAATAATTGTTGAGTATGATTATTTTATCGATACAATCATGAATTATATAATACATGTTTATGCTTTGTATAGTAAGTGTGCATGAAAATGATTATTAGTGTAGATTAAATTGTTTGCCTATATTTTATTAGGCATTTAGCGGTTGCAGTACCGATTTGATGAAAACATAGTACAGTGTTCCCACTTATACTCATATACCAGCCCTTTATTAGATTAGTAATAACATTCAAATTATATATGAAGATATTTGCCTATACATTGTAAGACTTTATATACATAAGTGTCGTATGGATTTAATGACAATATACCAGTTAGAAAAACAACATGGGCTTTTTTATAATTCCTTAATCATAGTATTGTAGAATAAGTTGTATACCTTTATTTTCTTGGGCCTGATACAGTAGTATAGATTAACTAAGTATACTGATCTTGTTTAAACAACAATACCTAGACATTCGTTAAAGAATATTATTCATTTATTTGTAGATACCTTAATCAAATTATTTTTAGATGAAGTGTATGCCTAAATTTTCTATCAATATATATTTGCTATAATTTCTATATTTTCAAGTTGTTCCTGGTAATGTTTCTAATTTTGTTGTCACAAAAAAAATGGTTTTGGTATTTCTTCTCGGGTTTGAGATGATATATTCTAGATGCTAATACAATTTGTATTTCAAATATATAAATAGCGTTGTTTATCATAGTGGACATTTTATGAGTTCCATATTGATTAAATGCATGAGTAGTTTAATCATGTACTTAGCCAAAGATGTGATAATCATGAGATACTCATACCCATGTTTAGAAGGTTAGTTTCATTTCTAATAACAATAATACATCATAGAGTTGTATTATCATATTGAATCGCATAGCGGATTCCATATTCTTGATCTGTAGCTGTACACCGTGTCCCAGAAAAAACGAAACCGGGTTTCATGGCAGAAATTTTATGTTATAATGAATAATTTCCTTGATGATATATATATGTCTGAAAAGCTATGTGTCTCTTCTTTTATTTGATATACAACTTATGGCACATAATTCACGCATGACTGAATTAGAACGATAGAAAGTGGTGTTACCAAAATTCAATTTGCGCGCAGAAATTGCAAGTTTGGGTGATGTTTTGGGGAGAGTTTTAAGAGTAGTAAACGTACTTATTTTGAAAAAGGACAGACACCGCATGAAAATTCATAATTTTATCTTTTATATGACACCTCATGATTACAAAATAAATTATATATGCCAGAGAACGAATACAATGAAAACATGCTTGATTCCAGCCCAAATGAGTAACTTTCCTGATATAGCCTGTTTCCTGATACCCATGTTTGTGTAAATTCACTCATTAGTCTATCAGGTTATGTAAAGCAGCAAATTTTGTTGCTATAATCTTGGAAACAGTTTTTAATTTGGTCTAAATACATTACTGATGAGAAAAAGTGATGTTTCCATTTTGTATTTTTGGTCCCAGGGTGCATTTTGGCGATTTTAAAGATAATTAGCTAATTTGCATATTTGTGAAATAAGGTCAGGGGTCATTTTCTATCTAGGAATAGTACAATATTGATAAAAACTAGTATTCTAGGGGATTTTGGGGCAAGGATTCCATTTCCGGTGCTCGTTTGTAAGTGCTGTATGGGAAACACTCTGAAATCCAAGATGGCTTCCCCTAATTTGCATATTTATGAATATTATTGATTTTCAGTGGCTACAGCCCCTAATAAGCAATAATTCCGGATTATTATTTGTCAGTTATGTTCTAAGTATGTATTTAAGATATCAAAGATGAGTTGCCATCGTGACAACCTCTAGCAATGCATATTATTTGCATAATTATGTATTTTACCTAATTTGCATATTCCCCCAAATCGAGTATATTGGGAACCCGGCAAGTAAAAAAGATAAGTAATACCACTTTTCCAAGGTTTTAGGGGGCAACGAATCCATTTATGATACTTATTTACCTGTATCACCTCGGCAACCCACATAAATCCAAGATGGCCGCCTTTGTCATTTTAAAGTAAATAATGTTATTTGCTACTTTAATGGCATTTAATTTAAAAAAGTATGATTTGTTTACTGTAAGCAAACAACTACATTGTGATTCAAATATTCTAGTTGCTCATTCTAATAATTAAAAGTCAAAACATTATAATATCAATCTAATATAACCGAAATAATATAGTCGTGTATCATAACATGTGTAATTTAGGGAGCAGTCATCTTGGATTTGAGATGGATGCCATGGTGATACAGGTAAATAAGTATCAAAAATGGATCTGCTGCCCCCCAAAACCTTGGAAAAGTGGTATTACTTGTCTTTTTTACTTGCCGGGTTCCCAATATACTCGATTTGGGGAATATGCAAATTAGGTAAAATACATAATTATGCAAATAATATGCATTGCTAGAGGTTGCCACGATGGCAACTCATCTTTGATATCTTAAATACATACTTAGAACATAACTGACAAATAATAATCCAGAAATATTGCTTATTAGGGGCTGTAGCCACTGAAAATCAATAATATTCATAAATATGCAAATTAGGGGCACCCATCTTGGATTTCAGAGAGTTTCCCATACAGCACTTACAAACAAGCACCGGAAATGGAATCCTTGCCCCAAAATACCTTAGAATACTAGTTTTTTTTTATCAATATTGCACTATTCCTAGATAGAAAATGACCCCTGACCTTATTTCACAAATATGCAAATTAGCTAATTATCTTTAAAATCGCCAAAATGCACCCTGGGACCAAAATTTAAAAATGGAAACATCACTTTTTCTCATCAGTAATGTATCTAGACCAAATTAGAATTTGTTTCCAAGATTATAGCAAAAAATTTCACAACATTTATTTGTACTTCATTAGGGGATATACTACATGCATCAAAGTCCATTGTCAGCTGCTAGTCAGGAAAGCTGAGCGACTTCTTACTCAACTTTCACTCATTCGGGCAGAAATCAGGCATGTTTTCATTGTACTCGTTCTCTGGCATATTTTTTTAGCATGAGGTGTCATGTAAAAGATAAAAATATGAACTTGTATGTGGTGTTTGTCCTTTTTAAAAATAAGTACGTTTACAACTCTCAAAACTCACCCAAACTTCAAATTTATGCGTGCAAATTGAATATTGGTAACACCACTTTCCATTGTTCTAATTCAGTCATGCTTGAAGTATGTGCCATAAGTTGCACATCAAATGAAAGAAGAGACACAGAGCTTTCCAGGCATATATATATCATCAATTAAATTATTCATTATGACAGAAAATTTCTGCCATGAAACCCGGTTTCGTTTTTTCTGGGACACGGTGTATAATCTACAATACCATTACGCTGATGTAGTAACAAAAATTTAATTCAAAGGTACGGTAACGTTTGATTGGAGCGCAACTAAAGATATATTCTCATCATAGAAATGTGTTATTTGCCTTTTTAGAGTTGGATGCTCTTGACAAAGAATACTTGAGTAGTAAAAAAATACTCCCCAATTTTGTCACGGTACATGGTTATCATGAATTGGTACTAACCTCAATTGAAAACTGACACAATAATTGTATTCTTACGGAGTAATAAAAGCCTGAATTATGTATTCAAATCGAAAATAATAATCTGAACTCTCGACTGAAATCGTTTAGCGTCATACACAGTTCCAACATCACCATATGCCACATTACGTATGATCCAACAACATAGCCTATTGCCAAGAATGAATCCCGAGGGGCGAAGCTACCGAGGGCTGGGGCAGAGCCAAATAGCGAGGGTTTGGGAGGTGGTATCCCCCTCCCACGGAGAAGATTTTGCATTTATATATGTACTTGAAATTATGCAATTTGGTGCATGTCACACAAGCAGCCAGAGCAATGCCAGCCTACACTGGAACTACGTGGCCCGGTATACAGACAAAAATACACAACAAACTGAGATAATCTGTTCGCGCGCGAAGCGCGCAGCGAAAATTGAAAGTGGATGTATACATTACTTTTTGAACGTTAGAATTAACAAGTCTTAGCTCATACAACTAATGTTTTCTTTCCCACTCGTATACAGATACACACAAAACAAATATATCCTTCCCTAAAACCTGGGGGGGATGATTGTACATGTCATCCCCCCCCCCCCACCTTGTGAGGTGGGGGGATGCATACCCCTCATCCCCCCCGTTGTCTACGCCCCTGGTCATAATAAAGGGGCATTTGAAAAAATCTAACCCTATTTCATTATTCTCTTACCTTAAGCTAAACAACACGGTAGAAGAGAAACGAGGAATCTCCAAATAATTTTCGTGGAGTTAGACACTTTACAGGCCTCACTTTAATATCAGTCAAAGGTGTTAAATGTGTTTTACTGTAAAAAGTGTATCACGATATATGTGTATATATTACATAAAAGTCTGACACGATTACAGTACATTTTTTACAAGAATATAAAATTATAGTAGAACTTTCTAATGGGAAATTTATTTATTACGACAATCGAAATACAGTTGTCTAAAGGCTGATTATAGATCCTACGTACATTTGTTTTCCCCTGTAATGTACAATTTAAAATTAGGCGACGTATTAACTGAAGAATATATTATATTGACAAAAGTAATCGAAGGGATTGGACAGAAAGTATTGGATTTTAGCAAGCCAACGTTGGTCCAACGTTGGACCAACGTTGTCCAATTTTTTCGGCACTGTTGGTCCAACGTTGTCCGGCAACGTTGGACCAACGTTGCTTGCGTACGCCCAAACAACGCTGCTCCAACGTTGGCGAAAACAAAATACCAACGTTGGATCAACGTTGGTCCATCGTTGGAAAGTTGTCATTTGTCAACGTTGGACCAACGCTTTTCCAACGTTGATCCAAGGTTGGTATTTTGTATTCGCCAACGTTGGAGCAGCGTTGGTTGGGCGTACGCAAACGTTGATCCAACGTCAAAGCAACATGTGTCCAACAAGCATCCACCATATTTCCAACAAGCATCCAACATGTCTCCAACACTCATCCAACAAGCATCCAACATGTCTCCAACAAGCATCCAACATGTCTCCAACAAGCATCCAACGTTGGTCCAGCGTAATTCACCAACATTTCTCCAACGTTGGTCCAACGTTGATCCAACGTTGGTCCAACATTGGACCAACGTCTCACCGTACTAAAAAAATTAAATTAATATTCATATGACACGCCTATTGGTGATATCTAGAACATCCTATCCTAGCTTTCCCTTTACCTAAGACTAACCCTAACCCTATTCCTAGTCCTATTCCTATCCATATAGTCCTATTCCTATTCCTACACTCACTACATCTACATCATCCACTCAGCTTTATATAACCTAGCTTCTGTGTTAATATTTGTTTGATGGTTGGTATTTCGATAAAGTTGAATGTTTGGATAAAGTTTTAAGAATTTACACAAATACATCATGGAAACAAACCTTTAGAATGTTTTTGTAGATAAATAACTTACATTTATTTCAAATAATGAGTAAATAATAACATTGGATTCATTCTGAACAATCAAATAACATGATTATTAATGCTTTTTGCAGTCAATGATAACCACTCATGAATATTCATGAATAATAACCAACGTTCATCCAACGTTGAACCAACGTTGATCCAACGATGGCATACATCCTGCTTTCAGCAGCTAATTTTAAATCCTTTTATTATGCAAGGGGGTTTTGACCACCTGTGCTACGAGTAAAAAAATTACCTTTTCTAACATAACAGCTACATGTAGTGAACAACAGATGTGAAATGTTGGATTCTCGTTGGATTAACGAACGTTTCACTGTGGGTTACCGATGTCGATCCAACGTTGCTCTAACGAGATTGTCCAACCTCCATTTCACTTTGAGTTACCGATGTTGATCCATCGTTGGTGTTGTAATATAATACAAGTAGGCGAAATGCCATGTGTAACTCTGGCATAACAATAATAAATACTGGTAAATTACAAACTTGAGTGTCAGGGTAGACTACCCGACACCCAGAAGATGGAACCAGGGGATTATTCTGCCCCTTTCGTACGGTTGTCATCCCCTATGTAAGACCGACATTTACCTTATGCAAAATGGTTTAACGTGCTAGTGCCAGGGTGGACTACCCAACGCCTAGATGATACCAAGGGATTATTCTGCCCTAAATGGTATTCATCTCCAGCACAAATCTAATCTATCCGGGGGTCTGAGAGTAGACGTCGAAGTGGGTAGCGCCTGTCACGTTCTTGCGAGGGCGGCTTCACCTCACTCCAGCACGCTTCTGGGACCTCCGTTTCCTCGTTTACTGGAACATGGATGTTACCTTCAGGTGCGCGACGCTTCTTTAGATGATGTCTGTTCCGGCGATACCGCCCACCTTTCTCACTCTGGATGTGGTACGAGCGGGGCGTTGAATCTTGAGTTGTCACTACGCCAGGTTTCCATTCTTTTCCCACTTGGTAGTACACACGTTCTCCAGACTTCAACACCGGCAGCGACTTGGCACCCTGGTCATAGTATCGCTTCTGCCTCTTCTGGAGCTCTTTCTTCCTACTAGCTATATGCACCGTTGATAACGAACAGTACAGTTCTCAATAAAGCGTTTTCTGGATGGTATATCCGGTCACACATCAACCGTGAAGCTCGCCTCCCAAAATGGATTCAAATTAGCATTTCTACAACACAGGTCATGGCGAATCGAATCAGACATACAGTCACTTTCACTTCAGACACCATGTTGTAATATAATACAAGTAGGCACACGAGTATAGTTGAAAGCTTACTTTATTAACTGCTTGTAGATCGATGGCCCAACTCATACATGGTCTCTTGACACCCGATAATATACATATCGATCCTATATGGTAATTCACCGGGGATGGCGCACTTCTATTTATGATTGTAATTCTACTTGAGTCCATTCATTACTGTTGGTCTAACGAGATTGTCCAACGTCTTTTTCACTGCGAATTACCGATGTTGATCCAACGTTGGTCCAACGAGATTGTCCAACGTCTTTTTCACTGCGAGGTACCGATGTTGATCCAACGTTGGTCCAACAAGATTGTCCAACGTCTTTTTCACTGCGAGTTACCGATGTTGGTCCAGCGTTGCTCCAACGAGATTGTCCAACGTCAATTTCACTGCGAGTTACCGATGTTGGTCCACCGTTGGTCCAACGAGATTGTCCAACGTCCATTTCACTGCGAGTTACCGATGTTGGTCCGACGTTGGTCCAACGAGATTGTCCAACGTCTTCTTCACTGCGAGTTACCGATGTTGGTCCAACGTTGGTCCAACAAGATTGTACAACGTCCATTTCACTGCGAATTACCGATGTTGGTCCAACGTTGGGCTAACGAGATTGTCCAACGTCTTTTTCACTGCGAGTTACTGATGTTGGTCCAACGTTGGTCCAACGAGATTGTCCAACGTCTTTTTCACTGCGAGTTACCGATGTTGGTCCAACGTTGGTCCAACGAGATTGTCCAACGTCTTTTTCACTGCGAGTTACCGATGTTGATCCAACGTTGGTCCAACAAGATTGTCCAACGTCCATTTCACTGCGAGTTACCGATGTTGGTCCAATGTTGGTCCAACAAGATTGTCCAACGTCTTTTTCACTGCGAGTTACCGATGTTGGTCCAACGAGATTGTCCGACGTCTTTTTCACTGCGAGTTACCGATGTTGGTCCAACGTTGGTCCAACAAGATTGTCCAACGTCCATTTCACTGCGAGTTACCGATGTTGGTCCAATGTTGGTCCAACGAGATTGTCCAACGTCTTTTTCACTGCGAGTTACCGATGTTGGTCCAACGTTGGTCCAACGAGATTGTCCAACGTCTTTTTCACTGCGAGTTACCGATGTTGATCCAACGTTGGTCCAACAAGATTGTCCAACGTCCATTTCACTGCGAGTTACCGATGTTGGTCCAATGTTGGTCCAACAAGATTGTCCAACGTCTTTTTCACTGCGAGTTACCGATGTTGGTCCAACGTTGGTCCAACGAGATTGTCCAACGTCTTTTTCACTGCGAGTTACCGATGTTGATCCAACGTTAGTCCAACGAAATTGTCCAACGTCTATTTCACTGCGAGTTAACGATGTTGATCCAACGTTGGTCCAACGAGATTGTCCAACGTACATTTCACTGCGAGTTACCGATGTTGGTCCAACGAGATTGTCCAACTTCTTTTTCACTGCGAGTTACCGATGTTGGTCCGACGTTGATCCAACGAGATTGTCCAACGTCCAACGAGTTCCAACGAGTTTGCAAGTTTCCGACGTTGGTCCAACGTTCGCCAGGAAAGAAAGATAAAACACCAGACGACTAAGAGTACAGGTTAGGAGTTGTTTATTAACCATGACCGAGACGACGACAACGGTAATCTCAATGCATAACATGCATAACAATAATATCTATGGAACGCCAAATGTGTCAAACACAATACAACTAATTGAACACAATTAACTAATACTGGCGTGACTACTTTTCTTCCTCCTTTGATTCGAGAATGAAATAACATCACTTCATTAGTAATATCAAGATCAAGAATAACAAGCCAGTAGAATAACAAACATCGGCGTAAATGACTTGGTCATTAAACTATCAATAATCAACTAATAAAGGTAATGGCTACAGTATAGATAGCTGACAATAAAGATCAAGCAACTTGTGGCATCACATATGAGCGATCCAATGATAAACTGAATGTCATAGCACATACAGTACTTAACCAAATAACCAAATAATTAAGCCAGAGCCCGTATCAATTACATAAACGCGACATCCTGAATCAATGATACATCAAACCACAATAATTACATCATTCAAATACTAATCTAAAAATATTCATTTGAAGCACATGCAACTATGGCTTTCATAATTAAATCTAACCTCAACAAGTTAAATCAATTTCAAAGATAAGCTCCACCTATCAATATTACTCTTATTAACATGTATCAATACAAATTAAAAACACGTTACTAAAAGTTGGGCTAACGTCTACCGTCTACGTAGCTATCAACAATCATAATTACTACGCCATCTACGTATAAGTGTATTAATTATATTAAAACAAATAATCAAACACACATGCCACTTCCTCCGCAATGTCGGAAAAACAAAATGCATTAAGGAAGGATCGCATTAACAACAGTAAAAACCGACGACGAAAACACATGGGCTGCGTGACAAAACAAAAAGGGGAAACCGTCAGTGGGTTGCAGCACTGACATGGCAGAGGGGAAAACAGAGCTGTCAAACAAGGAATAAAAAAGTTTGAACACAGGTGAAGGCTGGGAAAGCATGTAATAAACCTGTAAATATTATAATAAATCACAGTAAGTACCTATTAAAAAATGGAACCATGCATCCATAAAATACTATCTTGAATCAAATGTACGTGTGCAAAATGTATAGAAACGGAACAATGTCACAATGGGTAAAGTATGGAGGGCGTGAGCGACCGACAATAAGAAAATATAACATCATTGACACAACACGCAGTCCATGAATATATCAAGAGCAGAAAACACGAAAAATGTAACCATACTTCCTCAAGCTGCACAAGGAAACATACTACAAATACAAATACATATAAATTGACTGAACAAAAGGAAAAACAACCCCGCAGGAATTAGCAGGCATGTACAAAAAAATGTGGTTCCCACAGCCAAACCGAATGGGAAGAACCAAAATAATTCCAATGAGCATGTACTATCCCAGGGTGTATGTCGGGCAGAGTGCTAAGTATAAACAAATATGCGATTGTGACAAATATGCGATTAAATTAAGTATATGGGAACCCACAGACAAATACACACAGTTCTAAAACAATGTATCATAATATAAAGCAGACACAAATATGGTACCTTGATAAGGGCATACTGTAATAACATACATGTACACTTAAATGGAGAACAAACTCTGTAAGCAAATAGTGTGTACCCAATAATAAAATCTAAAATATGTACCTAAATCAATTATACAAATACACTCTATAACATAAGTAAGAAACCTGTATCAGACTGATACATACTGATGGGTAAGGAGTATCAGCAGTATAAAATAAATATAAACAATAGACAGGTAATACCACCTGACCAACAATAGCATAGGCACTGTGTCATATAATGAATAACCTGGGAAATTGTGTACTCTATAATTATAAAAACAACAAGTACGTGTAATACTAGTAAGCTGTAAGAGCAATACAGGGGAACCCCGCACAATGAGATCCTAGGGACTATAATTATGAAATACTGCCTGAAGCCTCAGACACTGAACTACCATTCGCAGTATTGTAACAATACACAAAAACAAAGTGGAACCCAATCAAAGAAAATATCAAACCTTATCACTATAAAGTACATCGTCACACCAGATCTCGCAAGACTGGGCTTCCACTGTATAACAAAATACACCATATGCACAATTGCACACATAATAACCAATACAGTTTACACCTGCTTATACAATAGCTAAAAATAAGAAACTGGGCCAGGGAGTGCACACCACAAAATAATAAAATGTCGGAGTACATAAAATCACAAATTGAATAAGTAAGAAAAACATCAATGGAATAACGAAGCAGTGTAAACGCGGGCGTTCACAATTATAACTTTGGCAGAAATTAATAAAATCAGGATAAACCTAAGGAATAAAAAGAAACAAGTTACATATTTCTCAACTACGGTTAAAACAATTATCCCAGCAGCAAATTATATCATTAATATAATTATGTTTGAACTTCACCAGGCCTGTAAGAAAAAAAGCACCCGAAACATTTATCATTATAAAAATGTCACAGGGGTGTGAGAGTGCCTGTGGGAAGAAAATGGACAAAATTCTGGTCTACCTTAAAAGGCAATTGGCTCAATCAATGAATACAAAATGATTCAAAATATAAACTTTAAAAAACTTAAAGAAACCAAATTAATTTTTATCTTCCTCCTTATTGTACGCTGAACTCTCACATCCCTGATCACTGCCAGAATAAGGATCCTGCATGAGAAAGAAAAAATTTCCAGTTACAAACAATGTGCATGCATATATATTTTAAAATAATGGCATACAAAAATAATTAAAACTATGATATGAAGAAACGTAAAAAGGAATCAAATCGAGTCTGTCTTTTGTTGTTTCGTGTACGCATACAGTATACAACAGTTGAGGGGGTGGGGGGGGGGGGGGGGGGCACACGAAGCCATCAACCTGGAGTGGAAGGGGACACGGGAGGATCGTGCCCATGTGGGACCGCAGTCAGTCCAACATCAGGGGGTGCTGGAGGTAGAGTCCAAGGTACGCCGAAGGGGTCGGAGACGCCGACGGAACCCAGGGGGGCGATGCCATGGGCAGGAGCTGGGGAGACACACGTCGTGGCCATCACGTGGTCGAAGGCGCTCGGGGCTCCATCGTGGGGACGGGGAGAAGGACCTCTTTCCATGAAGGAAGCTGGCGGGAGGCGGCCATAGGTCCAGGGGGGTGACTTCCAGGTAGGGCGAGCGTGGCGGCCAACGTCAGTAGAGGGCGGACGAAGGCAGACGTCATCATCGGCAAGGATGGCCTGCGGCGTGTCGTCGACATCGCAGGCGATCATGTGACCACTGGCTAGACGAGGCAAGGCAGCACAATCACAAGAACGATTCACATCGCTGTGAGGAAGACATTCCACCACGGGAGGCAAACGGTCACAGTCAGGGGTAGGCCAGTTAGTCCAAACTGGTGGAGGCTGGTGCAGGCAGACATCCGATGGGCGACTCGTGGGCCTGTGCAGTAGGGCTGAGTAGGTAGTGCGCTGGTTCCGGGGGAATGGAGCGCCATCATCGCAGTCATCGGGTGGTAGAAGTTGTACCGGCGTACTGGGTGGCAAGGTGGTAGATGACCCAGGACCACATGAAGAGTTCTTACCACTGCTCGCGATGCTGTCAGGGTTATCGGTCAGGACACACAGACTGTTAATACCAACTCCAAACGTCACCTGTGGAACATCCGCTATTACATGAACAACGGTCACAGAGCAAGGCTCAGTTCTGAGAGGACCAGAGCTGGTGGGAGCACCACAACCATGTACAAGTGAGGGGACCGGACTACTCTCGATCTCACTGACGGAAAGACCGGAGCTAAGATCAGCGACCGTGGCAAGAACAGGGGAACAGACATCATGCTCACTGTAGGGAGAACTAGGGCTATGCTCAGCAGCAGGAGAATCAAAGCTACGCTCGATGAGGGGAGTGGCATACCAGCCGTCAACATCATATCCGACACATACATTCACTGTCTCAATCTCACAGGAACTCTCTGTGCAGAAGGGAGACTGGCGATCGGTCGAGTCCTCACTCTCTATTGCGCTACACTCCACGTCGTGTTCATGCACACACTCGGTCTCGCTGGGATCACACAGCGAGGTCTTGTACTCGCTTTCATACTCACATGCTCTCAGTCTCGGTTTCTCGTGGGCACTGGTATTCGTGTGCATATCACCGATATCATACGAGAATACATACTCATCACCGAACATAATCTGGCGTCTACGTGGCCTAATCGACACGTCGTTAAACTCCATGAAGGGAGCACCAACAATAACGTCAACACCAATGCTATCCATGACGTCATCACAAACAACAAAACCGTCAAACCAAAGATCAACTTGATTATCATGAATTAGCGAGAAACAAGTGAGGCCTACGATACTTGACTGACGTATGGGGAGAAACTGATCAGAATCGAGATAATCATCGTAACCGAAATCATCGATCACCACATCCAAACCAAACTCATCAGCAGCCAATTCACTCACCATATTGATATTCGAACCACTGCGAACACCAATGGGGAAAACCTGGTCAGAATATCCCTTGATGGTGGCAGGGAAACTAGGCAAGTCATGTCCGGTTCGGTTTCGGTACATCACATTCACAATCGGATTCGCGCCGGCTGGACACCACCGCTTGGGTGCCCCTGCGGCCGCGGGGTCGCGTCGCTGCGTTGACGCATCGTTCGTGGGCTCGGCCAGGGCTAAGGCGCATCGCTGCGTTGATGCTGCGTGCATTATCAGTGCACAATCACAATACCTAACAGAGATACTGTACCCTCAATTATCACATCAAAATACAGATGAACGCCTGATCCCTCTATATTGGGCGAGATTCACCTTCTTCCTGAATTTTGGTAGCGTATTCTGGGCTGAAATTCAATCACACCGCAAGTCACCACGCCAGGAAAGAAAGATAAAACACCAGACGACTAAGAGTACAGGTTAGGAGTTGTTTATTAACCATGACCGAGACGACGACAACGGTAATCTCAATGCATAACATGCATAACAATAATATCTATGGAACGCCAAATGTGTCAAACACAATACAACTAATTGAACACAATTAACTAATACTGGCGGTTGGCTTGCTACCTGGGATATATACCTGCTCCACTTCCAACGCCTAGAATGCGAACAGGAGAGCTAGAGTCATCCGATTCCAAATGGCGTTTAGAAGGTAATTTGTCGACCACTTCTTTCGGAAAGATTTTCCCATTCCAGTTGCTCATCACACCGTGGTAATTCGACGCATCACCAAACGCGCGAAACGCCTTAGAGTACCTGACTGGATCATCCGGCAAACTGACCACTACATCTTCTACCTGATCATAGTTATCTAAGCAAATTGAGGAAGCCATTTTGTTGGTTACAGCCGTGTTTTATTGTGTTACTTGCGTACTGTACACTGCATGACAGACACTTTACCCTCAATGATTAACTTCATATACCATATTTATATGGGTTCACATATGGGTCATCACAAAACACGTAACCACAGTCTACGATAAACGATGGGCTATGATGAGTGAATATACCGTAAAACTTCGCTAAAGTGACCATGAAACATCTGTTTTTTCTGGATTTTGGTAAGACGTTTAAAAAAACTAACTTCAGATTTGTGATCTGTGATTATTGTTCTTCATTTTGATATGTAATTCGCCCCGATTTGTTGAAGTTCAGAATGTACATGAGCGTGCCTAACTAATGTCAAGAGTACTGCACAGTACAGTCAACACTCGCTCGCGCTAATTGTTTGCCCCTTTGTCAAAATGGCCGATCGCGTAGTTAGGGAAATCACGTGACTGTGACGTCATGCCGACCGTGAGAATCTCACAGTATAAGCCAGTTCGTAGTTACAATCTGCGCATGCGCGTATTTACTTCCGGGTATTTTGATATTCCATCGATCGTGAGAATCAAAGGAGCCACACGTGCAATTGAATGCGAATTATTTGTTTACGTTTTTAAAATCTGGATCAGGATAAAATTCATAAAAATAAGCCCATCGTTTTTGTATTCACCACATCAAAGGTTAATAGCATAATATGTACTATTTCATAGAACAAGAACCGGTTTGATAGAATGTGTTATTCATGTGTAATGATGATATTTATTGATCAATAATTTCACCGAGCCTTGCTTGGCCTGGCTAGCACGCACGTATAGGTGTACATAATAGTGTACATAGCATTGTGCGGAGATTATCGTCTTCCGCTTGCTGCACTATCCAACGCAAAAACAGTTTTTGCCGGCTGATTTCTCTCTCCATTTATTAGCAAATGCAAACAAAATTTCGTTTATGTGATCCACAATTTATATACTTTACATCAAATGTGTTCTTTATGAGTTTATGCAGCTGCTCGTATAATTTCCACTTTTATTTTATGCATCTAATGTTTGTTTTATGCTGTCAAACTAAAATTATCCGGTAATATGACATGATAGCATACACTTTACTGTACGTTGATAGCCCGTTGATGGAATATCGGACTACGCCCTCTGACGTCACCCAAGCTCCATAGTCTAATTACGAACTGGCTTAAGCAGCAGCCCCAGCCGCGTCCACAAGGATCTAGTATAATGAATGTATCTAGCCCTTTGTCAACGATCTTCGAGCAGGTCTTAATGAATATTCATGATAGCATAATCATGTAAAGTTGAGAAAAGGTAAACGTTACTTAGGGTTAAAAACCCACCAAGCAAGCAGAAGTACCTCTTGGGTCGGTGGTTGGTGCAAATCATTCTAGGCATGGCGGTATGTAAAGCCGTAGGTTCAAGTCGCATTGGATAAATTAATTTTTTATTCTTCAATTTCATCATGTTCATAGGAATTTTGTTTTAACAAATTATGCCACCGTTTTGTGCATAGGAATAGGAAGGAAAATCATTAACTTTTTGTCAGATACACAATTATGACATTCAGTTGAAGTCATGGCATTCCCTGCCCACACACACACGCACACGCATACGTACACGCACACGCGCACACACGCACACGCACACGCACACACACACACACGCGCACGCACACACACACACACACACACACACACACGCACACACACATACACACACACCCACACAAGTCGTGTGCGCGGGATGGGGGGCGGGGGGGGGGGGGGGGCCCACGGGCGTCGATCTGTCATTGATACCCATTCATCAGGGGGGATGGTCTATTCGTCCATCCTCCCCTGATGAATGGGTATAATGTAGGTATCGACGCCCATTTAAGCATTATGTTCATCTAATAATGTAATTTGTCTTTAACTAGTTTCCTCTTTTCGGTTGAATTTCTATTCATTACGATCACCTGTTTGGTTTCCATGTCGTTCTTTTGTTATCATATCTTACGATGCACACTGAAGCTGTTACTAGGCAGATAAACCTCGTACAAGCAGTCGATCTGCTTGAATATTACGTAACTATGCATTATAGCGCTCTCTGCACGAGTCCATTTTGTAATGGCATGTTATGCCGTTGATTTACAGTCGATTAAGTGATCGAGGTTATCCCAGATGTCGTCATCATTTAACTTGGGCAAGAAAATATAGTAGCGATCTTGTCTATCGGAGGAGACATTTTGTCCGATTATCAATCTGAGTGGACAGTTGGGGCCAACAATTGATTTATATTGGGATTACAGATACTTGCTAGCATTATTCTGCTATTCACGTGTGTGAGGTGTGTGTGTTATGTGCGTACTGTATTTGAATGAATGAAAACAAAACCAATCATGAAAACATTGTTTTTAAATGCAGGTTACAAAATAAAAGATGAATTAGAACAATTTAAAACAAAATATATAAAAGAATATAATGAACAACAAATGACGAGAAAAAAAAATGAAAATGAAAAAAGAATGACAAAAAGGGGGGAAATAGAACCAACAACTAATAATATAAAAAAACGCAGGACTTCATTTGATCCGCGTACTTTGAGATCTAAAAACAGACCAATACCATCTACCGTTGAACCACCTTCAATTGTTGGGGATGAAACGGAATTTAAAGCATGATATTCTTTCAGCCCTTTCACACATCTTGGACATGTTTCATTCATGATTATGTATAATTATTCAGAACAGGTGTACACTCTATTTCATTATTTGAGGTGCTAGGAGGAACACTATTGTTAGAACTTTATCCTCTGACATTGTGCTCTCCGCATTATCTGTTCTGAAAAGGAATTCATGATGCACCACCAACAAGACTATTCACACTATTTCAAATGAATAGGTACAACATATATATTTGCATAAACTATTGAGTTTCATCTCAACTATAGAGATACAAACATATTGACTAACACAGCTGGGGGCAGGGGCCCGATTACGGACCAGCGACATTTACCATGGTATTTAGCATCATTGGTTCTAACTCATCGATGTCAATATGCTAGAATTACATTAAAATCAACAGAACGTAGCAGAACAGTGGAGCACACATACCGCCCTTACTCATTCAACCGTAAAGCTTATCTGGAGATCAGTGGAACTAGGGCTGGTCCTGGGTCATGATCGTACTCTCGTCCACAGGTTCAAAGTTACAGCGTGCAGCAATAGCAGCATAAAATCAAAGAATGCATGACACGACATCTCAAGTTCGAATCTGACAATGCATAATGAACATAATCGTAGTCATAGCGTGCGTGTGCTGTATGCATACGAATAGGTGTGTGTGAATAGGTGTGTGTGCTGGGGGATGGGGCGGGCCGGGGCTAAGTTATTAATAAGTTGTTATAATTCTTGGACGGAACAGAGTAAAATATAGTGTGTGCTTGATGAAGAGGCTGGAACAAGGTGATGAATCAATTTTAAAATTACCCTACCCCCTCCCCCTTCATGCATCCACTAATATATAAAGCTAAATCATTACGTTTCACTAAGTTAGCCGTGATCTCCACCACGGTGGAAATCAACTCAACCATTTTAATAGCTTTCGTCAACATTCTATGCCCTGTTAACTGCCCCCCGAGACCTAGTGGTATTATAGAGATAATCTCCTCCGGTTACACGCAGTAAACCGATAAGAACGGTGTAAACGGTGATAAAATTCTACTAGAGGCACGAATCTCTCAACCTCTCCTCAGGCCTGAGAAGCGGATATTTTCTAACTTGGGTGAAACGTAATGTACTAGCAGAATGTCAGGACTTCTCCTGAATGTAATAATTGTGTATTTAACACAAAAATGATCATTTTAATTCCCATTCCTATGCACAAAACGCTGGCATCGGTTAAAACATAATTTCCTATGAAAAAAAAAAATAAATAAAAAAAAAAAAAAAAAAAAAAAACTTATCCAGTGCCTCTTGAACCTACGGCTCTACATACCGTGATGCAATTTTACCTTACATTGATTTGCACTAATCAACGCCTCAAGAGCTACTTCTGCTTGCTTGATTGGATTTCAACCCTTAGTAACGTTCATCTTTTCTAACTTTGCGTGATAATGCTATCATGAATATTCATTTAGACCGGCTCGAAGATCGTTGACAAAAGGCTAGATACATATTCATTATACTGGATCTTTTTGGATGTTCGATGGCGCTATTGAACCAGTACCGCCTATAGGCGAAGTTTTACGGTATATCTTTTTTCACCTTGACCTGAACTTCTAGAATAACGTTACAAAATAATATTGCACACATACACATGTATGCAGGTAAATTAAATTTTCCCTCCATAGTGCATGCCTCGATGGTCACACCGGACGGTCCATTCTGATGTGACCAGCCAGGCAAAGGAGGAAGAGGGTCTGAACCATAGAGATATACATAACTCTATGGTCACGTCTGAATTGATATCAATGGTTAGTCTAGGATCGAGACCCTCGATCGCATGCTGAACTCGGTCGCATACATCAACGCGCTGATCTGCTCTCGCACAGAGCGCGTTGATGCGCTCTGCATGCCCTCGCACGGAGTGCGCCATCTGACGGCCAAATATAATATGGCATCTAAACGATAAAACAAAGTCCGGAACAAGGACCAATCTGAACGTGTGTAACATATTGATTGTGTTACATCAAAATTCAATGGTTCTTGTTCCCGAATTTCTAGAAGTGGATTACTTCGACCATAGTCGTACCCAGGATTTATTCAAGGGGATGTTTTAGCTTCATTTAGTGACGCAGTTGGGGGGTGTTTGCATACTGGCCTAAAACAGTAACAAAAAATTTAAAAAAAGAAAAAAAAGAAGAAGTTTGCTAAAGGGGGGTGTTGAACACCCCCAAACACCCCATCGGTACGGCGATGACTTCGAGAGTGTAACCGACACAATAGTTATAATCAGCCCACCGAATACACGCAGTGAGATCGTAGAGCATCAACAAGGCTTCCCATTTATAAACAAAATATGCATGACTTGGATTTCTATGAAAAAGTAGTGAGCAGAAACAACGATATTTCCAATCGCGTAAACTAAGAGAAATTAAGTGTTTCATGAAAAGAAAGGCGTCGATACAACGCCTTATATTCCAAAGTTTATGTTATTATTTGTTTCGCTTCAATCTGACGTAGATAAAAGGGTGAAATTTAAGGTTAAAATATGATAATAAAACAAGAATTGAATGATTCATGTTTACCTTATAAAATAATATATCAAATATGCTTGCGTCTCGGTAATTTTTACATCATTGGAAAGAGAAAAGTATTGGCTCAGATACTACACCATTCATATATTCATTCATTTTTTAGAATAGTCAGGAGCTAGCAAAATATCACAAGATGTTCAAAAATTATTATAGAATGGGTTGATAAATCCCTGCAATCTGATTGGTTGAGAGCAAAATTTGTGCAGACAATTAATTGCACTGGATGCATGAAAAGTCATGCGTCCGGTAAAAAAATCATGCGTCCGGTAAAAATTTCATGCGTCCGGTAAAAATTTCATGCGTCCGGTAAAAAATTTCATGCGTCCGGTAAAAAAATCATGCGTCCGGTAAAAAATTTCATGCGTCCGGTAAAAAATGTCATGCGTCCGGTAAAATTATTTCATGCATCCGGTAATTTTTCTAATTTGTAATTTTTTGACTTTTTGGGGGGCGTAACAATGCCCATTCTATAAAACAGATGATGCGCAAGTTTATTTCGTGGGTCGGTGGAATTGTTTGCACGCGGTAACTATGTAAACTAGTCTAAACCCACTCGGCTTCGCCTCGTGGGTTTAACAGTTCCATAGTTACCTTGTGCAAACAATTCCTACCGACCCACTCATACCTGCGCATCATTTGTATACTGTGAATTTACAAATTCCAGCTCTGTGATTGGCTTATTCAACATCACACGCGACTCGTGGGCTATTCAACCAAGACCGCATGGTGACAAAGCGGGCAATGTCAGGTGCGAATGACTGTTGCTATGGGCCCGTTACCTCAGCAACAGTGGTCAGTAGTTGAATGAGCCAATCACAGAGCTGGAATTTCGGAAATCACAGTTATTTTTTTATCCCTGTGATATTTTGCTAGCTCCTGACTATTCTAAAAGGTTAATGAATATGCGAATCATTTCTCATAAAAAACGAGAATTTACCCTTTCCAATGATGTAAAATTTACCGAGACGCAAGCATTTATAATAAGTTATTTTACAAAATAATTGTGTTGAACATATTTGCTTTTCGTATCCTCTTTTCAACCTTAAAATTCACCCTTTTATCTGTGACAGGTTGATACGAAATAAATAATAATATGAACTTTGGAATGTTAGTCGTTTAATGAACACTTTTCTTTCTATAGAACATTCTATTTCTCCTAGTTATTTCGATTTAAAACATCGGTGTTTTAGCTCAGTACGTAGGAAATTGACACGTACAGGTTGGTCAATTAATTATAAATTCTTCAATTCTGCCTCATTATCTCGGCGAGTGCATTCAAGCTGCACGCTTCAACCCCGTAACTAATTTAGTGTCGGTTTATCCTGGTTTATCCACTGACCTCCAGTGTGTTGATTCGGTCTGTTTAAACCATAGAGTTATATAACTCTACGGTTTAAACAGCCCAAGTCGAAATTCCCATAGAAACCATGGGACAATCCTATGGGTCCCCTATGGGTTTTCTATGATGTTCTATGGGTTTTCTATGATGTTCTATGGGTTTTCCATGATGTTCTATGGGACCCATAGAAATTTACCAGGTCGAAAGTCCCCAAAAATAAAAACCCATAGAAAGACACATAGGAATCCCTAAGACCCATAGAAACCCATGTTCCACTTTCCCTATTGAAACCCATAGGATCCCATAGAAACCGTTAGGCCTATGGGTGTCTATGGGATTCCTATGGGTCTTGGTTCTATGGGAATTTCGACCTGGGTTGTGAAACATATTTTTCTGAACTTGTTGATGGAATGGACTACTAAAAATGTTACCTTTCAATTACAAGAATATTATTTTTGGGTGGTGGTACCCTTTAAAGTTTGATTTGATTGTCCATTCGGAAGTTCATTTCAATACAAAGGTCATGCATTTCACCCAAAAACAATATTCTTATAAATGAAAGATAACGTCTTTATAGTCCATTCCATCAATTAGTTTAGAAAAATATGTTTCTAGAAAAAAATATATAAATGGAAAACGCATCACCAGTCTAAAGCATGCGTTCGTGGGTCTGCATGTACGAAGACTACCTTTGTCCGGAGCGAAATAATCGTTCTATTGTGTCCAAACATACGCGTGAATAGAATTGGCGCACTCGCAAATGTTTGGCACGTACGGAACCATGAAGTAATACTGGTTCCGTAAGTGGTGGTAATTAATTGCATTGTTCATGAATTACAGAACCCTTTGGGCAATTCCACGAAAAATGTTACCGAAGGGTGAGAAAATGAAATTCATGTGATAGCCTTTATAACTACTGGAGAGTAATGAGGAAGGACTTTATTTTTATGACTAAATGAAGAAAGTTTGAAATTCAAAGAAGAAATTTTTTTTTTGCTATTAAAGTTGGACAAAATTTGTATGCATTGACCCCCCCAAAATGATGAAATTTGCATGCATTGATTTGTAAAATAAAAGATATGGGTCACTTCAGAACAATAATTCTACTTCTAGGGTATAGTTTAGGCTTTGTTTTAATACTATACAAAAGGAAATTGTGTGAAAATGTCTACTTTTTGAAAACTGTTATTTCATAAAACTCTTGATTCTTACAACATTGATGCGTAATGTCCGTGACGTTTTAGTTATAAAAGTTTTTGTACAAGCATGAGTTTGAATTCATTTAGTTCAAAATTCATTTTCAAAGTTAGAATGTGATATCATTAAGAGCATTAACACACATATTTGATGGTTTGTCCCGAAATGGCGTCACGGACATTACGTCACGGACATTACATACACAGTGAACAGTATTTAAAAAAAAGTAGCTGTATAATTTGTCATTCATTTTCCCTTATTTAAATGTCATACTTTAACCAAGAAATAGATAATCCTAAGAAACAGAGCGGCTAATAACTTCCTAGTTCAAGTTTGATTCAATTTTACCAATCATCAGATTGTGTAAAGTCTCTACTCTAAACTATTTGTAAAACTCAATTCATTGTTCAATTTGAACGTGCATGTCTGAATAATCAATGAAGATTTAACTAGAACTTGCAAAAATTGCACTCTTTGTGCCTAATTTCTTTTTAATTTTTCCTTTTTTTCCCCCTTTTCCCCCCATTTTTTTTGGCAAAACAACATTGTGTACCTCATCAAAATGATATAAAATTGTTTTAAATAGTTAAACATATGGTTTAACACTAAAAAGACTGGGGAGGGGGGGGGCTGATTTAGCCCCCCCCCCCCCCTCCGCGTTTTTCGCGATTACTTCGCAACGCTTAAATATTTTACGGTGCCACTTCATGACTTTTTTCCTTAGAGTCTTGCGCAACTTTTGATACCAAATTTGCGCACACCGGGTAAACGATCCATGTCTTACGTAACATTTTGCGATCGCATGTCACAGAAAATTCGAATTTTTTCTAATTCTTCCATGTATATAACACACACAGTTTTTACATGCACCTTTTATGTTGCAGTTTTACACCCATCTTTTCACAAGTAATGTTAGTATTCCACTTTGGCATGGTGAAAATGCTAATTGTATTCTTATTTGCATAAAACAATACAATATATAGAGAATAATACAAAGAAAAACAAAGAAAAGGATAAACACAAAGAAAAACAAAGAAAACTGTAAAACGAAATCAATTTTCATGATTATCCTGTTGTTTTATCAGAGATTGGGTCAATTTATATAATCTTAGCATGTATACTGCACTAGGAACGCAATTTTGTTTGATAAGAATCACCAAATATAAAGAAAAATGCAAAAAATACGAAACAAATACAATTTTCGCATAATTAATTAGCTCTAATTAGCATAATTAAAACAAAAAAATGAACTATGCAATATTGTAGAGCTCATCGACATCTATCACCATGCCACATTTGGAGTCGATCGGAGTTTCGATTGCCGAGAAAACCAAAAAAAAAACAAAAAAATTAAATTTTCGCATAATTAATTAGCTCTAATTAGCATATTCTAAGTCCTTTTCAGGACTACACCAACAGTCCTTTCTAGGACTACCATAGTCCTTTTCAGGACTCACCAATCCACCCATCTCACATGGTGCAACCGCAAACCACACGTATTATAGCATATTCTAATTTAAACATTTTTTTAACTACGCAATATTGTAGACCTTATGGACATCTATCGCGATGCCAAATTTGGAGTCGATCGGAGTTTCGGTTGCCGAGATCTTAGGGGGGGGGGGGGGGGGGCCCTTTTAGCCCCCCCCCCCCAGTTTTTTAAAGGTTCAAAATAGCCCAGTCTTTTTAGGGTTAAAACACATTCTCTTGAAATATTAAAACAAAATTAATATGTTATTGCAAATTATTTATATAATTTTATGCTAATTGCTTTACATTTCGGAATATGAATTTGTTCCCAGAACTGTTTGATTACATATCAAATTTACCATAACAAATTATTTATGCACGATGGAACAGTTTGTGTGGGTTATTTCTGGCTATAGAGAAAGTGGACAAAAGTGTAATGTCCGTGACGCTAAAAATGTAATGTCCGTGACGCAACATTTTGTTGTCTAGATCACATATGTCTGTCCCGTTTCGCAAAGTCTAACTTGAATTCAATTTATCATTGTCTTGTCTATAACTTACAACCTAAATCGCTGTTGTGAGGTCTCAAAACTCACAGACTTTTGCAAAGATGTTTATGGATGCAAAAAGTCATGTCCAAAAAATGTAATGTCCCCGAAGGCACACATTTTGCAGAATTACTCAGTAACGAATTGGATAAATGTTCTGAAACTTTGTTTGCATACTTAGCCAGCATATTGCTTTGTAATCAAAGTAAAAATTAGACATTAGCTACAGGCATGAGTAGTCATCGTAAAGTCATGAAAATTCTCTGATTTGTAATGTCCGTGACGCTGGAGTTGCCCCTTTGCAAAATGTTGGGTATCTATTTGATATCACAAAACGGTACCAAAACATATAATTCTGTGTTGTTCTTTTGTCTGGTGGTCCCCTTTAAAGGGGCCCTGCAACCCAAATGCATGTTGACCTCTGTTCATCTGTATTAGTGTACACATTCAATATTTGTAAACGGTTTGACCCAAATATGTTTTGTATATTTTTAAACATTTTATCATTTATTTGTCTTCATGTTGCTAAGCCCCACCTCCTAAAAAACCCTCCAGAGCAAATTTGCTCTGGAAAAAATAATAAAGAGCACCAGAATCAATTTGAAAGCTACTTTGCTATATATTTACGAGTTTACATGAGTGTCTAGTTAAAAATCACTGGTCGGGTTAAAATATTATTACAAAATACAGGGTGGCTCCCAAAACGGAATGGGATACTTCCCAATAAAATAATGTAAATAGGGGAACAAGAAAACCTGGGGGTATTTCACAAAGATTCAAAGTTAAATTTAACTCTAAGCTGGACCTATTTTTATATGGAAAACAGTTAGTTCCTTTGTAAAATGTTGAAACAGTTCTTTAACCAGAACGTCAATGACGTAGCGCTCATCCGGCATCATCGCAAATTTCATGTGGTACACTTTTCAACTGGTCAAAAAATAAAAATTTGACGCCCCAGAAGGGACATGGGGGGAAAAAAAAAAAAAAAAAAAAAAAAAAAAAATTACCATAATTAATTAATGGAGAAAAATTTCAAAATTCTGTGTAGAAGTTTAGTGTACAACCAAAGTTAGCTCTACCAGATAAAGCAAACCAAATCAAAATTGGTCGAGAAATGAAGGAGAAGAAGCATTTTTTGTGATTTTTGGAATAAATTTGCATAAATTACCATAATTAATTAATGGAGAAAAATTTCAAAATTCTGTGTGGAAGTTTACTGTACCAAAGTTAGCTCTACCAGATAAAGCAAACCAAATCAAAATCGGTCAAGAAATGAAGGAGAAGAAGCATTTGTTGTGATTTCGAATAAATTTGCATAAATTAGCATATATAATGAATTTCACGATTCTGTGTAGAAGTTTTAAATCCCCCTCCTAGCACTATCTTATGAAACAATCAGAATCAAAATCGGTTGAAAAATAACGAAGAAGAAGCATTTTGAAAAACTGTGGACGGACGGATGGACGGAAGGACGGACGGACGGACGGACGGACGGACGGACGGAAGGACGGACGGACGGACGGAAGGACGGACGGACGACGGACGCCACGGCATGGCATAAGCTCATCGGGCCCTTCGGGCCGGATGAGCTAAAAAACATACAATTTTATAAAATCAGATAATTTTGTTATTATCAATGAACCTTGAAATAACTGATATCACGGAATGTTCCAATCCGATGGATTTTAAATGCTATTGAGGGAAGATTATAAGTCCCGAGACGTAGTCGAGAGACTTATTTTCTTCACAAAATAGCATTTTAAATCCCGAGGGAACATTCCAATTTTTTAATAATAAAATAACATTCCATATATTTTATGTTATTGTATATCATACTAAAGATAAAATTACCCTCTTCAATGTGAGCATAAAACCCAGGAGAAATCATTCATGCATGACTTGTCACGGTCAATTAACCACCGCAAAGTCTGTTTTCAAAAATAGCAAAAATTAATCATTGCAGTCGTATGGTGCGGTCCTCCATTGTTTTTGCTATTTTTGAAAACAGACCTTGCTATTGTTAATTGACCATGGCACTTCATACATGAACGATTACACCTTTAAGTTACTTATACCCTGCCTGTAGAGGACTACATTTTCTTTTAATTTGAAATATGATAATGTACACTTTATCGTACATAGATATGAAATATTTGAACTTAAACAAGTGTCCCGTTTCTTTTTTTGCGGAGTATCTATACATAATTAAAACAATATATATCTATGTGCCATATCTGTTTTGATAGAACAAAATTTATTTGTTTTAAAACTCATGCCGAGAAATAACCACTCAGTAAAACAAGAATAATACATTAAATGGTAGAAATGCAAAGACTTTTATTACATGTTTGCCATGGCAAGAATAATGAAGGCATACAAATTTAAGGAAAGCTTTTCATTTCAAATTTTCAACAAAACATAAATACAAAATAAAGACATAATTATGTTGGGGAGGGGACAGGGGGTGTTTCACAAAGATTCTAAGTTGAACTTAACTCTAATTTGGACATAAAAAGTATGGAAAGCCACTAGTTTCTTTGAATTTTTTTTGTAAAAGTCCTTTTTCAAAGGCATAAAATGTTAATTCAGATCATTGACCAGTTTCCTTCAAGATTCTGAAATTACCAATTATACAAATATATTACAAATATTACACAAGCAAGGGAAATAAACTGCTGCATTTTATGAACACAGATGAGCAACCAGGGGGGTGTTTCACATAAGATTCTAAGTTGAACCTAACTCTAAGTTGGACCTAACTATTATAGAAAGCCATTTGTAGCCTTAGAATACAATATATTCAAAAGCAACAAAGCAAGAATTTTTGACTTTTCATAAATGTTGCATCAAGAACATGAAATCTCCTTGAAAATAGAAAATATTAAGGGCTTGAATCAACATTTTGTGCCTTTGAAAAAGGACTTTTACAACAATTTTTCACATAAACTAATGGCATTCCAAGAGTTAAGTTCAACTTAGAATCTTAGTGAAACACCCCCTGGACATATCATCACAATATCTAGCTAATTCATGGCAGAAACATTAAGAAAAAGGCTCTAGATAGTACAAACTGAAATACACATGAAAAATAAAATTCATTTTAAAAGAATCAACATAAAGCATGATACATACAAAATATGTAAAATTCCAATGCATCAAGTATAATACAGTGGAACCTCTTAATAGCGAGATCCTTTGATCATCATGGAAATGACATTGTTATATATCAGGTAGCTTGTTATATCATAAAAAACAAAAGAATATATCAGGGCTGGGACCAGCAAAATTACCTTGCTATATTGAGGTTTTGTTGTATCAGATAGAGCTCATTATAACGAGGTTCCACTGTATTAGGGAAATATAACAGCAACCCTCAAAGTAAACTTAGATTTATATACAACAATCAAGGCATACACTTTAGTATTGATCTAGGCACTGGCAAGAATTTTGTATAACATATACGATCCATACGTCAAACAAATCACCTCTATGGTAGCACTGGCTGGCATGCTCCCCAGGGAGGGGAGAGAGTGCATTTTATTTAACCCATCAATGACGATTGCCTACTATAATTATTGTCATTCGATCAATAGTCCTACATGTATATTTGAGCAAGAATATAACAAGTTATATTAAGTGTACATGGGGCAAGAGCATAAATATCTCTATCATTTGAGACCTATTTTGCTACTGTACCTGCATAGATCGCTATAAGTTAGAAAATCCTTAAATTGGCAATGCATTGTCATATTTTCTCAGATTTCGTGGTAAAAATTGGCAACTTCACGTCAGACCAGTTTATTTTTCTTAAATTTTAATAAATTAAATATTTTCCACCTATTCTGATGTCATTAAAAGGTAGAAGGAAAAAAATTGGAGTTGCCAATTTGATCAGAGAAATTTTTAGAGAAAATTGTATTTATTTATATAAAAATTCATGTAAATGAACCTGTCTATATAAATTTTAATAAATTAAAATATTTTCCACCTATTCTGATGTCATTAAAAGGTAGAAAGAAAAAAATTGGAGTTGCCAATTTGATCAGAGAAATAGTCATCAATTTTGCCTTGAAATAGCTCTCGTCCTGGATAGGTTAAGTGCCAGATTAATGTCTTTGTTCGATGATGAAACCTGCTCCTGTGACCACCTGTGTATAAAGACCACTAATCTTGCCTCCATAAGAAACACTTTGCATGTAAATGAACCTGTCTATAGAGACCACCTGTGCATAAAGACCACTAATCTTGCCTCCATAAGAAACACTTTGCATGTAAATGAACCTGTCGATAGAGACCACCTGTGCATACAGACCACTATTCTTGCCTTCATAAGAAACACTTTGCATGTAAATGAACCTGTCTATAGAGACCACCTGTGCATAAAGACCACTAATCTTGCTTCCATAAGAAACACTTTGCATGTAAATGAACCTGTCTATAGAGACCACCTGTGCATAAAGACCACTAATCTTGCTTCCATAAGAAACACTTTGCATGTAAATGAACCTGTCTATAGAGACCACCTGTGCATAAAGACCACTAATCTTGCCTCCATAAGAAACACTCTGCATGTTAATGAACCTGTCTATAGAGACCACCTGTGCATAAAGACCACTAATCTTGCCTCCATAAGAAACACTTTGCATGTAAATGAACCTGTCTATAGAGACCACCTGTGCATAAAGACCACTAATCTTGCCTCCATAAGAAACACTTTGCATGTTAATGAACCTGTCTATAGAGACCACCTGCTTATGGACCATGCACTTTCTCTCATGGACGACACTTTATAGACAGGGTTGACTGCATTTGAATGCAGGTCGTCTGGGAGAACAGTGGAACAGTACTGAAAAAGCTACCCATGATAAAACTATTATTTACAAACCATTATCATAGAAAGTAGATGAGTACAATGTTTCTTTCACAAGTACAAAAGTTCAAAAATCAGAGTATCAACTATATTTACAAGCAATTTGGCTACAAAAACGTATTGAACATTAGAATATGATAACATCGAGTGCGAGGCGAGTCTGGGATGTCCAGCTTGCGGATGTAGCTGGGGAATTATGCACTCAAAGGTTGAATGTCTCCATGAGTGATCGAGTGCGATGTGAGTCTAGGGTGTCCAGTTCCTGGATGAAGCTGAAGAATGAACTCAAAGGCTGAATGTCTCAATTAAGGATTGAGTGTGATTTGAGTCTGTGATGCAATCAGAGGTTGAATGTCTCCATGAGGGATCGAGTGTGATGTGAGTCTGGGATGTCCAGCTTGCGGATGTAGCTGGGGAATTATGCACTCAAAGGTTGAATGTCTCCATGAGGGATCGAGTGCGACGTGAGACTAGGGTGTCCAGTTTCTGGATGAAGCTGAAAAATGAACTCAAAGGTTGAATGTCTTGATCACGGATTGAGTGCGAATCGAGTCTGAGATGCAATGAGAAGTTGAATGTCTCCATAAGGGATCGAGTGCGATGTGAGTCTCGGATGTCCAGCTTGCGGATGTAGCTGATGAATGCACTCAAAGGTTGAATGTCTCCATGAGGGATCGAGTGCGATGCGAGTCTGGAATGTCCAGCTTGCGGATATAGCCGAGGAATGCAATCAGAGTTTGAAATTCTCCATGAGGGATCGAGTGCGATGCGAGTCTGGGATGTGCAGCTTGCGGATGTAGCTGAGGTAGATGAAGAAGACCACTGCTCCCATCAGGATGCACACGGTTGCAAAGATGATCATCTGGGATAGACCAGGCAGTGGAGCTCTGTCTACAAACATCTGAGGGAAGCAATGGATGAGGGGAAAGGAAACGCTTAAAAACGGCTCATCTACCATGAAAGTTAAAGGGACTTGGTAACATTGTCCAAATCCTCAAAATCCAATTGGAATTATAGCGGTTCCCTCATACCTTGTTGTATCGTAATAACAATAAAAGCATGGGACATGTTTCGGCTTTTCAAATTTCCCTTTCGTTAAAAAGATATTTACGACTGAAGTGTTCATATGTTAAATTATATACACTGGATTGTCAAAACCGTGTACAAAGTGAGTCTAATGAGGTAGTAGATATTACTCGGCCACATAATGTCCATTTAACTTGAAATTTTCACACAACACCCAGTATATCAGATAACAACAATATACATTGTATCAACTACTCATCACTTTTTGCACATGTCAACAAAGTTACTAGATCCCTTTAATGTAGTATATCATGGAGGCTCATTTGAGTTTATCTTCCCTACTCACCGGCATGAACAGTACTTATTTGCGTATCTGCAATTTTCTCATGAATTCTAATATCCAATAATCAGCCATACAAATAAGTTGAATGCATGTACCTATTACCAGCACAGATTGAACACCCGTCTTTGTGAGAGATACCGGTAGGTATGAGAATAACAAGAACCACCTTGTATTGAGCAAGGATAACAGTGAATTCCATAAATAATAATAATAACAATAATCATCATAGGTTGGATTTAGATCGCGCCTAACCGCGCTTAACCGAGCATGATGGTGGCTTAGCGGTTAGAGTGTCCGCCTCATGCACGGGAGGTCCCGGGTTCGAACCCAGACCGGGTCATACCAAAGACTTTAAAAATGGTACCTTCTGCCTTCTAGCCAGACACTCGGCATTTATAGAATGGAGAAGGGAAAGTTAATCACACGAGTTACCAGAGGACTAGCCCCCTTCTGTAACTTTCGCTACATTTAGTAGACGTGTGGCCTAGGGCTATTGAAACGGAGATAGGCGCCGCCTTATGTGCCAACATTGGTACGGGAAAGACTTTAACTTTAACTAACTAATACGAAAGCATCATTTCTAAGCACTTTACACTACTATTACCCAGGTCAAAAGATACATTGCCAGCAGGCATACTGTACATTGAGTGCACCAGTGACCATCCCCACTCTCTTGGGAGCATTTCTTAAAAGTGACTCATGTGCATAGAGAAGCCACTTTATACATATTTGGTAAGTACATGTATGTACCTGCATTTCATCCTCCAGAGTACAATAGGATAAACCTTCAGTCACAAAGTCTTTATTTCTATCTATCTTTTATGTTTTAATTGTCATTTATCTTTTTATCTGCATATCTGTCCTTATCTGTTTTCTTTTAACCCGTTCAATACGTGATTCTGAAATCTCCATAGACTTTGTACACAACCCACCCGGTTCCTGTAGTCAATGGGTTAATATACATGTACCTTCCATGAAGAAGAAACATACATTACATGTTTTAAAACCTTTTATGTGAGTATTTACCTGGATTTCATCCTCCAGAGTACAATAAGTGAAACCTTCAATTACAAAAGTCTTTTTTTCTATCTATCTTTTATCTTTTAATTGTCATTTATAATTTTATCTGCATATCTGTACTTATCTATTTTCTTTTAATATACCTTCCATGAAGAAGAAACATGTACATTACATATGTTTCAAAACCTATTCTGTGAGTATTCTCTACCCAGGTGTAAAAATGGGGACCAGGAAGGATGGGAACGTGGTTTGTTACAAAGATATGTACGATCGAAGTATTCAGATAAGAAAAACTCCCCTGGAGTTTTGAAACCGTGTACAAAGTGAGTGCAGTGAGTTAGTGAATATCACTTTGCATTTTCGCTCATTACTTGGCCATGCAATGTCCATTTGACTTGAAATGTTCACACAATACCCTGTGGACATATGAGATAACAACAATATACATTAATTGCATCAACCATTCATCACTTTTGCACATGTCAACAAAGTTACTAGATCCCTTGAAAATTGTTTTTAATTGTTTTTATTCACCTGGATTTCATCCTCCAGGATGCAATAGGAGAAACCTTCAACCACCTTCAGCTTGAAATGATACAGCTGTGTTGCCTGGAAACAAAATCGGAGAGCGGCATAAGCAAAATGGAACTGATAATATAGGAACTTACACCTAAATATATATCGTTTATCACTAATACAAATTAAGAGATTAATTTCAGCGATCCTTTAACCCAAATATTTTACGGAAAATGTATATATTCACATCTTTTTAAATCAGAATTTGAATTTTTTAACACAAAGAATTTTGATATTACTCCTGGGCCCCGTTGCAGAAAGAGATACAATCGATTGTAAGTTACACTCAATTTTAAGTCAGATCATGTGTTCTAAATGCGCAAATCTGATTGGTTGAAATGCGCAACTTTTGACTTACAATTAATTGTAACTTACAACCGATTGCATCTTTTCCTGCAACGGGGCCCCTAATCAATTCTGTAAAATTCTGCATGTATGAGGTCCTGCCGCATGTCAATTATTTTGATATCACTCCATGGCCCCATTGCAAAAAGAGATACAATCGATTGTAAGTTACACTCAATTTTAAGTCAGATCATGTGTTCTAAATGTGCAAATTGAAATTTAAATTGAAACGTGCTCATTTTCTGGCTTGCAATCAATTGTAACTTACAATCGATTGCATCTTTTTCTGCAACGGGGCCCCTAATCAATTCTGTAAAATTCTGCATGGATGAGGTTCTGCCCCTTGTCAATGAGACAGCCATCACACAATATTCCATTGATGGAGGGACAGTATTTTAAATAAATCTAGAGACATAAATGAATTCTGATTCTCTAAAAAAGTCTTACAATTTAGAAGTAAAGTTGTAAGCTGATAGGAACGACATATACTATCACAACAACCCATTGATAGAGGGACAGTATTTAAATCTGGAGACACACTAATGGACAAATTCTGATTCTTTTGCATATATGTAGGCCTAAATATTTGTATTAAAAGGTAGCAAAGTTGTAAGCTGAGAAGACAACAAATTGTTCCCATTTCTAAGCTTTATTTCAATATCTGCCTAAAATGTGATTCTCTAAAAATCTTACAATTTAGAAGTAAAGTTGTAAGCTGATAGAAACGACAGATACATGTACTATCACAACAATCCATTGATAGAGGGACAGTATTTAAATCTAGAGACACTAATGGACAAATTCTGATTCTTTTGCAAATATATGTATACATTTTTTATTAAAAGGTAGCAAAGTTGTAAGCTGAGAAGACAAAAAAATGTTCCCATTTCTAAGCTTTATTTCAATATCTGCCTAAGATGTGAACACATAACTAACAATTTGTGGCTTGAGAAAGAGAAGGTCGCTAAGTCACTTTTTAAAACTTTAGAGATAATCATGTTTAAAGTTAGGGAGAGCCCTGTAGAAACCATATGTAGCTCTCTTTATTTGTTATGAATAATTCACAAATTAGAAATAATTATTATCTGAAAATTTGGCATCACATACTGTACAGTGTAGCCAAGAATTATTTGGACACCTTGAAAAAATCACTTTAATTTAAATGATGCTAGAACAAATTTTGAAGAAAATGTTTGGTAAAAAGCTGCCTAAAATTCATTGTATGTGTTTATTAGATGCTGCTTTGTTGAAATCAAGATAAAATATAAGACCATTTTTGAAAAATTATCAAAATATAAGTTTCCTATTTTTCAGGGTGTCCAAATAATTGTTGGTTACACTGTAGATGGGGGCTCTGACCTTCAAGATAGTATGCAGAACTCCACCTAGCAAACACTGGACCTAATACCCTTCTCACTCTCACACAGCGAATTAATTCACAAGCAATTCGCTAAAGGCATCAATCTGTTCAGAGTCAATCTGATGATGGGCATAAGAACCTAACAACACATCAATGCTCCAAATATCATTACTGTAGGGTTAACTCGGATCAGACCATAACAATTTTGTGCTTTAGAACCTGATGACCCAACAAAGTCTGATCAGCAGGTATAGAAGTTTGTCATGTAGGCATGTATTAATCACTGCTGATAGAAACTTTCTGAGACAATTCTTTGATTGTAAATAAAAAACTTTTTGTTGCTACTTACCAGGAACTTTATGACGATTCTGTCTGGACTAAAGAGGATATCTTCGTCGATGCCCGTTACCTCTGCAATCTCTTTCAGGTATCCAATACTAGATGCTGAAAATTAGGGTAAATGCATTTGACTAATTGTCTGTTATAATATAGTTAACAAAATTTTTTTTTTTAAATAAACATTGGCATACAGTTAATTTTTAAAATGTTGACATTTTGAATTTCAGTTTCTTAGATTGTTTCCTCATGACAAATTGATGAAGAGAGCATGCAATGAAGCAGATTAACAAGATAAAACATGCATTACCTATGGCATATTGCTAGATAGAATGTTAGAGTGTTCGCCTCATGCAATGGAGGTCCCGTGTTTGAACCCAGACTGGGTCATACCAAAGACTTTAAAAATGGTACCTTCTGTCTTCTATTCAGGCGCTCAGCATCTATAGAATGGAGAAGGGAAAGTTAATCACCCGAGTTACCAGAGGACTTGCCCCCTTCTGTAGCTTTTGCTACATTAAGTAGACGTGCAGCCTAGGGCTAATGAATAGGAAATAGGCGCCCCCTTATGTGCCAAAATTGGCAGGGGAAGACTTTAATTTTTAAACTAACCCTCAATTACGTAGTCCTCCCTGTTGTTGATCTCTGTTATGGTTAGGACGTAGGGGGAAGACAGGACTTGGTCCTTCTTGCCACACTATCGGATCACCAGACGAGGCTACAACCTAATGCCAAGGGAGGCATGGTGGGCATGTACCCACCTCCCCCCCCCCCCCCCCCCCCTAACCCGTCGCTATGCTACTGACTCACTACAAAGATTTAGAATTGATAGTTTTGCCTGTCATACCTTCAATCATGTAGTCCACCCTGTTGTTCAATTCAGTGATGGTTAGGACGTAAGGGGAAGACAGGACCTGGTCCTCCTTGCCTCGCTCTCGGATCACCAGACGAGGGTACAACTTCTCAGTGAAAGTGATGCGGTACACCTAGAACCAAAACAAAGAGAACAGTTCTTCTTCTTTCAATTTAAGTACAAACTGCCGTTGGCGTATTATCGTACTATCGCTTTGGGCTCAGCGGAGCCTTATGTGCAACACCTTCTGCTTGAATTTATCCAAGGAGGTGCATCCAGCAAGATTTAAGGGATGGGAATTCCATAGTCTTGTCGCATCTGGGAAAAATGCCCTGTTGAATCTCTTTATAAAGATCACAGATTTACAAAACTCTGCTATAATATATTGATTTCCCGGTGTAAAATTTCAAATTTATTTGTATTCTAGTGTCATTGCAAACCAAGAATGTAAAAGTGATATTTTGGTGCATTCAACTCTAAAACATCATCAACTACGGTATAATATTTTACAAAGTGGAAAGTTAACCCGGGTTTGATTGAACGAAAGAGGAGTGAAAGGAGTTACTGAGAAAATTATAATATGAGAGTTGTATAAAGCCTAGCTTTCAATCCTAGCATAATCTTTGTCAGGCAAAAATGACAATTACTACATAGAGACAACAGAATATATACCAAAACGACACATATACACATGTGTGGATGGGGTGGGGGGGGGGGGGGGGTGGGGGAGGAAAGGAGGTGGAGACACAAACCAATGAAAGCAAAGCCTGTGAGTGGGTGAGAGTCAGGACTGATTGACCAATCAAATAGCTGGAACTGACGAGGGTGAAAGTGCCCGGCCAGGTGGGTGTTTTAATATCATAATAGTATACTCGTAGATCAGAAGGGAATGTAATTAACATTAACAACTGTGGGAGGGATGGCAATCTATTTCTATTTCTATAAACCTATCTTATTTGACATAAGTAACACATTATTACCCTCTCTCTGCAATCGGTGAAGAGTTGAAGGGAAGAGAGCTTCATCTCATCCGTGCATCCACATTCCTCCCTGCTAGCTTTCCCTGCGCACAGCTTGTATCTGCCACTATCCTGTATTGAACAATTAAAAAAAGAAAAACAACTGCTGTGAACTGCTTACTATCCCCTAAATAAGAGCCATTTCACACGTCTGCCAAGTCGTGATTGCAATCACGATTGGAATCATATTTCACTCCAATATCACGGTATTTTTGACCGTGTGAAAGCAAACTATAGAATCACGAATCGTGGTCCGGAGGTGTTTTCTAATCATGATTCACTAAAATCACATTGCGAATCTCTAGTGTGAACGGTTTGACCTCCAAAACACGATTTGGGAGGCAGAGCTTACGTACCTTACATGCACTTCCGCCGATAAACCGGGAACTCTTCGCTTCGAGTGCAGTCATGCAGTGTAGTACTAGTGCTCTCCTTGTTTGATTGACAGGTACATGTACGTTTCCAGAATTGTGATTGCAATCACAGTCTGCATGAAGTCTTTTTCCTCGTGTGAAAGCAAGGCTACAGAATCACCGTGATTGTAAACATGATTCCAATCGTGATTGCAATCACGACTTGGCAGACGTTTGAAAGGGCTCTAAGAGTCGAGCGTTCAAACCTAACAGGTCCTTAATCATGGGAAATAGTATAATATCACATTTATTATATAAGAGGACCTCATATATTTCTGAATGCTTATTAGAATGATATGAAAATTTGAGAATGAAACAGTTTGACTGTGTTCATACATGGTAGTTGAAACCTTCAAATGGCTATAGCTTATTACATTGTGATCTATTTCTTAATGTAATTATTCTTCTAACCATATATTTAGTTTTTATTATGCCAGTTGATCATATCATGCTGTATGATGGTTTCTAGCATGCATTCTTCATAGACAGCCCCTATACCCCGAGTATTTCTGGGACTAATCAGGAATGGGTTATAAGAATGATAATGTGCATCTACCTCAGACCGGACTCGACACTATAGCACTTGCCAGCTTGCCCAGGGCAATTTAAAATTGATGTCAGGCAAGTCAAATTGATGTCAGGCCAGTACAGACAAAAGTTAGTGTGGAGGCTTGCCTGGGCTTGCTTGGGTCTGTGTTGTAGATGTTGTCAGTCAGCGAGACTGAGATGCCAAGTTTGTATTGGGTCATACTACATAGGCCCCCGCAGGAGTATATTTTATAGACGAGTCCTAAATGGGATACAAGAATGATATCGTGCACGGTAGCTTTGACGCTTGGTAGTTATCATTGAGTCTGGGCTAGCTTGCTTGGGTCTGCATTGTAGACAGTAGCGTCTTTTGGCATGGCGACGGGAGTAAGACTACGGGGGATTTAAATCAGCTGTGACTGTCTCCGTACTCTGGCTACCGCCGCGATCTATTTGCAGTTTCGCAGTGAAGAATACGCGGAACGTCGCCTTGCTCGAGTGACCAAGCGCACTGATTGGCTGACCCCACTGACCTCTGGCTGACCCATTGAAGTAAGGGCTTACCAGACTGCTCCGTAGTCGCTGTACACACTACGCTATTTCGGCCAACTACCGTCGTAGGTTTGGACGATACGCGGAAATTTTCGCTCTGACTGCGACCCCCCGCTAAGATTAGCGTTGTAGATCGCCGCGTCGCCGGTTGCGAAAACAGCCTATTTTCAATCAGCGGGACTGAGATGCCAAGCTTTGATGGGGGTCTGTAGTCTATAGTCTGAGTATTTTGGGGACGAGTCCTTAATAGAATATACTAAAAAATGATACCGTGAACATACCTTAGATGATTGGTAGTTATCGTTGAGTCTGGGCTTGCTTGGGTACGTCTGCGTTGTAGATGTTGTCAGTCAGCAGCAGGGCTGAGATGCCAAGCTTGGATGAGGGTCTGTAGTCTGTAGTCTGAGTATTTTTGGGACCAGTCCTAAATAGAATATACTTAACTCTTAAAGTGCCAGGGATTTTAATGCTGTATGGCATTTGTGTGTATTGTAACTCGCCAAAATGGGAGCTTGGCACTCAAGGAGTTAAAAATGATACTGTGCACGTACCTTAGATGCCTGGTAGTTATCGTTGAGTCTGGGCTTGCTTGGGTCTGCGTTGTAGACGTTGTCAGTCAGCGGGACTGAGATGCCGAGCTTGGATGGGGGTCTGTAGTCTATAGTCTGAGTATTTTTGGGACCAGTCCTAAATAGAATATACTTAAAGTGCCAGAGATTCTAATGCGCTGTATATTGTAACTCGCAAAAATGGGAGTTTGGCACTCAAGGAGTTAAAAATAATACTGTGCACGTACCTTAGATGCTTGGTAGTTATCGTTGAGTCTGGGCTTGCTTGGGTCTGCGTTGTAGACGTTGTCAGTCAGTGGGACTGAAATCCCGAGTTTGGATGGGGGTCGGTAGTTCACCTGCAAACCAGACACATGCAGATCAACAAAAGTGGGCAAATTTAAACAATTTGTCTTTCTTAATAACTACGTATAGTTTAATTGTTTGTTGAAAAGTTATATTTCTCAGACAAAGGAAGTTACAAATCAAAGCTGTAAACATAAACAAGGATTATAACAGGAATTGACTATTCTATACTCTTCAATTTTTAATTAACTTTTTTCATAAATTATACTTGCGTTGCTCTTAAAATCCAAACTGTAAAAAAAACACAGAAAAGTTGTATAATAGTAGACTCCCAATGGACTTGATGATGCACAAGATCATTGTGCAGGTTTGAATTGTATCCGATTAGCAAAGATGATAATGGTGTGCTTCTGAATAGGACACCTAAATACTTTACACTCTATAAATGCTATATGCAGTCAGACCTGTGTATAATGACCACCGAAGGAAAACATGAATGTGGCCACTGTAGACAGGTTTTTATCAAATTTCTTTCTGCAGGGGATCACTTTTGGAGGCCACTATATGATGATAGTTGGCTGCTGTAGACAGGTGGCTACTAAGACAGGTTAAATGCTACAGACAGGTGGGCACTATATACAGGTTGGCTGCTACAGACAGATGGACACTAAGACAGGGTTTCCCTGCTTTATACTTACAGGGAGGTCAGTGAGGAGTGACTGGTTCTTCCTGTTCTTGGGGGATCCATGGAGGTAGTCTTCCACGGAGACGGGAGGGTCGTAGATGAAGTAGAGGCGTTTGGTAGGGGGGCAGGCACACTGGATGGTCAGGGTGAAAGACAGGGAGGGGCAGTTGAGGGAGGCTGAGGGAACGGACACCACGATGGCTGACATCCCCTGGGAAGAAAACAAATAGAATGATGATGGCTACTTTATTAGAGGTATTCATCCACAGAGACGGGAGGGTCGTAGATGAAGTAGAGGCGCTTGGTAGGGGGGCAGGCACACTGGATGGTCAGGGTGAAAGACAGGGAGGGGCAGTTGAGGGAGGCTGAGGGAACGGACACCACGATGGCTGACATCCCCTGTGAAGAAAACAAATAGAATAGTGATGGCTACTTTAGTACTGGTAGTCTTCCACTGAGAAGGGAGGGTTATAGATGGCTGAGGGAACTGGCACCACAATGATCGACATCCCCTATGAAGCACAAAAATACAATTTCTACTTTAGTAGATGTAGTCGTCCACAGAGACAGGAGGGTAGTAGATGAAAGTGGAGGAATCCACTAGTTCCATTAGCTTGAGAGTTACTCTTTTCTGACCTAGAAAATTCAGATGATTTAAAACAATTGAAATACATGGAGAAGTCAAAAGAAGAGCAGCAAATTATATGAGATGCTGTAATAGATGGTTTTTAGAACAAGCTCTTAATTAGAATTCCCATTAACCCGTTCAGGACTGTGTGATCACGAAAATACTTGGGCTGGGGTCAATGGAGAATGCATGTTATACCAAAATCAATCAGTCTTGATTGGGTTAATAAGACATAATAATACATTTATATATAATCTACTTTGTAAAACATAAAATGATCTAAGGACAATATTTGCCAGTTTTGTTCATCTTATTCCTCTGCCAATGTAATATGGTGCAGTCTCTGCACCATACCTCTTGTGAGAGTGTGATCTCTAGAATTTCCAGAAGAAAACACAACCCCAAAATCAAGACTTTGTTGTACATGTAATTCAACAATCTACCTTTCAAACCCAAGGACAAAATATTTGCCAGTTTTGCTCACCTTATTCCTCTGCCGATGGTTGACGGTAATGTGTGCAGTCTCTGCCCCGTACCTGTTGTAAGAGCGAGATATCCGGATGTCGATCAGTTTTGGGTTGGTCACTCGGATGGACAGAAGCACCTTGGTGGTCTGCCGCACAGATACTGACAGGTGATATAGCAAACATAGTATATAAATATACAAAATGGAATGAAGATTAATGAAAAAAACAACTAAACATTTGAAGTCCATCCTATGGACCCTAATATGAAAACCATCAGTATGCGTAAGTGTTTTATGCTGATCAGCTTTGGGTTGGTCACTCGGATGGTCAGGAGTATATGAGTATATGAGTATATGAGTATTATGAAATTAAATTAGCATGTAATGTGCATTATATTTTGGTTATCTTATTTTAGTCATTCAAGGGCCTGTCACACAAGCCCTGCTTCCAAGATTGGCTCCTCCGCATTTTCGCAGAAATTATAATCTACAAAATTTGTGTGCATTCATGTTTTTAATTGTTTCTTGAATCAATCTCTTTATTATAATGCACAAAGCATAAGATTGGGTGATTATTTTCTCTTTTTGTTCGGTGTGGCCGGGCTATAGAAAAACCCATGGGCATTCAGTTTCAGCTTTCTGGGGCATGGATATCGGGATCTCTATACAAAGCATTTTGTAAGCATCTTAGAAAGAAAAAAAACTGGCACATTCTATCTTCGTGCTTTATTGAGAGTCCAGCATTGGCTATAGAAAAACCATGGCGCATTCAATTCTGTTCCAATCAGATAATTCCATTGACATTTTTATAACCATACTGCCAACCACCTGTAGAATTTCAGTGCAGTGCAGTATGTAAACTGCTATCCTTCTGTAGAAAAAATACACACGCACTATTTCAAACACAATTTGCTGCCATCTGTGGACAGAAATTGTACATTCTAACACATATAATGGGAGAAAAGGACCCTCTAGAGCTGAAATACTTTTTTTCAGTCAGTTTGCCAACATATCAGTATAACATATTTAAGACAAAAAGTCGTGTACAAATTGACAGATGAGAGGAAGATATGTCTATTTGTGGATGTGGTGGCAAGATTGGTAGAGCGCACGCTTTCCGATCCTGAGATCCCGAGTTCGAACCCTGCCCACTGCTGTTGTCCTTCAGCAAGACAATGTATCCACAATTGCTGCTCTCTACCCAGGTGTATAAATGGGGACCCGGTAGGAGGTGAAAGCCTATATGTGAAGGATCTTCTCAATGCCCATGAGCCGCTTGGAAGGAATGCTCCCCAGGGAGTGGAGATGGTGCTCACAATGTGTGCTGGTTTGCATTGTATCCTATGACTGGGGGTAATATTATCATTGTAAAGCGCTTAGAGATGAGTATCAATCATATTAGGTGCTATATAAACCGAGTATATTATTATTATTATTATTTTCTCAAAAACATTTCCATAATCAGGAAAGGGATAAATGAATACCAGTCAAATCAGCAATATACAATGAGGAACGGTTGCTAGGGTAACACTCAAGACTTACTCGGTCCGATGTAACTGGCAGAAACCTTGAAGGTGAACGAGTCGCCAATGTCCATGTACCTGGTTGGTTGCTTAGTAACCTCGGGGTCAGGGGCCATCACATGGTTACATGGTGCTTCCTTCAACTGCATGTCACCTACAAACACAAAATACATCGGAAATAATATCGCTAGTGATATTCGTTTGTCTCGCAATGTATGGTCAACTAGGAATCTAAAAGATCACGACGTTTCGTGTGCCGCTGCAACACTTTGTCAAATGATATTTATCTAATGTAGACAATCGGTTTTTATGCTCTACCGTGGCTCCAAACGCACAATCTCGCATAAACGAGTACGTTCCTAATAGGTCAACAAGTACGTTCCTAATAGGTCAACAAAATACATCAATTACAATTTAGTCGTATTTGTACACCCTAAAATAGACTCAAGATTGCACAAACATACGTGTAACGCTTAAAATACAATTAATTCACTTTACGATTAGTTGTTGATAATTTGTTTTGCCAAGATCTATTCTCCTAGTTAAACAGTATACAAAAGATAATGGGCTAACACACTTGCTAGAGAAGATAAAGATTGTTATCATTTTGAGTCATTTTTAGTTGAGTGAAATTTTGTTTGAAATATTGGGCTAATTGAATAAGAAGGATGACACATGCACACATGTATATATAGTGACCATATTTTACCAAATGATGACACACGCAGAACCCCGGGGTACTGCGTTGTGTAGCGCCATCTTGCGTCCAACCATATCGCAGCTATTGCATTGTGCATGCAGTGCAGCTTGCGCTTGTATGCACGCTATACCCAGAGTACAGCCCTAAAAAAGAAAAAAAAATTAAACAAAATGGCGGATTTTCGTTTGGTACCCCGGGGTACCATTTATGTCATCAAATGAAGATTTACCTCAAAACTATTGAATAGAAATTGACTGTAAAAGTAAACAAAGTTTGACCTTGGCTCTTTGTGATGATGGGTGTTTTCATGTTGACGTGCAGACTGGGTTCTTGAGATGTTGCCATGGCGATGTGAGTGCCTCCTGTGATGGCTTTCAGATCTGTGATCAACAGTCGCATATCCCTGCACATTGATATGAAATACACTGTATTAACCTGTTCAGGACGGATTGATTTTGCTATTTATAACATGTATTCTCCATAGACACAAGCCCGAATATTTTCGGGACCAGTCCTGGGCCCTGTAACGTAAAGATTCACGATTAATTGTACAACTGATCGCACGATCAATTAATTGGGCGTATATATGATTAAATTGTATGATCGATTGACGATTAATCATGAATCTATATGTTACGGAGGAATTGGATAATATCATACACATACAAATGTATCTGATAAAGGAGGCTAAAATGACATAAACTTGGAGTATAACACATTTTAGTATAAACATTGTAGTATAACGCTAATTTTCTGGAGAGTCTGAATATATCTGATAATCATTTATGAATGTATTACCGATTGATTAAACTCAGAAATCAAGTATGGCCAATGTGTTATCATTAAAAAGGTAAAATGTAGTCCTTATTTTGATGATAAGATCAATGTGATAAAACATCTGACTTAACCCGTTCCCTTCGAGATTCTGAAATTCCCATTGACTTTGTACATGACCCACCCAGTTCCCGTAAGCAACGGGTTAAAAAACATTGGGACTACAAAGTACAAATATTTTAAATATAGCTATTTGATTATCTAAGAGCAAATAACTAATACTCCCTACGATAAATAAGGGACTGATGACATCAACTCCTATTTCCTATTTTCCCAGGGACCCTTTATATCATTCAAAGAATGTCAGATTTCCAGGTGAATCCTGGGTCCTGTTTCTTCAAACTTTTCCAAAAGTTGTATAAACTGCCCAATTATTGTAATGGGAATTCAGCTGTTGCCATGGTAGATACCATCTATACCAAGGGGGATGGTTGAGGTGTTCAAACAACCCCCTTTAGCGAAAAAATTTGCTGTTTTAGATGTTCAAACACACCCCAACCACGCCACTGAATGAAGCTAAAACACCCCCCCTTGAAACAAATCCTGGTTATGACTATGGTAGATACAATAATTGGACATCATTTACAACAGTTGGACAAGTTTTCTGAAACAGGGACCTGATGTCCGGCTAACGTCCCAGGGAAGGGGAATGGTCATCGCTTCATGTGTTCTGCGGAACTTCCTGGACTCCTGAATATAGTAACAAACACACATCGGCCATCCATCACCAAGAGATGACACACATAGGCTAGCCGTCACTTGACACTTGATGGATCAATGCTGGACATGCATATAGGCCAGAGAGAGGGGGTGGGGCCTTAAAGGGACTTAGTAACATTGTCCAAATCTTTCAAATCCAATTGGAATTCTAGCGGTTCCCTCATACCCTGTTGTATTCGTATTAACAATAAAATCACGGGACAGGTTTCGGTTTTTCAAATTTCCCTTTCGTTACAAAGATATGTATGATTGAAATATTCAGATAAGAAAAACTCCGGGCGAGTTTTTCTTCCGTGTACAAAGTGAGTGCAGTGAGTTACTGAATATCACTTTGCATTTTCGCTCATTACTTGGCCATACAATGTCCATTTGACTTGAAATTTTCACACAATACCCTGTGGACATATGTGATAACAACAATATACATTGCATCAACCATTCATCACTTTTTGCACATGTCAACAAAGTTACTAGATCCCTTTAACCCATTAAGGACTGGACGGTCCATGACCCGATAATACTCAGGCCGGGGTCTATGGAGAATGCATGTTTTAGGAAAATCAATCAGTCCTGAACGAGTTAATAGAAAATAATCATGCTTTTATATACAAGTTCTATGATGCATTTAAAAAAAAATGTACCGGCCGGTATGTGTTTTACATATAGCAACTGATAGCTTCCAATAATTGTTTAAAGGGGACCACCAGGCAAAGAACAACACATAATTATATGTTTTGGTACCGTTTTGTGATATCAAATAGATACCCAACATTTTGCAAAAGGGTTGTGTAATTCATCAACAAAGCAATTAATTACCACCAATACGGAACCACTACTATTTCCTGGTTCCATACGGGCCAACCATTTGGGAGTGCGCCAATGCTATTCACACGTACGTTTGTAGACAATAGATCCCCAGGCGATTCGTTCGCTCTGCACACATTAGTCTTCGCAATTCAGACCGCATGAACGCATGCTTTAGAATGGTGATGCGTTTTCCAATTATTTTTTCTTTCTTTCTGGAAACATATTTTTGTGAACTCGTTGATGGAATGGAATACTAAAGATGTTTCCTTCTTTAATAAGAATATTATTTTTGGGTGGTGGTACCCTTTAAGTCAACCTTAGGATCTTTGTGAATTGTGAACACATCCCCCTGGTGGGATGCATCAATCGATAAAGGGCAGCTAGCTAGCGTGTTAAGTGACGGATGTGCTGCTGGTGAAGTAGACTTTAATAGAGAGAGCCAGAGCTACATGTAGCTTCCATTATTTCTGACAAGACAACTCACTTCCTGCGCTTCTAATTCCCAGGGCCCATTGTGAAGAACCCCAGGGGGATGTTTCACAAAGATTCTAAGTTGTAATTAACTCAGGCTCTAAGTTGGACCTAACAATTATGGAAAGCCGTGAGTTCATTGTAAATTGTTGAAATTAAAAAGACATGCAAGTTTGATAAAATCAGTCATATTTGTTATTTTCAAGGAGCCTTGAAATAATTGATACATTTTTTGTTGTTAAAGGTCTCAAATACATTGTACTTGTATTTTTTGCTTAAATTGAATAGGTTTTTATTCCAAGGCTACACATGGCTTTCCATAATTGTTAGTTCTAACTTACAGTTAAGTTTGTTCTTTGTGAAACACACCCCAGGGCCCATTGTGAAGAACCCCAGGGGTCTATTTTACGGAAGGCTCTTTACTATGTTCTACACAACCTTGGTATAACTTTGACATTAACGGCAACACGTGTTGCATGAAAGCATCTTTGCTATTATACTTCCAACCTTGTCCTCTGTGATCAGAACAAACAGTAAACACCATCCGTATTTCAGTAGATCAGTCACAGTTACGTGACAGTTACGACGGTCTTTGGTTAAAGGTGCACCTGTAAAGTGTCAGATATTGCTCAAAATTACATTTTAAACTTCAATCCTATACAAAAATCATTGTAAGATATGTCTGAATGATGTGTGAAAGTTTCATTGAAAAATAACACTGCTTTCCTGGTTAAAAAACGAAAATTTGCCTCAGCTTTTACCACAAATTATGACAATTTATGACCATTCATTTATGACCATTCATTAACGCTCTTGAGCTGAATGATAGATATCGTCATACTAAAGGGGCATTTGAAAAAATCTAACCCTATTTTATTCTTCTCTTACCATAAGCCAAACAACACGGTAGAAGAGAAATGTGGAAGCTCCAAGTAATTTTTTGTGGAGTTAGACACTTTACTGGTTTCACTTTAAGAGCCTTTCATGAAACAGGCCCCAGGATTTGACTATGCTCCAGGGAAGATGCACAATGTTTTCTGTGATACTATATATGTGTTAGTGTTGAGTGACATGGCTAATTGCTCCACTCCCTGGGAGAATTGTTGCCCTAGCTTCCCCCGCCCCTATTCCTCAGGGGGAAGGATGCATAACACCTCGTTCATTTTAGGATGGGACTATTACAACTTGAGACTATTATTTAGGACTATTATTACTTTTCTGTCTTTTGGACCCCCTCTTTTACTCCCCTTTCAAGCACACTTCTTAAAGGGATAGTTGAGTATTGGTCAAACTTAACTTTAGTAACCAAAACCTGCACCATTACGGTACAAAGTAATAGTTATAATTTCACCATGCTCGAAAAGTATACACAATTACAAACGACTAAGTAAAACCCCTGTTATCATTACAAAAAATCACTGGTTTTAGCCATTTTTCATACAAAATTGTGCATTTGGGCCATTCTTTGAAAAGTGAAACTTTTTCGGAAAAATTGAAGTTTTATTTTTCTGTAGTTTTGTTCCATTTTTGGAATGATCCATGTGTAAAGTTTCATGAAATACATGATTTGAAGTTTAAAATGAAACTTTTTTACTCATTTGCATAAATTTACATATTTCAATATTTTTCTAATAATCCTAATTCAGAAAATAATCAAGATATCAAAAGGATAATTAGCAAGCTCATTCTTCTCACTTTCCTGTACAGGTTGATACCAACTTTGTAAAAATTCAACCTTTCATTCTTTTCTAAACCCGATATTATAAAATTCCCATTTTTCCATTCATATTGTACATGTCACACACGTGACCAGACGTTGCCACATAATTAAGTACTATAAAAAACAACGGCTTGATATAATTCTCATTCATTGCTATTGTTGTGTACTTACAAATGTATAGTACTTCTCTGGTAATAAGATGAACATTATAGCTATTCATATTTTAAAGAATTTTCCAAATGAAATTTAGTTATGAAAAAAGCGCTCCGTGCGAAGTCACACACGTGACCCATGCCATTTGACCTCTGACATTGAGTTACGTAATCCTTATAAAATCTTTTGTGTTAAGTTTGAAAGACTACAACATATTCAAGTCACATATGAAGTAAAAATCATTATAGTCTCATACTTACTGAAATATAAGCATCCCATTTCAAAATTTGTCATGTTTTGGGTCACACACATGACCAAGAATGGCCCATTTAATGTTTTGTTAAAATAATGATTCAATATAGATATCATCAACGACTTTTTAAAAACCTATTCAGATTTTTTTCCAAGTAGTCTTTAAGCATTTTAAATTTTTTTTCTAAAAAGTCCTAAATATCCCCCGGTGATTGCCGGTGAAGAATCTTTTGAATAAATGGATATTTCAGCCGTTTATGAACCGATTTTGATCAAATAAACTTTATTCTGTCATTAAAATTGTATGTTCTTTCAAATTTGACAGTCAGTTTTTCATTATCTCACAAAAAAATATCGGGGGGGAACTTCGGGAAATACCAATACTCAACGGTAACTTTAACAAAGTAACGTAGTAACTGCATGTTGTGCATCTGTATGCTGCCCTTTTCTTCTTTCTGCTATGAAAAGAGCATCACCAGTTCCTCTATCAGTACATGACAAACATTTGTACTTTTCTTGAACCTATAGAGAATCATCTTTGTAATTTTATCAGATCATTCTTTGCCTTCTAAAACTTCCTTGATTCCCAAAGAGCAAAAACTAGCAAGCTCCTAGCTCTCACAGTCATCTATCAGGACATGATGACAAACGTACTGTACATTGTTTCCAGGGGGGGTGTTTCACAAAGATCCTAAGTTGAACCTAACTCTAAGTTGGACTTACAAATTATGGAAAGCCATTTGTAGCCTTGGAATAAAAATTCAAAAGCAAAAATGCAAGTATTTTATACTTTTCATAAATGTTGCCTCACGAACATGAAATCTCCTTAATAATAGAAAATATTACCATAATTTTAATCAACATTTCATGCCTTTTAAAAGAACTTTTACAATTTCTTTTCAAAGAAACTAATGGCTTTCCATAGTTTTTAAGTCCAACTTAGAATTAAGTTCAACTTAAGATCTTTGTGAAACACCCCCCTGGACTTCCTGCACTAACTACCCATCCAGGCACTTTACTCCAGAAGAACAACAGCAATGCTAATAATGACCGGACCAAAGCACATATATAAAGATTATGAAACATGTTACTCACTCATCCAAAAGCATGAGATGTTGCTTCAAGGAAATTAAGTTTAGAACATATCCATTTTCATTTTTTTTAAAGGGGACCACCAGGCAAAGAACAACACATTATTATATGTTTTGGTACCGTTTGGTGATATCAAATAGATATCCAACATTTTGCAAAGGGTTGTGTAATTCATAAACAAAGCAATTAATTTCCACTACTACTATTTCCTGGTTCCATACGGGCCAACCATTTGCGAGTGCGCCAATGCTATTCACGCGTACGTTTGTAGACAATAGATTCCCGGGCGACTCGTTCGCTCTGCACACATTAGTCTTCGCAATTCAGACCGCATGAACGCATGCTTTAGAATGGTGATGCGTTTTCCAATTATATATTTTTTTTCTGGAAACATATTTTTGTGAACTTGTTGATGGAATGGAATACTAAAGATGTTACCTTTCTTTAATAAGAATATTATTTTTGTGTGGTGGTACCCTTTAATTCTCACCCAATCGAACCACCCTTTATGGACCATCAGAGGAGCTTTCTAGCTCAGCTGGCAAGAGCACCCAAATAGCAATCCGGAGGTCTCGGGTTTGAATCCCGGGGACCCCCTATATTCTTTGCTCATTTTCATTTATGTTATATACATATGTACATCAGCGTCAATAATACGTCTGGTAAGTTTCACTATGTTTGCAACATTTTGTATCTAGATACAAGTATGGTTTAAATAATAATACCATAAAACTCCGTGTATAAGACGCACTTTTTTTCCATCGGAAAAATTTCAAAGTGGGGGGTGCGTCTTATACACAGGTACAGCCAAAAAAAAAAAAAACACCCTGTCATGTTGAATGTGTATAACACATGGTTTAGGGCATGACAAGGGCTTGTTGTCAGTTGTAGCATTCAGCAACGTATACCTTTTTCTCACACAAAAAATATTGGTTACAGATGTACAAATTGCAAGTTTATGTTATGTTATACTGCTGCTAATGAATATTCATACATTCGTGAGCAGCAGTACTAATTAAATATGCAATTTTCTAACTAGTGGTTATAAATTTTGCTCATAATTAAAAATACTTGTTAGTAAATTTTGAAAATTGCATTATATTTAGTGAGTATTGGTGCTCATGAATATTCATGAATATGAATATGAATATTTATGAGCACCAGTGTTACTGCTCAATAAATGTGCAATTTGTGTACTAACCACTATTTTTATGTGAGAAAATGATGTTGATGAATGCTACATTCAACATTAAGCTATTGTCATGGCTCTAGACCAGTGGTATAAGCATTCCAACAGCACTTCAGGGTCTTTTTTTTAAAATACAGGGTGCTATGAAAGTTGGGGGTGCGTTTTATACACGAGTGCGTCTTATACACGGAGTTTTACGGTACTGTGCTTGATTTATATAGCGCCTAATATGACTGATAATCATCTCTAAGCGCTTTTTAATACAATGGTTCATTATTACCCCGGTCATCGGATGCAATATTGCAATCAATCCAGCACACAGAGTGCACGTTTTCCACTCCCTCAGGGAGCATTCCATCCTTCCAGGTACCCATTTATACATCTGGGTGGACAGCAGCAAATGTGGATAAATGTTCTTGCTGAAGGAAAAATGCGATGGGCATACTCTGGGTTTGAATTCGGGACCTCACCATTGGATGGAAGGCACGCGCTCTACCAATCTTGCCACACCACGTTTGACTTATTTTCTGACTTAGTCTGGTTTATAGACTTTGTAAGATATGTTTTATGAGGATTTATCTTGGACCTTCGTTTTGTGCTGATCATAAACCACCTAGAAACATACAAATTATTCTGTTATCGTAATTGTATTGTATTGTAGTGTAAATGAGAGTCAATATAGGGCCTAAATTTTCGATCCTAGCAGGATCTTCTTCAGAGGCTAACTGACGAGGAAACATAAAATACATAATAGATATACCATGGAAGTAGCAGTTTTACTTCCATGGATATACTAAACATAATACAAACACAAGCATATAGCTATAACCCAGATAACAATGCGACGTTGGCGGAACGTAGTCTATAGTCGGCACCGTCGCGGTTGGAAAAACAACGTTTAGCCAACGTTGGCCTACGGTAAATTCACAACCATATTTTTGCAGTCGGCGAGCTGACGTTAAAACAACGTTAAGCCGACGTTGGCTGTTGACTGTTGGCAAACTGGTCGGCAAATGTACGTTGAAACAACGTTGGGTGATAGTTAGACGAACAATCATATTTATATGGTCGAAAAGCAAACGTTGGGCCAACGTTTCGCCTACTACGTTGGATATTGGTTGGCTAGTTGACGTCGTACTAACGTTTGACAAACAACCGCATTACGACGGTAGGCAAGCCAACGTAGGGCCAACGTTCACTTATATAGTCGTATGAACGTTGGGGTTTAGTCGGCTCAATGTTGGCTTGACGTCAGAAATAGCAAAATAAAAGGTTGGGCAAACGTTGGCGCAACATTGGCAATTGATGTTGGCTTATGGGGGTTGGGCCGACGAGGGCCCAGCGGCAAGAATGACGTGGGCAAAACGTCACGTTTTGACGTTGGCCCAACATGACCGCCTACATTGGGCCAACGTAGCATTGTTATCTGGGAAAGGAAGGGGGCGGAGACATAGAACAATAAAGAGGCTGTGAGTGGCCAATCAAAATTGGCTGGCCGATTGGAGGGAAAACACACAAAGAAGATGTTATATAACATGGGACAAGGGAGTGGGTAGAGAAAATGTGAATGAGAATTGGGGAGGCATGATGAAAGCAGAGCCCTGAAAATGGGAAGACCATGAATAAATAACAAAATACTGCAACAAACCAAAACTACAGAAAAACTCATGCAAAGTACCACAAAATAATGTTTTCGATAATTTGAAGATAAAAAACCCCCTACAAGAACACCTATTATTCAGGCTGCAAATTTGATCGTCATCTGTATGCTGTCAAATACCTGATACATGTCACATCAGGTGGATGTTACTGCATATATCGCACACATATTCACTCTCCCCCCCAAAAAATAATTTTCTGGGGCCCACTGTGAACAAAGTAAGCACACATGTTTCAAGACCAATCAAGACAAATATACATTGTATATCTGGGTCACACAGGATAAATTATTGATCCTTGTTCCAGATTTACGAAGGACATAGTGTGGCATGCTCTCATTCTCTCTAACCTTAAAGGAATCTAGTTACTTTGTTGACATGTGCAAAATGTGATGAATGGTTGATACAATGTGTATTGGTGTGATCTGATATGTCCACTGGATATTGTGTGCAAATTTCACTTTAAATGGATTACGTAATATGGCCGAGTAATGAGCAAAAATGCAGAATGATATTTACTTACTCATTGCACTGACTTTGTAAGTGGTTATGACTATCCAGTGGATAGTTAAAAATCCCAACACTTCAATCATAAATATCTTTTTAACGAAAGTGAAATTCGAAATAACAAAACCTGTTCCATGCTTCTATTGCTAATACAAATTTATACAACAAGGTATGAGAGAACCACTCGAGTTCCAAGTAAGTTTTGAGGATTTTGACAATGTTCAAAGATCCCTTTAACTGTTGGCTTGTTCTCATTTAGATCTCTCTCCTCTTTTTTTGCTAAATTTTTGTAACTAAAAAAAAAAAGTTTCTTACTCTTAATCCCTCTCTTCTTTCATATTGAAGGGTATGACCCAGATACATATATTAATTTCTCCCTAAATTGACTTCTTTTTTTTTGGGTGGTGAGGAGAGAGTGGGCTGTTGAAATTCTTATTTGTTTTGGCAGAATGAATCTTGTCATGAAGTAATTGTCTCCAAGGTAACTGATATGACATATTTTGTATGGAAAGCTTTACTCTTTAAAAGGCAATTAATGTACAGTACATACTGTATATATATAGGATATATCTTTGAAAAGTTTGTCCCCATCAAACTCCTTACCACAAATTTCAAACAATTCATTGTAGATTCCAGTACAAGGATAAACAAACAAATATGAAGGATTGCAAATACCACAATACACAGCACATTGATTTCATGTATAACTGATTTTAAAACCACTTTTGTATATATCCCATCTCAATTCATTATGACTATAAGCAGTTTCAACTATAATTTAAATATACATAAATAAATTAGATAGATAAAAAGTCTGGGATGTGATAATTGTCATCCTAGCAAATCAAATAATTTCGGTAAAATAAAAGAAGAATCTTACTTTCCAACCAATTCTTGACCAACCGTGCTCTTTCTGAGGACGGATAATTCACCACTGTCTTCATCATGGTGATCTTCCTCCTCCTCTTCCTCCTCCTCACCATGGTGATCTTCCTCCTCCTCCTCCTCCTCTTCCTCCTCACCATGATGATCTTCCTCCTCCTCCTCCTCCTCCTCCTCCTCACCATGATGATCTTCCTCCTCCTCCTCTTCCTCCTCACCATGGTGATCTTCCTCCTCCTCCTCCTCTTCTTCCTCATGATGCTCCTCTGTTGGTGCCTCCTCATCATGATGGTCATCTTCCGTTGTCGTCTCCTCACCATGGTGATCATCTTCCGTTGTCGTCTCCTCACCATGGTGATCATCTTCCGTTGTCGTCTCCTCACCATGGTGATCATCTTCCGTTGTCGTCTCCTCACCATGGTGATCATCTTCCGTTGTTGTCTCCTCACCATGGTGATCATCTTCCGTTGTCGTCTCCTCACCATGGTGATCATCTTCCGTTGGTTCCTCCTCCTCATGGTGATCTTCCTCCTCCTCCTCCTCTTCTTCCTCCTCATGGTGATCTTCCTCCTCCTCCTCCTCCTCTTCTTCTTCACCATGGTGATCTTCCTCCTCCTCCTCCTCCTCTTCTTCCTCACCATGGTGATCCTCCTCCTCTTCCTCTTCCTCCTCCTCACCGTGATGATCCCCTTCTTCCTCCTCCTCCTCTTCCCCATGATGGCCTCCCTCCTCCTCCTCCTCTTCTCCTCCTCCTCCTCCATGCCCGTGCCCATCTTCCTCCTCCTCCTCCTCCAGGTCGTGATGGCCTTCCAGGAGCATGAACCTGGTGGCAGTGATGTGCTGGATGGTCATCGGGGTCTCCACAGTATGGGCAGCTTGCTACAAGGAGAGAAGAGGAATGTGCAAATACAAATACATCATAAAACAAAATAATATTAAATTGAATATGAACTGTGAAAGCTAAAGCACCTAGTGTCCTATATCATAAACTGTGATTCCATTGATAAACAAAACAAAGGCACACAGATATGATGAAATGTGACGCAATTACTTACTGAAACAACTTTGAAAATGGGTCAATATACAAAGTCAATTGATATGCTAGAGAAAAAAAGAATGCGAATAAGAAAGAAGGATTTCATTCAAAAGAAACAGTTCTCTTTTCTTTTTTCTTTTTTTTTGCTGATCACTTTAGGAAGTGTTTTATTATGACATATCTTTGTTTCTATTTGCTTTAGACTATTACTCAGTAAAAGTACAACGTATAATGGCCTACACGTGATTCCTGGATAACATCATTGATGACCACGTTAGTCAATAGTTTCCGTGGGGAATCACATCCACGTATGAATGAGACCGGAGGAGGACAAGAAGCAAAACAAAAAACAATTGCTATGGCAACTACCATCACAAATAAACAACTACTTTATTGACTCAGTAGCTGACACAGTTTTTATACAAATGTTCCCAGCCTTTTCCGGAAACATGCATTTGGTAATGATCGATGCCGAGCATCATTGAGCTGTGTTGTTACAGGATATGTACAGCCACAAGCAATTGAAGGGAGACGCTTTGAGTGTATGCGCACAAACTTAACCCCTCCTTAATTCATCTGTGTGGACATTAACCCCTCTTTGTCAGAAAATGACCTTGGGGGGGGGGGGGGGGGGGGTGTTTCACAAAGATCCTAAGTTGAACTTAAAGGGATGCCTCTAAAGTGTCTAACTCCACGGAAATTACTTGGAGCTTCCTCGTTTCTCTTCTACCATGTTGTTTAGCTTATGGTATTAAGAGAAGAACAAAATAGGGTTAGATTTTTTCAAATGCCCCTTTAGTATGACGATATCTATCATTCAGCTCAAGAGCGTTAATGAACGGTCATAAACCTCATAAGCATCATACAGTAATTCGTTGTAAAAGCTGACGCATATTTTCGCTTTTTTAACCAGGAAAGCAGTGTTCTTTTTCAATTAAACTTTCATACATCATTCGGACATATCTTAAAATGATTTTGGTACAGGACTGAAGTCTCAAATGTCATTTTGGGCAATATCTGACACTTTACAGGTGCACCTTTAACTCTAAGTTGGACTTAAAAAGTATGGGAAGCCATTAGTTTCTTTGACAAATTGTTGTAAAAGTCCTTTTTTCAAAGGCATAAAATGTTGATTCAAATCAATAATATTTTCTATTATCAAGGAGATTTCATGTTCTTGATGCAACATTTATGAAAAGTCAAAAATTCTTGCTTTGTTTTTTTAAAAATATATTGTATTCCAAGGCTTCAAATGGCTTTCCATGAAAGGTAAGTCCAACTTAGAATCTTTGTCAAATTTTGAAACACCCCCTGGGCCCATTCATAAAAGCCTGCTAGCTTAGTTCATCGCTAAGTCTATTCATGGTGACGTGGCTAAGAATTATACAAAAGATCATTTACAATGTAGTTGCTATCTAGGGTTAACTTAGTGGGTACCTATTACAGGCTTACCAAGCTAACCCTAGTTAGGGACTATTAAAACTATCTGTTGCTCAATAAACTCTATATTTGAAATACACTTAGCAAGGAACTAAGCTAGCAGGGTTTTATGAATATGGGGCGAGTTCTTTTTAGAGTGGAGGAATTTTGTTATATGATGACATAAACGGTACCCTGGGGTACCAGACGAAAATCCGACATTTTGTTTAATTATTTATTTAATTTTTAGGGCTGTACTGTATAGCGTGCATACAATTGCGTGCTGCACTGCATGCACAACGCAATACAGTTGTACTTCGAGTGGACACAAGATGGCGCTACACAACGCGGGATACCGGGGTACAATGGTACCCCGGGGTACTGCGTGTGTCATCATATTTCTCTAAATTAGGATAGGAGAAAGTTGGAAAGTACACAAGAAGGGTAAAGAAGGAGTAGTGTAGAAAGACAAACTGGATGTCCCAATCCGTTCTTCCAAACATCTGTCACCAATATAGTCTCAATACGCAGCAGCCTCATCCATTGTTTGATGGGCCGAGTGGAGACTTGGCAGGTCCAGCTAGCCATGGTGCTGCATCGGCTTTGAATTGAATCACTGCCTGTCGTCGTCGTCGCTGTCCAATTTTGACGTGAGTAATAACTTCCGAATCGGCAACAGCCATCAGATCGCCTCACAACACTGCCTTTTTTCCTCCTAACTCCTAATTTGTTCTCCTTTCTATAAATTCTCAGTTGCTGTACGTGGAGTCATCACTTGTGTAGTACATATAAACTCAATGGTTTTACTACAGTGTGGTACAGTAGGGGTTATAGGGAAATGAAAATTGAAATATTTGCTTACTGTTACTGATAAGTGCATAATTCCTGTCACTTCTAGTCATATATTACTGCATGGGTTCACTAATAGTGTATTTTAAACCACTATCAATTGTTTTGAAAGATCACTGGAGGCTGCCATGTTTTCAAACGGTACCGCATGTTCTAAATTAGTTTTGAGGATTTGGACAATGTTACTAGATCCCTTTAATATCCCCATTTGTCTTTTTTATACACCTGTTTATGACAACACATCACTACTTTCAGACTGTTGACACCTGAATAATTTCCTTGATACACTTTTCCATGACTTACTTTATAAAATTAACTACTTGTAAAAACAAAAATATGAATGCCTACATTTTTAGTAACTTTGATTTTATGTTATTTTTTCTTATTCAAACCAAATGGTATTCTTAAAATCAGTTTAGCTATCATTAGAATAATATGGTTAACATGTGCAGTAAATGATTAACAGCTCTGAAATGAGACAATTCAAAACGGGGATTCAAAATTAATACACTTCTTCTACATCTACCTGAGATTTGCAGGAAAGGTATGTCGAAATATATTTGTACATGTTTTATGACTCCTGCTGCTGCATTTATACTACTACTAACTACTACTAACTACTACTAACTACTACTACTACTAACTACTACTGCTAACTACTACTACTACTACTACTACTACTACTACTACTACTACTACTACTACTACTACTACTACTACTACTACTACTACTACTACTACTACTACTACTACTACTACTACTACTACTACTACTACTACTACTACTACTACTACTACTACTACTACTACTACTACTACTACTACTACTACTACTACTACTACTACTACTACTACTACTACTACTACTACTACTACTACTACTACTACTACTACTACTACTACTACTACTACTACTACTACTACTACTACTACTACTACTACTACTACTACTACTACTACTACTACTACTACTACTACTACTACTACTACTACTACTACTACTACTACTACTACTACTACTACTACTACTACTACTACTACTACTACTACTACTACTACTACTACTACTACTACTACTACTACTACTACTACTACTACTACTACTACTACTACTACTACTACTACTACTACTGTAAAACCATCACTTATCAACAAGGACAAAAAGCAACATGTTATATAACTACTTGGTTCAATCATGAATCAGACATGTATACATGCATGTTAGCATCTAGCCTGCTACTATGACCCTTTTAGTGCAACAAAATTAGCTTATAAGGGATTAACGACATGTTCCAAATTTGGCCTAAAACGGGGGCGGAAATAGCATCTTATTCATCGAGCCTGCACAATGTGTTTCTTGGCATGTGGGTTATTGTGAGAGGAAGTTGTCATTTATTGTCCATGCACCCCCTGTTCCACCTAGCCGGAATCTCACAGGTGTATGAGTATTGTCTCGTAGGCGCACAGGGCCCTGTTTCATCAAACTTTTTCCAATGGTTGTTAATGTCCAATTACTGTAACTAGTAGGTCGACAGCCAATCAGCGTGGAGTATTGCAGCTGTTGCCATGGCAGTTACGATGATTGGACACTTACAAACCATTGCAAAAGTTTTTATGAAACTGGGGCCATTGTCACCTGTTGCCTGGGACATGCCTGGATAGCAGGGGCTTGCTACATCCGTCAACATCACACAACAATAAAGAACACTATTTTGGGGGCCCCCCCCCCCCCCCCCCCCGGACATTTCAGGCATTGGGATTGGAAGGGGGAGGGGGACCACCCAATAGGGAGCCAAGCAACATAAGAGACCTGGGGGTGTTTCACAAAGATTATAAGTTGAACTTAACTCTAAGTTGGGCCTAACAATTATGGAAAGCCATTTGGTCGCCTAGTGCAAACGGACTTACAGACAAAAATACTGTGCATGGGGTACATACTCGGTTGGATAATTAATTTTGAATATCCAGTGTGTTTCCCTGATTGTCATACACAACAGTCCTCGCTTAGGTGTGTCAAATACAATGTATGTGTGCGCATGTGTGTGTGTGTGTGTGTGTGTATGCCTGTTGTGTGTCCATAATTACCTTGATGTAGTCATCAATGTCCACAGTCTTCGTCCACGTGTGGATCTCCTCCTCCTCGTCGTCCTCGATGCCCCCGATGAGGACATCGCCCAGGTGGTTGAAGAAGAGGATGTAGGAGTTGCTATCGGAGATGCTCTGGGAGGCCTTGATCACTCTATCTGGAATGGCTACATGGGAACAATAGAAGCGGGAGAACGATTGGATAGTCCTTGAAGAAATTTGGTTCCCCTCCCCCCAAATAAAAAAAAGAAAGAAGCAAAATCAACAATTCACAAACATTGACCACTCTATCTGGAATGGCTACGCAATAGAAGCAGGAGAACGATTGGACAATGCTGAAGAAATTATCTTACCCCCAAAACAATCAAATATAAAAAGAAACAAACAAACAAAAACACAAATGAACAAACATTGATCATCGATCTCGATGAGCACATCACCCAGGTTGACGAAGAAGAGGATGTAGGGGTTGCTATCGGAGATGCTCTGAGAGGCCTTGATCACTCTATCTGGAATGGTTACACAATAAAAGTAGGACAATGCTGACATATTTTTATCTTGCCCCTTAAAACACAACAACAAACAAATATTGACCACTCTATCTGAAATGGCTACGCAATAGAAGCAGAAAAACGATTGGACAATGCTGAATAAATTAACTTGCCCACCCCAAAAAAAACAACAAACAAACAAACAATAAAAAACAAACAAACACATATGAACAAACATTGATCATCAACCCCGATGAGGACATCACCGGGGTGGTTGAAGAAGAGGATGTAGGGGTTGCTATCGGAGATGCTCTGGGAGGCCTTGATCACTTTATCTGGAATGGCTACACAATAGCAGTAGAAGAACAACTGGAAAATTATGAAAAAATGGTCTTGCCCACCAAAAAACCCTCAAGGAACAAACAAAACACACATGAACACACATTGATCACTCTATCTGGAATGGCTACACAATAGAAGTTGGAGAATAATTGTTATCGCAAACAGCTATTACAAATAATATTAACAACATATAAATGTGTGTGCATAATAAAGGGTAATGATTTGTGCAGAAAGGGCTGGGGGAGGGGGGAGGGGGGGGGGGGGGGGGAAGAGTTACATGTAATCTAGATCTATCAAATGCAGACAACCAATAACTTCATGCCTAATAACTTGGCCAGACAAACCAGACTTCCCTTCCAATTTCTTACTAATTTCCACAAGCCATTGTATGAAGGAATTTTAAAGGGATCTAGAAACTTTGTTTACACGTGCAAAATTGGATGAATGTTTGATAAAATGTGTATTGTCATATGACCGAAAACAACATTTGTAACACTTATGCACACAAGAACTTGAATGGAATGTTTTGTGGTCAAGTCAGGTGAACAGGTCAAATGATCGATCGACTTTTCACTGTAATTATGGGTAAGGTCAATTGGCAGTAAGGCCCTTTTGTCAGATCAACAAGTCATGAAATTTCCAACCCAATTTGTCAACTGCACTTTACATGACAACTCAATTAAAATATGGCCAGAGGCAAGACCTTTATCTGGTACGTGATCAGAAGTAATCAATCTGAAAGGGGAGCTTCTATATATGTGACCTTACACCACCCTTACACCACAAAACAACCGTTTTGTCGCAGATAGAGTTTCTCTGTTATTAGCTGAAATAGTCAAATTTGGTTAAAAGTATGAGATTCAGGATTTTTGTATTTCCTGAATGAAGGTATCTTAATCTACCTTCTATGAAAATTTGATCGTCAGAAATCATGTTTAAGTATGTTTTTTATCGAATAAAGATTATCAGATTACAGCGCTTGAATGGACACAGATCTTTGAAGTGGCCTGTTTCTCACTTGTTTTAAAACTGCTTCAGCCATTTTCCAGATCTTTGGCGCTCATTTTCAGAGGGTTTGCCTTGTCTGAATATGACAAAGTATATACCATTTTAAAGGTAGTGAATTCTACTGTGACGTGGTGTGAAAATCAGCATAATCATTTTCCCAGACTTATTGGTTGTTTTGTGGTGTACCTCTTGGGAATCAATAATAATGGAAACAATCAATGTTTTTTTATTAAAACCACTATCAACTTTTTTGACTGACCTCTAGAGGCACTGCCATGTTTTCCAACTGTACCATATATGAAATGTTATCTGACCATGCATTCACACAAGTGTGTTATATAACCACTGACATAGCAGCAGCTTCAACAACAGCAGTATTAAACATATATATCCCACTTATATGTTAGTGCATGGTGCAATCAAATGATGTTTCATGCATTACTGTTGGAAAACATGGCAGCCTCCAGAGGTCAAAACAGTTGATAGTCGTGGTTTAAAAAACATTGATTATTTCCATTATTAGTGATACCCAAAAGAAAATATACGACTAGAAGTGACAGGAATAATGCACTTATCAGTAACAGTGAGAACAAATTCCAGCGTTTCCTTTTCCTTTAATTACAGTGATCAATTAACTTTGTCAAATTCAACCAAAATGACTCAAAGCTTCCACATTTTGCGTTGGCAGAACCTTTATCTGGTAGTATGTGATCACAGGTAATCAATCTTAAAGCGATCCATTAACTTTGTCAAATTCAACCAAAATGACTCAGAGCTTTCACACATTTCTCTTGTACTGCCTTGTTGTTTGGCTTATAGTAACAGAAGAATGAAATGGGTTTTGATTTTTTGAATGTCTCCCTGATTATGGAAATATTTATGATTGAAAAGCATTCCACACAATTGCTTTTGATCAAAATCAATGGGTAGTACTAGTAGGTGATAAAATCTGACATCAATTTGAACTAAGTTATTATAGTGTACTTTTTCTATGAAACTATCACACATCATTTAGAAGAACCTTACAATGATATTGGTACATGCATGTACATTATATATGATTGTATTTCAATATGAATGTCAATGTGATACAATCTACACTTTCATGAAAATATACCAAAGTGGCTTTTATATTTATTCCAATCATCTCTCTATAATATACCGGTATATATTTAATTAAACATTTATATGAGAAAAGAAACCACATTCATAATTTGGGATAAAAAAAGGGTTGAATCTTCCTTGTGTGTGCATAGCGCCCTCTTGTGTTAGTTTGAATGAAATTCACCTTCTAAGTGAGTTATCATGATTTCTTTCTCCCATCCAAGCAGGTAGTATGATGAATATCAGTTTTTTATGATAACACATTTTGGATTAGCTTCTAAAATTCAGTTAATACAAGTACTTTTTGTCGCGATTCTACAAAATGTATGAATTAACTGCCAATCTGTAAAAAAAAAATGTGTGTAGTCAACAAATGAAATCAGTACAAATTATTAGGAGCTAGAGCATACAAATAGTTTGTGTCCTATTTAACAATTAGGCTACAACTACAGAAATTACAAAACCATAGTTACAAACAAATCAAAGATACAGGTACATGTCGCTGCAGAGTTAATAAATTAGGAAACTATTTCATTCACCAAAACTATTAAATCAAACTATGTAAATCAATCTTGTTATGTCAGCATCTATAATCATAACTACAACCTTCCCCATTAATCCAGCACAAATTTGACCTCTTCTTCTTCTAATCCATCATCAGAAACGACATGTGTAACCACAAAAGATTGACTTGGATTAGTTTGAGCTCCCTTTTTCATCAGAATTTACTTACTAAGCATTTGTTGAGGAGTAGTTGAGGGTATGGGTAGCTGAGGGTAAGGGGGAGGTGGTGGGTCACATCCATGTCATGATATTATGCACCCGCAATAAAGAATGAATGTTATACTTTTTCCTATTCACTGAGACACTAACACATTTGAAACATTATTTGTCTGCAAAGTTCACCTGCTCCCATGGGTTGCTCCTGACTATACCACTGGGTTATATGTAGTCAAACCTGTCTTAGTGGTCATAGTTTCTTTGAATTTTCTTTTGTAATAGTTCTTTTAAAAGCCATCAAATGTTCATTCATATAGTTCTTTTAAAAGCCATCAAATGTTCATTCATTTCATTAATAGTTTCTATTATCAAGGAGTTTTCATGTTCTTAATGTCACATTTATAAAAAGTCTAAAATACTTGCACTTTTGCTTTTGAATGTATTTTAGTCCAAGGCTACAAATGACTTTCCATAATGCTTAAGTCCAACTTTGATTTAAGTTCAACTTAGGATCTTTGTGAAACACCCCCCAGTTCGCAGCAATCTTTCATTATACAGTCAAACCTGTCTTAGACTTAGTGATCATGTCTATAGTAGCCAACCTGCCTATAGTGGCCACCAAAAGTGATCCCTTGCAGAGAAAACCAGTGTTATGGAACCTGTCTACAGTTATCTTGTTTCCCTTTGGTGGTCACTATACAAAGGTTTGACTGTATTCCAAATATCCCCCTAATCATTTAAATTGATATTATTAGAACAACACTGTTTACTGTTGATAGTGAGGATATTACAACTGGCAGTATTTAAAGATGTGTTGACAAGTAAACTAGGGGACCAGAAATAACACAAATGTTTCAGAATATGCGACTGACAGAACTAAAAATAGTCAAAATGACTATTTAATTGATTACTGGATGGAGGAAGTATCCATTCATGTCATGAAATTGGGCACTTTATTGCTTGATCTTGACATGATGAATTAATATTTGTATGTCAAAGAATATATACTTACCAGCTCTGCGTCAATGATTGAAAATAAAAATAGTACAAATGACTATTTAATTGATTACTGGCTGGAGGAAGTATCCATTCATGTCATGAAATGGGGCACTTTATTGCTTGATCTTTAATAACATGATGAATTCATATTTGTATGTCAAAGACTATGTATTACTTACCAGCTCTGCGTCAATGATTGAAAGATTTTGGAGTAATTATGGTCACATACTTCCTGCTCTTTCTTTCTAGCACCCCCCTGCACCCCACCTCCCCCTCTTCTCTCTGACTAGGCATTGTACTTCAGGATGGCCAATTATGAAGGTTCGAAGATTGCTGAGCATTTACACATTTTCTTTCAAATTAGGTTCAGAAATGATATTAGAATATGTTATTGCTAGTACTGCATTAGGTTTCAGTACAGTTAATATCACATGTTTGTAAACTCTCAAGCCCACCAGAACTAAAGATAATTTTTTTCTTCAAATCATTGTTTGTTTTGTTCAATATGATTCAGAATTCATATATGCCTAGTTTCGATGACAATGGCTCAAAATGCATTGTATTTATTATTTGAGAAGTGTACAAATATAATCCAGTATTGATATTTCTTAACCAATTGGGTGAGTACTTTATTAACTCTAAGGTATTTACAAAATCTAGTAGTGAACAGATTAAAATTATTTTAAAAAGGCTGAATATTTTGTTGTGAATATAGTCTCTAGTGGGTTGCATGGGCGTCAACAGGCGGGGGATGGGGGGGACATGTCCCCCCCCCCCCCCACATTTGAAAGTGGAGGGGATTGTTCCCCCCCCCCCCCACTTTTTTCATAAATGTATACATTATGTATGTTTGATTCCATAGATTTCACTCGGACATACATCTATTATGTGACATTTCTGTCTCAGGTATGCACCAAATCGCATAATTTCAAGCCCAAAAGTGCAAAAGCTCCCTTCTGTGGGAGGGGGACACCCCCTCCCCGCTCGGTCGCTTCGCTCCCTTGGCGATGCCCCCCCCCCAGTTTTGAGAAGCTGTTGACGCCCTTGCTTGAAATCACTGCATATCAGCTAGACATAAGTCTGGCTGTCAGCGTAGAACCAGGCTGCCCCTAGTAGCTTTGGTTTCTCATGGGGATTTAGAGGGGATCATAGCAGCAACAACAAACACACAACATGATCCCACTGGTCTACCAATGTCACAACTGATCCCACCAGTCTACCAGCGTTTCCAAGTAATCCAAAGTTTGACAGGTATTTGACAATAGGGCAAGGACATTTGTTTGAAAATGATATGAAAATTTATATTTTTTCCCTGCGGTAACCTTGACCACATAAAGCCTACCTGAGGATATCCTAGCTTGAGCTTTTTTTTCTTCTTTTTTTTTTGGGGGGGGGGGGGGGGGGGGGGAATTGGAACTTGCACAAGTGACAGCTAGCTAATAATGCAGTACTTTCAACAAAATTTCTTTCAAATAGAAATGGCTTCAAAACATTAAATTACACAACAATACATTGTTCGTTTCTGTATTTTCTAACTAATATATGATCATATTCATACCTATACAAAGTAGATAAAAGAGATGCATACATACAAACATTTAAAAGTGAAAAGTAAGTGAACAAAAGGTGTACTACTAGAGTTCCAAATAAGTTTTGTTGATTTTGACAATGTTACGTGATCCCTTGACGGATTTCTGATCATAAACAAAATACCTGTCTTTACATTGATGATGTTGCATGGGTGACAGCAGGGGACGGGACATGTCCCCCCCCCCCCCCCCCCCCCCTTTTTTTCATAATACATTTTGTATGTTTGATTCTATAGCTTGCACTTCATGTAATGTGAAATTTCTGTCTCAGGTATGCACCAAATCGCACAATTTCAAGCCCAAATACGCAAAAGCTCCCTGCAAGTGGGAGGAGGACACCCCCTCTTTTGAGAAGCTGTTGACACCCTTGATTGTTGCCTGTAGAGGAGAGGAAGACAGAGGTGTGGTGGTTGATGCTGGTGGCATAGACACCAGCCCAAGTAATGTGGGGACCAGTCCCAAATGGGTTAAGGGTGTCAGACTCTGAGTACTATGTTACCATAAGTCCTGAATGGATTAAGGGTGTCTGAGTGTTCTAAGGTCATTACCCCTCTTTCAATGAAGATGTTGCCTGTATTGGAGAGGAATACAGAGGTGTAGTGGTTGATGCTGGTGGCACAGACACCAGCCCTAGGAATATTGGGAACAGACCTGAACGGGACAAGTGTGTATGAATGTTAGCAGCTTACCTGTCTTTGCAATGAAGATGTTGCCTGTATTGGAGAGGAAGACAGACGTGTGGTAGTTGATGCTGGTGGCACAGGTTGTCACAAACTCATCAGGAGACATGTTCAGTAGGTGGCTGAAACTCACTGTGTCGTACGAGCGCCAGATCTGAATAAAAAATAGATCAAATGGTTTCATATTAAAACCTGAAGCGTTTAGGAAGTTACTAGGTTTCAAATACACAAATTGTTATCATGTGTTGTTATAATTGGCATGACCTGCATTGCAGAAGCTACACCTAAGCTTCTTGAGCTATTTATAAGAAAATAATTGAGTGCAAATGCGACACTTCACCACAAAACAACCAATACATCAAACAAATGATGGTGTTGATTTTCACAAGACATTGAAGTAGAAGTCAATATCTTAATATGGTATATAATTTGTTATATTTGGACCAAGCAAACCCCCTAAAACTGAGCGCCAAATATTTGGAACATGGCTGAAGCATTTTTTTTTAAAGGGAGAAAACGAGCCGCTTCAAAGATAGGCGTCCATTCAAGCATCGTAATCTGATCATTTTTATTTAACTTTTATTTGACATTTTTATTTAATAAATTTTTTTTTTTACAAACATGCATGATCTCTGAAGCTCAAAAGCAAAGTTGTCTGAGCAGCACTTTGACAATGAGACAGGTGCGATGAACAACTATTAGATCATCGACGTACTATGATTTGATGTAGTCCCTATGATCCACTTTCATTGGAATAATCAAACATCACAAACTGTACGTCTCTTTATCAGTCACATCTCTGACCACCACGGACAGGATGCTAGATTAACAAAGGCAATTAGCTGACAGCAAGTATGTTCTTGGAACTTGTACGTGAAGCAGGGGTCCACGGCCCAGACAGGGGAGCAAATAGGGGAGAAGCTCATTAAAGGGACTTAGTAACATTGTCAAAATCCTCAAAACTTACTTGGAACTCTATAGTGGTTCTCTCATACCTTATCATATTCATATTAACAATAAAAGCACGGGACAGGTTTCGGTTTTTCAAATTTCCATTTCGTTCAAAAGATATTTACGATTGAAGTGTGTCTGTATGAAATTGTCTACGGGATAATTTAATCTGTGTACAAAGTAAGTGCAATGAGTTAGTGAATATCACTTTGCTTTTTTGCTCATATCTCAGCCAAAAAACATCCAATTAACATGAAATGATCACGCATTACTTTGTGGACATATCATATCACACCAATACACATTTTATTAATCACTCATCACTTTTTGCACTTGTCAACAAAGTTACTAGATCCCTTTAAGGGGGCAGCCGTTGTTTGAGACAGATCTATGATCCACTTTCACTGGTATATTACATAATCAAACATCGCAAACTTTAAGTCTCTCTATCAGTCACATCTCTGACCACCAGGGGCAGGATGCTGGATTAACAAAGGCAATTAGCTGACAGCAGGTATCTTCTTGGAACTTGTACATGAATCAGGGGTCCAGGGCCCAGACAGGGAACCTAATAAGGGGGCAGCCGTTGTTTGAGACAGGTCTATGATCTGCTTAGACTGGTATATTACATAATCAAACATCACAAACTGTATGTCTTTCTATCAGTCACATCTCTGACCACCATGGACAGGATGCTAGATTAACAAAGGCAATTAGTTGACAGCGGGGGGGGGGGGTGTTTCACAAAGATTCAAAGTTGAACTTAAGTTGGACCTTACTGTTATGGAGAGCCATTTAAAGCCTTGGATAAAACATGTTCAAAAGTAAAGATGCAAGCATTTGATAGACTTTTCATTAATTTGACATAAATTCTTGATAACAGAAAATATTAATGATTTAAATTTAAGATTTTAAGTGTTTTAAAAGAACCTTTACAACAATTTGTCAAAGAAACATATGGCTTTCCTTAATTTTTTGAAGTCCAACTAAGGATCTTTGTAAACAAAAAAACGCTACCCACAAATATGTGGGCCATTGTCCTTTATAATGGGTTATATGACGCCTTTACACATGATCTTGATAAGACAACTCAAATGTGAAGCAGAAGTTCCTTTAATAGTCTCTTTCTCAAATTTCCAGCAAATAAAGTTTGAAAGAAAATCAAAATGACCACGGAGCGATGATATAACTTCCATTTGTTCAAAGTGGGCAATAATGGAAAGCATTGGGGAATATCAAATACAATTCCATATTTGGATTCAAAATTTGACAAAAAGTCTGGATTGAATCAAGAAGTCACGATATGAGATAACATTTGTCATCGTGAACTTAACATGCAGAGAGCACCCCCAGTAACAGCGGAAAGAATTAATCGTAAAATGTGGACCACATGATTGGTAATGCGAATGATTGCCCCACTTTGGTGACTTTTGGGGTGATTTTTAGTTTAGCGTCTCCATAAGTGCATGCAGGTCTTGGGGAAACTACTAGTATAATTTAGAATTGCCTTGTTGCATGAATGAATCCGCCCTATACAGGAAAGGGTAGTGAAATAAGAACAGCATGTTGGCTTACTAGTTCATTCCCATTCCTTCCCCTTCAGTGTAAATGGACATTCAGAAAACGGACAAATTCCATCATTTCCCCCCAAAACATGCTTTTCATTAGCCTTGATTGACAGTGCTTTCAAAGGGATCTAGTAACTTTGTTGACATGTGCAAAAAGTGATGAGTGGTTGATACAATGTATATTGTTATCTGATATGTCCACAATACAAATATAACAAGGTATTAGGGAACCGCTAGAATTCCAATTGGATTTTGAGGATTTGGACAATGTCACTTAGTCCCTTTAAAGCAGAATTAAAGATAAAATGTTGGTTATGATAAACAAAATTTCTGCCCAAATGAAAAACTTGGGATGAGGTCTTTTCAATATAACTGTTGTATGCCAATATTTGCTCATCTCTACCAACTATGATTGTATTCAAATACAAAAATCATTAAACTGTGCAGAATTTGCAATTCAGATTCACTTTAGTCTCAATTGAATTAGCTCATGACCCCTTAAATCATTTCTCTGCCAGCCTTCATTATCCCCTACAACTTCGTCCAGCATTTTCAAATCCATTTCCAGCATCTATTTCACACCATCAAGTCAGCTCATATTTGATCTTGAACGAATATCTCCAATTGAAAGACAGCAATGTACCTTTAAGCAGCTAGGGCCTCTTTTTGTTACCGCAAACAGTTCATCTATGATGTCATGGCTGTAGTAGAGTAAGAAGGCTCTCAAACTGTCACTTTTCATTTGAATTAAATTAAAATCAACTGAATCAGGACCCCATGACAAGATATTTAGACCTAGCTTTGGTTTAAGAACTGGCGAGATAGTTTTTAGGTTTTTTTTGGTCAACTCACCAAACTTCCTGACAAAGATAGGAACAAATCACAAAATGGCCACTAGATTGTGAACATGAAACAAAAAATAAAATAAGGTATGAAATGTAGAAAAATTAATTCACTTTATTACGCTACGCTTTATCTACCATGAGAAGTAAATAGGAAGAAAATGCTTTAAATGGCATTGCGCTATAAAGGCAAACGTTATAAAATGTGAGTCAATCAATATAATGCCTATCTTTCTATTAAATCTAACAGATCCTTCGTCTGGGCATCGAACTGACAAGTACTGTACCATGAACAGTGTAACATGCAAGTTGTCAACACTATTCATACAGAGAAACTTAAAGGGCAATGAAACTATGGCTTTCGGCTATTATTATCGTTTAGAGGGTGAACAGACATTTTATTTGATACATAACTTGGCAATTTTGGCCTCCTGGATCCCATGAAATCCTTACGTGAACATTACCCACATTTTACTAATTCTTACGGCGGCAAAAGATGATGGGAGCGGCCATGTTCTTGTAATTGCCCGACATGCTTTGCAAACTATGACGAGTGTGCTTCGGGCCGAACAAAAAGCTATTTCACCGATTTACAGACTCGTCAAAGCATATATACAAGTATTCAGACAATGGTTTCAATAGAAGCTATTGAAAATGCATTAGTGCATATCACTGACCATAAGTCCGCACACACCTAATAATGGCGGCCTCCGTGTTCGCATGAATAGTGGTAAAACCCGATAGAGTTTTCACATATTTCTCCCAAGCAGAAATCTGAGTCGGAGTTATGTTATATATATAATAAAAGGCATATTACGATATATCAAGTAGGATAAACTCTATTCTTGAGTTGCATTGCTATGTTAAATACAAACAAATAAAACTGTTCAGGGGTTTCAAATCAATATTGAGTAAGACACTTTTTATCAATATTGCTTTGGACTAGCATCCGGGCATTGACAAGGGTAACTGGAAAAAGCCATTGATATATAGGCTTTTTAATATAGCTCAGTCAATACAACATTCTTACCCCCCCCCCCCCCCCCCCCCTAAGAAAAAAGAACAAACACTCCAGTATACCCTTTAATTTTTAGATTGTCAGTCCTAATATACCCACTCCTGCTAAAAGACAGGGTTTGTGACCCCATTAGTGAGGTGCATCACTGATGGCTGGGGTGGGGGGGGGGGGGGGGGGGGGGGGGGCCCAAAGGTACCTCTAACAAGCCTGACATTGACACCTGTGCTCAAACAACATTCCTTACAAGAATCACCTATCTCTTCACTCCTGACTACTATAACCCTATTATATTAGCCTAATCCCCCCTCCCCCCCCCCCATGCATCACTGGATAGATAATCTTTTAAAAGGAAATGAATGGAGAAGATGTTTAAATAAATAAAGAACAAACACGCTGGTGTGCCTTGAATGTTGAGTTTGGTAGTCCTACCCCATCCTGCTGAATGACAGGTGTGTGTGTGACCCTATTAGTGAGGTGCATCACTGATGGATGGGGTCAGGGGGGCAAGGGGGGGGGGGGGGGGGCCTCTAACAAGCCTGACATTGACACCTGTGCTCAAACAACATTCCTTGCAAGAATCATTTCTGTCTTCACTCTGACTTCTCCTAAACTTAGAAAATATACATTATGTCAAACTTGTCTCCTGGCTGGTAACCTAGTTTTGAGCTCGAGGCTATAAAAAGAAGATAATTTTCACTTAGTTAGTGTGGAGAGTAAAGATGTCCTCCTACAATAACTGTTGCTCCTCAGTCTAATATCAATATCCATGTTTTTTTCTTCCCTGTTTGATACATTGTATATGGCATTGTATTCATAAAGAATAGATTGATAACAACCAGAACAAAACTCTACACCTAAGTAGAGATGAAACAAAGAAGAGAAGGAAGAAAATACAAGCTTACTCAATTTGTACATCATTATGTAAAAAACTGCTTCATGAAGATAAGCATTAATATTATAAATCATTCTTACATCTTCAACAATTGAGTTTTATGGACAGATTCTCCTCCCCAAGTTGATCACTATTCTACTCTCAGTAATAAGGAAAGTTATTTTAACGGAAAATTTGTTTGTTATTATTATCCAAGCATGTCTGACAATATCTTTCTTGATGAGGATGATGACCAACATCATATTGCAGATGACAATTAGGGTCTAGACAATGAAGACTAGATGGATGTAATAAAGGAGACCTGTGCAAGTTGGTTACGTGGTTGAGTGCACTCCGATCCCATTGGCATATCATAGAACAGGTATTATGGCTCATGGTTGTGTGCATAGTGTGCACACTGGATTATAAAGCAATTTCGACATTGGTCAGAAGTGTTTGACATTGTGTTGAGAAAGACCAATCAGATTAACTTGACAAAACTTCTGGCTAGTCTTGTAACAAGCCTCCCCAAAATAAACTTAGAATATCATCAGGATTTCATTCACTGCTGCTGCTGCTGCTACTACTGCTGTTTTTGCTAATACTGTATCAATACTCAGCAGCAACAACAACAATGTCATATTAACATCAACTACAACCACCACCTCATCTTTTTGTTTAGTTTTCAGAGGAGTAATATTGATGTTAGTTGAGGGTGCATGCAAATTGTTCATAACTTTGTCTTTCCCCGTGCAGTGCTATGAACGTAAAGGAGATAAGAACATACACACATAAAACAATGCTTTGCATCAAAAAATAGACGTTGTTTCCCCACTTCTTACCTCACTTGTGGGGAACATACATGTAGAAATAGGTTCAGGCATGATTCTTTTTTAGAGATAAATAAGACTGTAAGGAATTTTAAATGTCATTTTAAATATCTGCAACTGATCAGCCAAATTATGCATGAATTTGTATTTCATTATTTGGTAAATTTGTATTTAAATTCAAAGTTCACAGTAAATCAAATAAGGCAACCATGCATATATAAGGTAAAATCTCTATACATTGTTTATTAAATATTATGATAAAATATTGACGTTTGAATTGTGTCTGTGAAGCACAATGCAATGACTTGTTCCCCTTGCAGTAATGGGGGGTAAGCAAAAGGTCAGCTCAAGACTGTCTCCTGCTTAAGCTTTTTATGTGACAGGTACCCTTGGGCTTAATTGACTAGAGTTGAAAGACAAAGTGCATTATCTCCCCTTCTCCCCCCTGGTTTGAAGTGGATTCTCATAAACCCCATTCACACCAAGTACATGTACCTCCTTGTTCACAACTAGCTGACAAGACCAACAAGAGACTTAATACAGGTACAGTAAAACCTCATTATTGAATTTACCTCGTTGTATCAGAAATACATGTACTTCTCATGATGCTGCTCTCACACTGTGGCGAATGGTGTTGAAAGACAAAGTGCGTTACACCCCCCCCCCCCCCCCCCCTTCTTCCCCCTGGTTTGAAGGGGCTTCTCACAAGCCCCAGTCACACTGACAAGACCAACAGAGACTGAATACAGGTACAGTAAAACCTCATTATTGAATTTACCTCGTTGTATCAGAAATACATGTACTTCTCATGATGCTGCTCTCACACTGTGGCGAATGGTGTTGAAAGACAAAGTGCGTTACACCCCCCCCCCCCCCCCCCTTCTTCCCCCTGGTTTGAAGGGGCTTCTCACAAGCCCCAGTCACACTGACAAGACCAACAAGAGACTGAATACAGGTACAGTAAAACCTCATTATTGAATTTACCTCGTTGTATCAGAAATACATGTACTCTCATGATGCTGCTCTCACACTGTGGCGAATGGTGTTGAAAGACAAAGTGCATTACCCCCCCCCCCCCTTCTTCCCCCTGGTTTGAAGGGGCTTCTCACAAGCCCAGTCACACTGACAAGACCAACAAGAGACTTAATACAAGTACAGTAAAACCTCATTAGTGAATTTACCTTGTTATCAGAAATAGTTTTTTTTTCAAATAATTATCATAAATACTTCTCATAATGCTGCTCTCACACTGGTGCCGAATATGGTTGCGTTTGTGATAGAGTTGAAAGACAAAGTGCTTTATCCCCCTCTCTCTCCGGCTTGAAGTGGCTTCTCACAAACCCTTGGGCTTGAGTTGAACTTGAAAAGACAGAGTGCGTAATCCCCCTTCTCCCTTGGCTAAAATCAGCTTCTCATATACCCCAGTCACGCTGACAAGACAACAACATACATGTACTTTGTACTTATTGCAAATGTTCCTTAATTGGACCCGATCAGGGCCAAATGTAAACATTTTCATGGTTAGTGGACACATAACCATTCCTTTCAGTCTTGTGCTGATTTGTTATTAAATAAAACATTGATCAGACACAGATTGGCCAATATGAACCATACCCATCATGGTGCATCAAGCCCGAAACATCCATATTTTCAAATTAGCCCTCATACAAGTACTAGAAAAAATGCATTCCAACCCACCCCCCCCCCCCCCCCCCCCCCCCCTCCTCCTTATGGAACAATCCCCAAATAGTACCTGACCAACATTTATTTTGGTGACTTCAAAAGAGCGGACCCTGACTGAATTTGGTAACCAGAATCAAACAGCTAATTTATTTTAAAAACTGCCAGTAGACCAACTTCACACCAAAATGGCCGGGATTTAGTTGGTTATTGGTTGGTTTAGTCTAGTACTAGTGGTGTGATGGGGGCTTTACCACATTGTGCTGCTACTGTGAAAACCTGCAGAGGGGGGAAAGGGACACAAAATGGGGCTGGGGAGATCTTTAAGTCCACTGTTTTTGGATGGCTGATTAAGATGCAGGAAGCTTTTAGTTATTGCCAATTATATGGGCCCTTCCAAGACAGGTTGCGCACAAGTTGTTGGCAAGGTCTGGCAGCTGCACGCTTCAAGTACATAATATATTTTATATTTCAGGAAAGAAAGTCTATTTAAAAGAAAATGAAGTACAGAAAAGTCATGCTGTTGCAAGTGCCTTAAAGGGACTTTAGTAACATTGTCCAAATCCTCAAAATAAATTCTAGCGGTTCCCTCATACCTTGTTGTTTTCGTATTAACAATAAAATCATGGGACGGTTTCGGTTTGTCAAATTTCCCTTTCGTTACAAAGATATGTACGATCAAAGTATTCAGATAAGAAAAACTCCCCCGGAGTTTTGAAACTGTGTACAAAGTGAGTGCAGTGAGTTAGTGAATATCACTTTGCATTTCGCTCATTACTTGGCCATGCAATGTCCATTTGACTTGAAATTTTCACACAATACCCTGTGAAGTTACTAGATCCCTTTAACCTGCATTGTAAAATAGTGAAACAATACATGGAGGGCTGGCTCACAGGGGCAAATTAGCCCCCAAAATGACAAAACAGAGCCCCCTGAAAATAATTTTACAATCCTTTTAAATTTGTATACAGTTCAATGCTAATGCAAATTTATTGTGCTAATTTCATGCTAGCGGGCTTAAAAAATAGCCCCCCCCCCCCCCCTCCCACCCACAATTTGTTATATTTTAAAATAATAAATGTAATTATTTCCATGTTGCAAGATCTTCTTGCCTGGATGTGTTCATCTCTCCCGCTAGTATGCTTGTAGGAAGTGTTCTTGATGATACATGTATCTTTACATTACTTATGTAACAACTCCAACAGGTGCATTGCAAAAAACTCCTAGTTATGAAACAGGGACACATTTTTACAACAATGACAACAGCATCTTGTCCATAAGAACACCTAAAGCAGTATAAGTTGATACAAGTATAAATAACTGTAGTTATTGTTTTCTTTTTGGCTATATGAAGATAAAACCTGTATTTCTGCTAGCGAAACTTATTTTGAAATAGAATCTATTTGGAGCCTTCAAAATATTATCCAGTATTAAACTGATCTTATTTAGAAAATACAACATGTCCAAAATTAATTACAACGGACTTTCTGCAACGATAACTTTAAAGATAGTAGATCAATCAGAATGATATTTCAGGGTATGAAACTATAACTTATTACCTACATCTTCCAGAAAACTCTATTCGATTTGCTTCAGTGGTCATGGAGAATGAGGATCTTTTGTCAATCATGTCAGATGTCCCTTCCCTCCAGGTTTTGTAATGTAAGGAGACGTGTTGTCCATTGTGTTCACGCGTTATGAACGAAAATGGACACATGACATGATTGACAAAAGATCCTCATTCTCCTGACCACTGAAGCAAATCGAATAGGGTTTTCTGCAAGATGTAGGTAATAAGTTATAGTTTCATACCCTGAAATATCATTCTGATTCATCTACTATTTTAAAGTAGCGTTGCAGAAAGTCCCGTTGTAATTAAATTTGGGACATGTTGTAGAAGGCAAAGCTAGATTTCTTAGCTCATTTTTTATTTAGAAAATAGATTTGTGCAATTTTGACCAGCTCATTTTGCCTTCCCCTTCAAACAATGACAATTTAATACAATACGATAAAAAAAACAAAGACCAAACATTTTTGGATTGGATTAACGGGCAACCAAAAATTAGTGTAGGTGGTAGGTAGGTTTTTTTTTTTTTTTTTGTAGGATTCGCACAAATACACAAAAACACACCTACATTTATAACACACACATTACACATATCGCAATTTGAAGAAAAAAAGAAGAAAAAAAATCAGAAAAACCTTTAGGGTCGGCGGTATTTTTAGGGTCGGGCAGGTTACGCCAATCCAACAATTTATTTTTCATGGCCTAATGTTCAGTCTAAAATGTTTCAGGTCTAAACTTTGAGGTTAGTGCTCCTAGCTGCCAGGATTAATTTAGCGCTTATATCTTCTTCCGTTAGACTTGCTTCCAGACTGTTAATTGCCCCAATTAAATCAACCATCTACCACTGTCTGCAGCTAGTAGTCTGTACATAGTACACATAATCATCCTCATTTAACCCTTTAAAGGGATCTAGTAACTTTGTTGACATGTTCAACCAAGAGCCCCAGGGGGGCACGACGCTCACCTGAGGTCAATCAATTCACATCTGGCGCATGTTCTCTCTGGCACCCTCAGAAGATATGAAATCAGTTGAAATCATGCCAAAATCTATAATGTGATGTACTATTTAATCAATAACTTTTGATCCCCTGTACCTAACATTATGATTTACCATAATGTTTGGGTGAATCATAAAAAAAGACAGACACACATATAAGACAAAGCTTAACACATTTCACCAGCCACTGACCACTTCAGCATATTAACCCCACTCACATAGGGACCCTATGGGGCCATTCTGCGATGGCCTGTCATACTTCTGGATCTTGAGAAGAAGATATTTAAAATTAACATATTTTTTACACTTGGTGCCCTCCCCAGGGACCCCCTGAGGGCCACACCCACCATTTTAGCAACTTCGATTCCTCTACCCCTAAGGATGATTCCTGCCATGTTTGGTTGGAATCTAATCATTGGTTCTGGAGAAGAAGATGAAAATGTATATTTCCTATGGTAGGGCCCCCAAAAAAACTGTTACGCCCACAGGGCCCTTGTGGGGCCACCCACAAAAATCTTGTGAACAACTTTCATTCTTCATCAATAGAGGCATCTACATATGAAATATCAGGTCTGTCATACTTCTGGATCTTGAGAAGAAGATGTTTAAAATTTACATATTTTTTACACTTGGTGCCCTCCTCCAGGGCCCCCCTGGGGGCCACGCCCACCATTTTAGCAACTTTGGTTCCTCTACCCCTAAAGATGATTCCTGCCATGTTTGGTTGGAATCTAATCATTGATTCTGGAGAAGAAGATATGAAAATGTATATTTCCTATGGTAGGGCCCCCAAAAAAACTGTTACGCCCACAGGGCCCTTATGGGACCACCACAAAAATCTTGTGAACAACTTTCATTCTTCATCAATAGAGCATCTAAATATGAAATATCAGGTCTGTCATACTTCTGGATCTTGAGAAGAAGATGTTTAAAATTTACATATTTTTTACATTGGTGCCCTCCCCCAGGGCCCCCCTGGGGGCCACGCCCACCATTTAGCAACTTTGGTTCCTCTACCCCTAAATATGATTCCTGCCAAGTTTGGTTGGAATCCGATCATTGGTTCTGGAGAAGAAGATGAAAATGTAAAAAGTTTACGGACGACGGACGACGCACGACGCACGACGGACGACGGACGACGGACGACGGACGAAAAGCGATCACAATAGCTCACTTGAGCCTTTGGCTCAGGTGAGCTAAAAACTCATATAGTATTGATTAAAACTCCACATTTCAACTCTTTGTTCGGAATGATTTTCAGGATGGACATTAGAGATCTAAAGCTAAAGGATTCCCTACAAAAATACTATGAAAGAAAAACCCTTACCTGAGCACAGCTCCAGGGGTAAAGATCCTATCAAGCATTCGTGTTGAAAGAGCTGAAAATAAACAAAAATCAAAAGAAAGGAAAAGAAAATAAGGCAAGCTAAGACAGGTTTGATTGCAGTTACATCAAACATTATAATACAAAATAACAAACATTTTTTGTTCACCCAGTGGGATACACACCCGCCATTAATGATGCACTTAAAGTGCACTCTTCACTCCCTAGCATTCTGGCCAGAGCTAATGTATATTAAGTGAACACATGCTTTACACACGATAATCAGTTTGTACCAAGTACCAATCATATACCTGGGTGGATTAAGTCAAGTGCCTTGCTGAAGGGCAAAAGACACTGGTGCCGAGAGCACAATCATGACCCAGGACCAGACCTAGTTCCACGATCTCTAAATTAGCTTGCGTAAGCCTTTACGGTTGAATGAGTAAGGGAGGTACATGTATGTGTGCTCTGCTCCGTTTTTTTTTTTAGTTTATATTATTCTAGCATATTGATATTTGATGAGGTCGAGCCAATGATGCTAACTGCCATGGTAAATGTCGCTGGTCCGTAATCAGGCTCCTGGGCCCTGGTAATGTGAGACCAGTGCGAAAAATACACGGGGCTCGGGGTGAATTCGCCCCCGAAATGCCCAAAAGAGCCCTCGAAAATCATGAAGGAGCCCCAAAAAAAGTAGCCCCCGAAAAATAAATTAAAATTTTTTCCCTGTGTGAGACATATTCCATGACTTTCCATGACCATTATTGCCAGAATTCCATACATTTTCACCACGGTTGGAAAACAAGATTCTTTGACTTCTTCCAGTACATTTTTTTTTGTAACAAAATAAGTTGTTAAAATCTTTAATTGTTTTTCAGTGCTGAAGAAATGAAATTTCATGACTTTCCATAACCCACGAGATAGTTATAGAATTTCCCCCGACTTTCAAGGCCTGGGGGGTGTTTCACAAAGATCCTAAGTTAATCTTAAATATTATGGAAAGCCATTAGTGTCTTGAAACAGTTTTATAAAAGTTATGTTGAAATGCATAAAATGTTGATTCAAATTATATATATTTTCTAATTATCAAAGAGATTCATAATCTTCACATAAAATTCATGAAATCTCTTTGATAATTAGAAAATATTTATGATTTGAATCAACATTTTATGCATTTCAACATAACTTTTACAAAACTGTTTCAAGACGCTAGTGGCTTTCCATAATATTTAAGACCATCTTAGTGCTAAGATCAACTTAGGATCTCTGTGAAACACCCCCCTGGACAAAAAATTCCATGACTTTACGGGCCCTGTATGAGCCTGGGGGGTGTTCACAAAGATTCTAAGTTGAACTTAACTCTAAGTTGGACTTCACTGTTATGGAAAGCCGAGGCCCGAGAAAAGGTGGACCTTACTGAAATTGGGGGGCGGGCCTGCACCCCCATTCTTAAATCAGACTGACCATGCTTTGCCGCTGGGTTGCACGCTCTATAGCCATTTGCAGCCTTCGAATACAATATATTCAAAAGCAACAAAGCAAGAATTTTAGATTCTTCATAAATCATGAAATCTCTTTAATAATAGAAAATATTAATGTTTCGATTCAACATTTTATGCCTTTGAAAAAGGACTTTTACAACAAATTTTTAAAGAAATTAATTATGGCTTTCCATACTTTTAAAGTCAAACTTAGAGTTAAGTTCAACTTAGGATCTTTGTGAAACACCCCCCTGGTCTTTTGACTACAACACTAAGACTTACCGTGGTCCTGATGTCTGGACAGGTCCTTCTTGTCGATGTAGAGATCGTGGTCCGTGTCCAGCTCCCAGAACTTACAGTAGACGACGTAGAAGTGCTCGTAGGAGAAATAATCTGTTATCTGGTTGATATCATCTTCCTCTTCTAACAATGCTATAACCTGGTTTAGAAGGAAAATGAGGAGCTTAAACTTATTTGCTAAATCTTTTTCAGTTCTGAAAGTCTTTTATTCTTAATTTACCCAGAATTTACAGTAAATTATTGAAGTGCTCGTAGGAGAATTAGTCTGTTATCTTGTTGGTGTCGTCTTCCTCTTCTAACAATGCTATAACCTGATTTATAAGGTCAGAAATTAAGAAATTTAAACGGACTAGCTAAATCTTGTACTAATCAGAATTTTTTTTTGTATATGACTATATCAAGAACTTTCAGTATACAGTGAAACCTGTCTATAAAGACCACACAAGGGACCCTGAAAAAGTGGTCTTTGTAAGCAGGTGGTCTCTATAGACAGGTTCATTTACATGAAAACTGCATTCAAGGGAGTCAAGATTAGTGGTCTCTATAGACAGGTTCATTTACATGTAAACTGCATTCAAGGGAGTCAAGATTAGTGGTCTCTATAGACAGGTTCATTTACATGTAAACTGCATTCAAGGGAGTCAAGATTAGTGGTCTCTATAGACAGGTTCATTTACATGTAAACTGCATTCAAGGGAGTCAAGATTAGTGGTCTCTATAGACAGGTTCATTTACATGTAAACTGCATTCAAGGGAGTCAAGATTAGTGGTCTCTATAGACAGGTTCATTTACATGAAAACTTCATTCAAGGGAGTCAAGATTAGTGGTCTCTATAGACAGGTTCATTTACATGAAAACTGCATTCAAGGGAGTCAAGATTGGTGGCCTCTATAGACAGGTTCATTTACATGAAAACTGCATTCAAGGGAGTCAAGATTGGTGGCCTCTATAGACAGGTAGTCTTTATCAACAGGTGGTTGCTGGAGCAGGTTTGACTGTATAATCATTTGACTGTATAACTCATTTAAGCACGCTCTGAAGACATTTCTTTTTGTATGATTTATCTTTGTATAAATGTTTGCCTTTATATTAATTTAATTTTATGTTTGTATTGTGTAAATGTGTTACTATGTAAAGCGCATCTAAAGGGAATGCTTCGTGCATTATAATGCGCTATAAAAATTGAATTTATTATTATTATTATTATTATAATAAAAGTGTTTATCACATGACTTAGTAAATACAGTACATGCCGCTGCCGTGTTATATTTTTGGATATACCATGGCAATATTACACCCCTGCAAGTCAAGTCAGATGATAAAACAGTTGTTAAATTTGTTGTCGGGAAAATCACGGAATATTCCTACCCTCGGGATTTCAAATGCTATTTCGTGAAGAAAATAAGTCCCTCAACTTCGTCTCGGGACTTATTTACTCTTCCCTCAATAGCATTTAAAATCCCTCGGGATGTAATATTCCGTGCTATACCCTCCACCGCCATTTAACAACAGTATAATATACATGTATAGGAGAAATAGTCTGGTATCTGGTTGATGTCGTCTTCCTTCTTCTAACAAAGCTATAACCTGATTTATAATGTCAGAAATTAGGAAAGTGAATGATATATTGTTTTTATTGTGTGAGGAAGTGTGCATAAGAAAAGTATTATATTTTTTGGTTCTTCTCCTAGTATTAACATAACCTGAATTGGCAAGGCAAAAGTAAAAACAGATTCAATCAATGTTGAATCTTTTCAAATAAAGTATTTTTGCTTTGGTCAGATCTGGGCCCCGTTGCAGAAAGAGATACAATTGATCATAAGTTACAATTGATTGTATCTCTTTCTGCAACAGGACTCTAGTGCAGTAGATTGAATATAAGTGCTCTTATTTGGTTGAAGTGGAGAATTTTGGAAAACCGAAACAGGTTCCATTGGTAATACAATTACAAATACAACAATGTATGTGAGAACTGCTAGAGTTCTAAGTAATTTTAAGGGTTTTTGACAATGCTACTAGATACCATTAAAATGAACCTATCAATTAGAAAATATAGAATTTAAGAATGTACTAACCGATAGCAGATTGCATCTCCGTAGCTCTGGTAACGTAATCCGTCCAGTCCACGATCGGTTGATTGTGTAGAATATTCTAGCTATTACCTGCAGAACAGATGTCAAAGATTACATAACATTTTAGAATCATGACTAGCTTTCTCAAAAATTCAAGCTATGAAATTCTATAAAATAGTTGAATCACTCTCATTTTGAAGGCAGTAAACCAATGACATTCTTTAAACAGAAAAAAACATGTAGAATAAATTCTCAAAGAACAAGTACTCAAGAATCTTTTTAACTGCACAAAAAGCACCCACTAACTACAAGTACCACAAACAAAATGAAAAGAACATTTTTCAGCAACTTTTTTGTATCGCAACTGAACATACATACATGTACATGTACATGGTTATCACAATTAGGAGAAGGGTTTTTAAGACACAGTCTGCAAACTTAAAAACTAAGCCAAAAAAATGTAATAATAATATAATAATAATATACTTGATTTATATAGCGCCTAATATGATTGATAATCATCTCTATGCGCTTTACAATAATATTATTATTACCCCTGGTAATGGGATGCATACTGCAATCATTCAAGCACACAAAGTGCACATTCTCCACACCCTGGGGAGCATTCCAGCCAGGCAAACTAGTAGGTGCACACAATGCTAAGGAATTACATTCCATCCTTCCGGGTACCCATTTATACACCTGGGTGGAGAGCAGCAAATGTGGATTTATTTTCTTGCTGAAGGAAAAACGCGATGGGCATACCTTGGGTTCGGACTCGGGACCTCACGATTGGAAGGCACACGCTCTACCAATCTTGCAACACCACGTCCACTCACTGTATACTCACAGACAAATGGGGGGGGGGGGGGGACAGGAATGAAAAGAAATCTGTGGGGAAATACCCTATACTCACTGTTGTGATGTATCTTGAGTGGAACTCAGGGGCATCTTGCAGGAAAGTCAGCCCAGGATGGGAATCATTGATGTCCTGCACGAAGGTGGAGGGGGGGGGGGGGGGGGGGAGGGGGGGTTGTAGGACAAGTACAGACAAATAGGGGAGGGGGGGGACCAGGAATTAACAGAAATCTGAGGGGGGAAAGCCCCTATACTTACTGTTGTGATGTATCTTGAGTGGAACTCGGGGGCATCTTGCAGGAAGGTCAGCCCGGGATGGGAATCAACGATGTCCTGCACGAAGGGGACGAAATCTTCAGAGGTCAGATAAGTGCAGCCCGGCTTCGACAGCAACCGGAAAAACCTGGACTCATCGTCGTGGCACTGTTTGGTAATTCTGCAAAGGGGTAAAAAGCAAGAATATATAATAAATAGGTGTTGAAATTAACTGTGACGACTAAAATAAGCCATATTTCATATAAGGCTGCAATAAAGCTCAAATATAATACAAGATAACTAGGTGAGAAAGTTTCATCCCGCTTACTTCAACAATAACCTGAAAAACCTGGACGCATTGTCGTGCCATTCTTTGGTAATTCTAGAAAGAGAGAAAAACATTAGAATAGATGCTAAATTCAATAAAGAAAAACATGTAGTGCCGTGATACAGCTAATAGATCATAACAGATATGATGTGAGAGTGAAAAAAAATTGCAGCTCAGCATCGACAGCAACCTGAAAAACCTGCACGCATCCTCGTGGAACTCTCTGGTTATTTTGCAAAGAGAGAAAAAATTAGAAATAGATGTTAAAATCGATGATATACACAAATAAGCTATGTGTAGAGCACTGATACAATGATTTTTATCATATAAGATAATAACGAGTTGAGAAATACAGCCCAGCTTTGCCAATAACCTGACAAACTTGAGAGCTTTGTCATGGCATTCTTTGGAAATATGGGAAGTAAATGTTCAAATCAATGATGGGAAATACAAAAAAGCTTCATATAGTTACATACTGTTTGTTTGGTTGGTTTGTTGTTGTTGTTGTTGTTGTTTTTTTTTGGGGGGGGGGGGTTGATTTGAAGCTACACAGACAAAAAGGGAATATTTGTTTTTGTTTCCGGTGGTCTGGTTGGATAAACATAAATCAAAGTGACTGAATGGAGCCCCTTCCTTTGGAATGCAGATTTCAACATATTTCTTGATCTTCATAAGATATGAACATACAATAGGATAATATCATTTCAATTTGTTTTCAACCATGTCAAGGTTTAAAAAAATAAAAGACTACTAGCATTTTACTACACAAAATCATATTGATTATCATTTAATACATCAGTTACCAAATATCTAAATCATTCAGCGGGGAATCAAAGGCTTTCAAAATATTAATTTTAAGAAGAATATTCCTATTACATTTGAAGAGTGATAACAAAGAGAAAAAAGGAAAACTTTGCAGATGCTGCTTTTTCAAAAGATATATATTATCTGAAACTGTTTCACACTTAGCTATTTACTCACGCTTTATGTGACCTATCAGACTATTTCAGCTAAATTTTCAATAAATCACTGCAAATTTGTTAACTCTCAAAGTATCACTCTTCACATAGGTGATATTACAGCATGAGCATGCCCATGAAAGTGCTGACTGTAGCAATGCTTGAAATTAGCACAGGCCTGCTGGCCTGGGGCCACTAAAAATGAGCTTTGGGCCACCAACATTTGTTAATGATTGTTAATTCTACTAGCAACCAAATACAATTAATTTGTAATGTTTTCCTTTGTTTGGGGCGACCAGATTCAGGTTTGGGCCACCAGATTCAGGTTTGGGCCACCAGATTCAGGTTTGGGCCACCAGATTCAGGTTTGGGCCACCAGATTCAGGTTTGGGCCACCAGATTCAGGTTTCGGGCCACTAGATTTGGAAAAAATCTAGCTTTTACTTGACCGACTGGGTCATAAGGCAAAAGAGTTCACTTCTAGCCTTGATATAGGTCAAATAAAAAACAAAACATCAATCACCGAGTTCATATTCTGACAGCATGCATTGCATTTGTCCGTGAAAGTGTTACTGACTATCTATAGGGTCATCTACCCAGGATGCAATGTAACATATCTTCCAACCAATTACATCTGACAAATGCTGGAATCTGGAAGACGAATGACTTGGCAAACGCTTATCTGGTTCTTCCAAACAGGCCCCCCAACTAATTCAATTTATGAAAGTTTTTTTGACTGCACATGTGAGTTACATCTTTAAGATGGTCATGAACGGGCATGTTGAACCTGTCCAAGTCTGTATGAATATCATAACTATCGGCTAGTTTGTGGGCCATACATATTAACACTGAGCAAGAGTTCATATATTTCTCACCGTGCGCAATGCAATTGCAAGATAGCACCTAACGACTCATTTAAGAATCTAACTTAAGTTTACGCCATCTTTAAAGGGCAAAGTTTATTGTCCATTTGTTACATTTTTGACAATTCATTGTTTATCAAACTCTCGTGTCACATTATGTCTTTGTTATTTATTTTTGGCAATGTTAAGGTTACACAGTCGTTTTTATGCAAGTTGATTTTCTCTGAACATCCCCTTTGACTACTGGAACCTGGTAGGCTATGTAAAAAATCTATGGGGATTGCAGAATCTCAAAGGGAACAGGTTCAAATATAGTCGATGAATGGTGAAAGTTTTAATCATATCAACTAGCCACAATGCTATATAGCAGGATATGAAGTGTATCTTCCCGCAAATTAAATGTACGTCCGATAAATGCTGGAATCTGGAAGACTAATGACTTGACAAACGCTTATCTCCGAAAAGGGGCCCCCCACTGATACTGTTTATGAACTTCATTGCCAAGTAAGTTACAAATTGAGTTAACTATAAAGCATTGTTTATCAGACTCTTGCAGGCCTCTTCAAATCTTATCCTTCTTGTCCAATGGGCAAGTTTCCATAGCTTGCAGCAAAAAGAATACATGGGGGCTTTGGGCAAATTCGCCCCTGGAATGCAAAAAAGAGCTCCTACAAATTCAAATGCAGGTAAGCTTGAAAAGTAGCCTCCAAAAAAAATTTTACATTTTTAATTATTATTATTATTTATTCGGCAAATGAAACATACAAAAACAATCATCATACAAGGTATAAAGAAACGGTCACATGAATGCCAGGGAAAGAAAAAGATTAACTGAATAACTCTAACCCGAAGGTCATCTTTCCCAGTTCATGTGACCTTCCTTGATAGCTTTGGTACATTAGACAGGGATGCCAGTGGCAAATGGCTCCAGGGCCTGAAAATTTGTGGAGACTCATAATAATGCGCGCAAAGCGCACATCACGAGCGCGAAGCGCGAAGTCCCTTTAGCCGGGGTCCAGGGCCCGCTTTAGGGCCCTGGAAGCTCTGGGTTCCAGATGCTCTCTGGTGCAATCTGAGCCTATTTTGGGGATCATATCCCCTAAAAATAATAATATTGAAAAAAAATATATATTAAAAAAAAAAAAAAAAAAAAAAAAAAAATCATATTTTTTTTTTTTTTTTGAGCCGGAATTTTTGTAAAAAAAAACGGAAAAGCCGGAATTCCGGCTATAGCCGGAACTCTGGCATCCCTGATTAGAAGAGAGAATTAAATTGTTCAACACTTCCAAGTTGTGCACATCTCATCCCAGTACCAGATTTTTGAATGCCAGATTGGGGATTTTGTTGTCATCATCCTGTATTAAATCTAGGGGGATTGCAAAATCTAATAGGGTCCTGTACTAAATCTACGCGGAACAGGTTTAATTAGCAATTAGACAAAGCAAGACTATATTTGGTCAAGTAAGACCAGGAGCCAGCCCAATAGCCTCCTCTTCTTTGAAACGGTTTTAGAAATCGCTCACTAATGAAAGCAGTTTGTGAACTTGATATGATCCCAGTCAGTCAGTCAGGGGTGACAGTTTGTAGATCCATCATGGTATAATTTGCCCCTAATTAGCACCATTGAACAAGCACATGTAGGACATGGAGGGGTTGGGGGTAACATGAGCCATTTGGTAGAAGGGATGCCATGAACTGAGGGCAAAAGGAACTTTGGACAAGGGGTAAGGGGTACATGAATTCACAGGAGTGACAGTCTGTAGATCCATCATGGTATAATTTTCCCCCAATTAGCACCATCGAACAAGCACATGTATAGGCCTTGGGCCAGGTGCAACATAGTCGACTTGGTGGATGGGATGCCATGAAATGGGGGCAAAAGAAACTTTGGACATGGGGTAGTAAGGTGAAATGTTCATGTACATATATGAATATGAACACAGTCAGGACTCAGGAGTGATAGTTTGTAGATCCATCATGGTATAATTTGCCCCCAATTAGCACCCATCGAACAAGCACATGTATAGGCCACAGAGAGTGGCAAGTGAAACTTAAGTTGAGGGCAACCAGGGGAAAAAGAAAAAAAATTTGGGGGGGGGGGCCCGCCGGGGGCTACTTTTCAAGCTTGACTGCATGAAAATAACACTCTAATATTTGTTTTGCATTGAACTATATACTGTATATATGCAACTTTTTGGCATTTCGGGGGCGAATTCGCCCTGAGCCCCCGTGTATTTGTTCACTGGGGGCAACGGCAGCATGAGCCATTTGGTAAAAGGGATATGCCATGAAATGGGGGCAAAAGGAACTTTGGACAAGGGGTAGTAAGGGGATGTAAGGAAATGTTCATGTACATATATGAATATGAATGTATACAGTAAGGAGTGACAGTTTGTAGATCCATCATGGTATTAATTGCTCTGAATTAGCACCATCGAACAAGCACATGTAGGCCATGGAGAGGTTGGGGGTAACATGAGCCATTTGGTAGAAGGGATGCCATGAAATGGGGGCAAAGGGAACTTTGGACAAGGGGTAGTAAGGTGAAATGTTCATGAAAATATGAATATGAACACAGTCGGAACTCACGAGTGACAGTTTGTAGATCCATCATGGTTTAATTTGCCCCCAATTAGAACACATCTAACAAGCACATGTAGGCCACGGAGAGTGGCGAGTGAATCTTAGGTTGGGGGCAACGGCAACATTAGCCATTTGGCACGAAATGGGGGCAAAAGGAACTTTGGACAGGGGTAGTAACGTGCAATGTTCAAAACATGAACACAGTCGGAACTCAGGAGTGACAGTTTGTACATTAGATCCATCATGGTATAAATTGCTCTGAATTCGCACCATCGAACAAGCACATGTAGGACATGGAGAGAGAGGTTGGGGGTAACATGAGCCATTTGGCAGAAGGGATGCCATGAAATGGGGCCAAAAAGAACTTTGGACAAGGGGTAGTAACGTGCAATGTTCAAAACATGAAAACAGTCAGGAATCAGAAGTGACAGTTTGTAGATCCATCATGGTATAAATTGCTCTGAATTAGCACCATCGAACAAGCACATGTGTAGGCCATGGAGAGGTTGGGGGTAACATGAACCATTTGGTGGAAGGGATGCCATGAAATGGGGGCAAAAAGAACTTTGGACAATGGGTAGTATGGTGATGTAAGGAAATGTTCATGTACATATGAATACAGTCAGGAGTGATATAGTTTGTAAATGCCATCATGGTATAAATTGCCCCTAATTAGAACCCATCTAACAAGCACATGTAGGCCACGGAGAGTGGCGAGAGAAACTTAGACTGGGAAACATAACTAGTTTTGGTGGAGGAGATGCCATGAAACGGAGGCAAAAATGAATCTGGATTGGGGTAGCGGCGTGAGGGTAGCAGAGTGGGTGTCGCCTGTCGGGAAGTTGAGGGTGAAGAGTGGGGGTCGCGGAGTGGGGCAGTTTGTAAATCCCATCATTTTTAAAATTGCCCCCACAATAAGCACCATCAAACAAGGGCATGTAGACCACGGTCCACACACAGTGGCGATAGAAACTAATAGGCTAGGGTCAACATGGGGTTTGACAAAAAGGGTTATTAAGGGGGGGGGGGGGGTCCATGATGGCATAATTGATGCATAATGTTCATGTACAAACATGAATACAGCAGTCAGGGATGACAATTTGTCAATTCAATCATGGTATAAATTGCCCCCATTTAGCACCATCAAATAAGGATATGTAGAGCATGGTCCATGGACAGTGGGGAGAGAAGTTTACGTAAACCAGAGAGGGAGGGGGGGGGGGGGGATAATATAGGGGATGCGATGAAACGGGGGCAAAGAGACTTTAGATGAGGAGGGGGGGGGGGGTCATGATAAGTTGATTGAGGAACAATGATCCATCAGGGTATAATTTGCCCCAATTAGCACCATCAGACAAGCCCATGGTCCACAGACAATGGCAATAGAAACGTATAGGCTTGGGGCAACATGGGGTTTGACAATAAGGGGGGGGGGGGGGGGGGGAGGTTCCATGATGGGAGCAATTGAGGTACAATATTCATAATTCAAATTCAATATTCATGAATACGAATATGATTATGATTGTAGTCAGTGATAACAACACTTTGTAGATCAACCATGAAACTGTATGAGAGGTTATTATAGCGTGGGCAGTAGCTTTTTGGCACTTGGTACAGACCATGGAAGGGTTAATGGCAAGGGCGGCGAGGTGAGATGGGATAACTGCAATGGAAAGACAATGGTTGGCTAGTTGTGGGGTCCTGAGGAAGATTTGACATTTGGCGTCAACTGGAGATGAATATATATGTAGCTAGATGACATTGGGAAATAAACTTGATTTATATAGCGCGCGGCCTAATATGATTGATCATCATTTTTAAAGCGCCGTACAATTATATTATTACCCCTGTAATGGAACACACTCTCAATCAATCCGCACATGAAGTGCACTTTGTACTCCCTTGGGAGCAAGACATTGGGGTGCAGGATAGAGGGGCAATGAAGGAACAACCTTGGGATGAATAATAAGGGCAACTAGTGTAAAACAGGGAAAATATGGCAAATAGTGTAAAACAGAGAAAGTTTGATGCCAAGACAAAAGTGAATAAATGGAAGATTGAATACTTTTTAGGTTAGTTCTAGATGCAATGCAGTTCAAGATATGTATTTCAATGGGCTACACACAATACAAATAATAAGATATCTATACAGTAGGTGATTTGACTATAGCCCGACCACACTATGAGACATTTGCGATGGATCCATGCAGCAGTGATGAACTGTTTTTCTCATCATCAACAAATCACCAGCTATGATAAATGGCATCGGCTGCCAGGGTTAACACGTAAATCTCATCTCCTCGTGCCATCAATCTGACCATCTGCATTTAACTGCACACGTGTGCAACCAAGGGCATATAGGCCTATCACATCTTGAGTGCCAGAAGGTAGTTAATGCCATCGACTTTGTACAATTTGAAAGGGAATTACGGTAGTTATTGGTACTTTGTACCAAACTTGACACCAAAACCCAACCCTCAACAGTCAACACTAATCTTCATGCCTAATTCTTATCCTGAGACTTTAAATTCTGCTTTTGCTAGTAGACAAAGTGGCAAGTAATTAGCTATATATATGATCAAATAGATCTGGAAAAAGTCTGAAACCTTTTCTCTTCTCCAACTCCATAATCTACATAATCCTAGCACTCTTATCAGGCAACACACATACATGTAGCCTATCTATCTTCTGTGAGTTCCAGAAAGTTGTTAGTAAGATAAATGTACATCATCTAGCATTTGTATGACCTTATCACAAAGTTTAACAGAGTAGTTAAGCAGAAAATGATTTGGGGCATTAGGGCCATTCTAGGAAGTTTTCCCCATTGCCATTATCCATCTCTAGATATTCTAATGCATTAAAATCAGCTCATACCTTCTAGCAAAGTTACAGAATAATCAGCAAGTTGATTGTGGTCGCTACCCAGGAAAAAGAAGGAGATTGACTTTCAGAAGGTTGTTACTGAGAAACGACGTACACCATTTTTGCAACTAGTTTAACCTGGCAGGCAAGCGATTCTAGGAAAATGTTTCCTAGCTCCTATCCATGGAAACTGTTACACATCATGCCAGAACAAAACTACACCTTCTGTTGAATTTTAGAAGGTTGTTTCATTATGAGATAAATGTACATCATCTAGCCTTTGTACGCCCTTATCTTGAAGTTTAACCAGATATGTTAGTAGCAAGTTATTAGGACAGCTCTAGCAAAAGGTCTGCAAACTCTTCTGTTTTTCATACTTTTTTTTTACAACTTCAATGTACACATGAGGAAACGCACATAGCCTAGATGTTCCTACTGAAGGTCTTTAATGTGACTACAGCATATATCTTGCCTTTGTATGTTAAACCTGGTAGGTTGGCTGCAAGTACAGTAATTAAGGTGATTCTAGGAAAGCAATTTCTCCTATGGATGGATACTGTTACACCATTAGGCCAGAGCAAGAACGTATCTTGTGCTGCGGTTGACTTTCAGAAGGTTGTTAATGCGGTACATGTGTATCAAGTATATAGCATCTAGCCTTTACACGCCCTTATCATTCAGTTTAACCCGCAGCAAGTGATTAGGGGCTTTAGGGTTGTTCCAGGAAATTGTCTCCATTACCGTTCCAGCTCAAGATTATCTTAATGCATTGTGTGATAATAGATATAACTTCTAGATTGAGTTTCACAAGGTCGTTAAGGAGATGGACAGATTATATAGCCCTTGTATAGTCCTTATCACAAAGTTTAACCTGGTAAGCAACATAGCAAGTAATTGGGATCATTCTAGGAAATCATCTGCAACATTTTCTCTTAAGGATACTCTCAAACTTAGGGCCACATCTAGAATATACCTTCTGCTTCTGTTGACTTGCAGAAGGTTTTTAATGAGATTGCAAAGTTTAACCCGATAGGCAACTAAGCAAGTAATTAGGATGCAGTTCTTAGAAACAGTCTGCGACCTTTTCAGCCAAAGATCTACTCTTACAGCGCCGTGCCACCACGCTTTCTTCTCAAGTTTCAGTTTCAGAAGGCTTTTGATGAGATTTACAGACATCATGTTAAATAACAATAATAAAATGGTGCTTATACAGGGTGGCCCCCCAAAAAACGGAACGGGGCACTTCCAAAAATATAGTACCAACACGATTATGTCCATCGGATAGGATGTCTTTTCCAATGAAAAACGATACCAAGAACAGTAATTTTGGTCGTGTAGTTTTTGTTTTAGGACGCTGTGAGTGAGACCATGTCAGGTGCCCATTTTTGTCAATTTTTACCAAGTCAGTGCCAGTTAAATCGCACTTCCTGCCCGTAATACCATTGAACGACCATGCCCATTCTCTCGGCACACGGCTGAGTGCACACTAACAATGGCGCGCGGATTGCTCGTTATTACGGGCAGTAAGTGCGATTTAACAGGCGCTGACTTGGTGAAAATTGACAAAAATGCGAGCCTGACATGGTGTCACTCACAGCGCCCTAAAACAAAAACTACACGACCAAAATTACTGTTCTTGGTATCGTTTTTCATTGGAAAAAACACCCTATCCGATGGACATAATCGTGTTGGTACAATATTTTGGGAAGTGCCCCGTTCCGTTTTTTTGGGGCCACCCTGTATAGCGCTACCTAAATGAAGATTAAAGATTAAAGATTGCCATGCGTGGGGATGCTATACTGCGGTTCGCCATTTTGAACTAAGGCTAGTTTGTGCGCTCTACATAACACCGAGCACACATATATGCATTTCACATCTTGTGCAACTACCTTAATCTTATTGGGCAGGAATTAATTTTTAATTTTAGGGGGCTACTTTTCCAATCCGATGGATATCCAGGAATTGTTCACATATAATACCCTATGGTAATTTTAGGGGCAACCTACTGATTTCAGGGGGCTATTTTGAAAATTTGGGGCAAAATCGCCCTCAGCCCCCGCATTGGCCACTAACATTTTATGCTCTACACCGCACAAATCTTTGATGGGAATCTGTCTGATGTATCATTTGGCCACCTGATTAAAAAGTTTATGGGTGAGCCCTGTCATAGAGTTGATACATGACCCACCAGGTTCCAGTAGGCAATGGGTTGACAACTAACTTTAGGAAAAGTCTGAAATACTTGCATTTTTGCTTTCGAATATGTTTTTTATTTCAAGGAAGCAAATGGCTTTGCATAATAGTTAGGTCCAACTTAGAGTTAAGTTCAACTTTGAATCTTTGTTAAACACCCCCCTGAACTTATTTCTAAATACACGTACCTTCTCCACATCGCCATGAAAGCCTGGGCTGTGACACAGTCTGAGCTCTCCCCACCGGCAGCATTGTAGAGAGGGACCCGCCAAAACTTTGGACATTTGCAGGCCTGAAAAAAAGAAAAGGAAAAGACAAATATAAAAGGCTGTGATAAAGCAAAAATGAAACATGAAACAATATTTGTAAAATGGGACAGTGCATGCTCTCTCCATTGGCCGCATTGTAGAGAGGGACCCGCCAATACTTTAGACATTTGCAGGCCTGAAACAAACAAGAAACAAACAAACATAAAAGGTTGTGATAAAGCAAAATAAAACACCCCCCAGGTTTATAAATGGGGACCCGATAGGAGGTGAAAGCCTTTATGTGAAGGATCTTCTCAATGCCCATGAGCCGCTTGGAAGGAATGCTCCCCAGGGAATAGAGATGGTGCACACAAAGTGTGCTGGTTTGTATCCTATGACCCGGGTAATAAATTGAACCTATTATTATATTAAATACTCGGGCTAGGGTCTATGCAGAATACATGTTATAGCAAAATCAAACAGTCCTGAATGGATAAAGTAGCAAGAATTGATCATAGTCCTTTACGTTCACACAGGGTCTTATCATAGGAGTCATGTTACGTCTTTCTACGTCAATGTACTGCAAGAATGCTACCACCCTGAAAACTCATTGTGCCGTATCAGATGGCGAACCCTCACCGCTGAAATAATTCATGAATAATTTGTGATTGGAGGGCCTGCCCCATGTTTAATGGGGCATGGGTATACTAATTATTTGCATCATCTAAATTTGTTAACTGCCATCCTTAAAGGGAACCAATACCCCAAAATAATATTCTTATAAATGAAAGGTAATAGTTTTAGTAGTAGTCTATTCCCTCGACAAGTTCACAAAATATGTTTCCAGACAAATTATATAATTGAAAAATGCATCACCATACTATAAAGTATGCGTTCATTGTGTTCTATTGTCTAGGACGTAGGTGTCTTCCGTGGAGTCTCCAAATGTTCACATACAGAATTGGCGCACTCGCAGATATTTGGCGCATACAGAACCATGAGGCCCTGTTGGATCCATAAGTGTTGGTGATTAATTGAATTGTTTATGAATTACACAACCTTTTGCAAAGTGTTGGAGTTGGACATCTATTTAATATCAAACAATGGTACCAAAACATATACTGTAAGCCTGCATTGTTCTTTTCATGGTGGTTCCATTTAACTGGGACTCTTGGAAGGGGGGGGGGGGGCATTAGAAAAATACTAAATAAAAGAATGACACTTTTAATCAAAAAAAGATTGTCAAAATTTCTCGAGCTTACTAATTTTGTCTGAAAACAGATGGTGAACTGGTGCACTGTAATACACCGTAATCATGAATAATTGGTAATTGTGGGGGCCTGCCGTGTTTAATAGGGCATTGGTTTAACGTCATCACAATCTATTAACAGTGCAATTCTTAAATAGATAACATTGGCAAATTTGCATCACACATTCACATTGAATGGAAACTGAATGAAAATGTCATTCATAAGTGAACTTGTGAAGTGAATGTAATGCAATCTTTAATATCATTTTCCAAAGTTCATATTGTTGAAACTCTGTTCTTATTCCTGAATTCAGTCTTTCTTGACTTCAGCTTGTCTTGCATTGCACCACTCCCAGTTTTGTCGGCTAGTTACTGTATGACGGGACCAAAATAAGAATTCCTAAGAAGGAAAAACAATCAATCAAAACATGATATACCGCTCAAGTATTTAGAGATGCATGAGAAATAAGATTCATAGCATCTTAAAGGGACTTAGTAACATTGTCCAAATCCTCAAAATAAAATTTTAGTTCTAGCGGTTCCCTCATACCTTGTTGTATTCGTATTAACAATAAAATCATGGGACAGGTTTTGGTTTTTCAAATTTCCCTTTCGTTACAAAGATATGTACGATTGAAGTATTCAGATTAGAAAAACTCCGGGCGAGTTTTTCTTCTGTGTACAAAGTGAGTGCAGTGAGTTATTGAATATCACTTTGCATTTTCGCTCATTACTTGGCCATGCAATGTCCATTTGAGTTGACTTGAAATTTTCACACAATACCCTGTGGACATATGAGATAACAATAATATACATTGCATCAACCATTCATCACTTTTTGCACATGTCAACAAAGTTACTAGATCCCTTTAAATATCATCTTTCAATACTGATTCATGTTTGTGTTTATACCGAAAGTACATCAGGGCTCGACACTAGCACTTGCTCGCTAACTACGAGAGAACAATTTAATTTCATACGTGTAAATCTCATCTAGAAGTAAGAGGGCAAGTAAATGTTATATCGGGGCAAGTACAATGTCAAAATTCACAATTTGACTTGCCCAAATGGGCCAGTACATAAAAAAAAGTTAGTGTGGAGGCTTGACTACATTATAGATTTCAACTCTTCTTACATATTACACTAGATTAAATATATCTCAAGATAGTTCAAAGCCTGTGACATTAGGGTTCATACCTTTAAAGGGACTTAGTAACATTGTCCAAATCCTCAAAATAAAATTTTCATTCTAGCGGTTCCCTTATACCTTGTTGTATTCGTATTAACAATAAAATCACGGGACAGGTTTCGGTTTGTCAAATTTCCCTTTCGTTACAAAGATATGTATGATTGAAGTATTCAGATATGAAAAACTCCGGGCGAGTTTTTCATCCCTGTACAAAGTGAATGCAGTGAGTTAGTGCATATCACCCAATATCACTTTGCCTTTTCGCTCATTACTTGGCCATGCAATGTCCATTTGACTTAAAATTTTCACACAATACCCTGTGGACATATGAGATAACAACACTATACATTGCATCAACCATTCATCACTTTTTGCACATGTCAACAAAGTTACTAGATCCCTTTAAGATGAAACAGCCCCCTATTAGCCATTTAATGCATCAGTACGTAATAGATTTCATCTCCTCTTATATATTGCACTTAATGAAATGTCTTCTTAGTTCCAATACTGTGACGTACATTGCGCAAGTATTTAGAGAGAGAGAGAGAGTGAGTATGGATTATATGCCACGATTCATAACATCTAAAATCTTAATATTTACTGTTTATATTTTGTTTCCTTGTTTATAAGTTTAGGATATAAAAGGTTGAATGAGCATTAAAGTGATCCATAAACTTACTTTAGATTTTTCCAAAACATATATACATTTTGATATGTATTGTTTATTTTGGTTTCCTTGTTTATAACTGTAAGATTGAATGTGCATTAAAGTGATCCATAGGTATAAACTTCATAACATTTTTCCAAAACATCTAACATGTTGATATTTATTGCTTATATTATTTGTTTCCTTGTTTATAGGATATCAAATATTGAATGAGCATTAAAGTGATCCATAAACTTCATAAGATTTTTCAAAAACATAAAAAATATATATGTATTGTTTATATTGTTTCCTTGTTTATAATCATTTGGATTTATAAAGATTGAATGGGCATTATAGTGATCATAAGATTTTTCCAAAGTATAAACAAAATAATTGTATTGTTTGTTTCCGTGTTTATATTTATTGTTTATATCGATTGTTTCCTTGTTTATAATCGTTTTGATATTAAAGATTGAATGGGCATTAAAATGATCATTTAAATTCATAAGATTTTTTCAAAACTTACACAAAAATAATTTGTTTGTATTGCTGGTTTCCTTGTTTATAATCATTTGGATATAAAAGCTTGAATGAGCATTAAAGTGATCCATAAACTTCTTAAGATTTTTCAAAAACATCTCAAATGTTGATAGTTATTGTTGATATTATTTGTTTCCTTGTTTATAACCATTTAGGATATAAATTATTGAACGAGCATTAAAGTGATCCATAAACTTCATTATATTTTTTTCAAAGACATCTGAAGTGTTGTTTATTGTTACATTATTTGTTTCCTTGTTTATATAACCATTTGGGGTTTAAACGACTGAATGAGCATTGAAGTATAAAAGAATCGATAAACTTCATATGATTTTTCCAAAACGTCAAAATGAATCATATCTATTGTTTATATTGTTTGTTTCTTGTTTAGGATATAAATATCTGAATGATATAAAGTGTTTACGTGCATTGTTTGTTCCCCAGTTCCCCTGTTTATTAAACAAATTTATTATAAACAAATCTTATAGAGCTTTTTGCTATTTATTGTTTACATTGTTTGTCTCCCTGTTTATAATCATTTAGAAAGTTTTAACAAAAATTAATTTAAAAATTAATACTTACTTTTCAAGCTTGCCTGCATGAAAATAACACTCTAAAATTTGTTTTGCATTGAACTCTATGCAAATTTACAGGGGCTCTTTTATGACTTTCGGGGGCTCTTTTTTTGCATTTTGGGGGCTAATTCGCCCTGAGCCCCCGTGTATTTTTTCACTGGTTGAACTACCATTTGTAAGTATACATTACATGCATGTCATATTTCCTCATATTGCACTATTATTAAATGTTTCCAAGTATGACAAGAGTCGTGAGATGAAAAACAATCAATCAAAGACTGAATAAGCATGCAAGCATTCAGTGCATTCAGCAACAGGATCATATTCTCCAACTTGGTGTAAATTAATGTCATTTTTGTCTCATATTGCACTAAATTATGACACATTTTCCAAGTATTAACAATGATCACAAGAGGAAAAGCAATCAATCAAACCCTGTAAATGTGTACTTGCATTTGGTGCATATCATTTCAGCAATGGGTTTAAAGGGTACCACCACCCCAAAAATAATATTCTTATAAATGAAAGGTAACATCTTTAGTATTCCATTCCATCAACAAGTTCACAAAAATATGTTTCCAGAAAGAAAAAAAATATAATTGGAAAACGCATCACCATTCTAAAGCATGCGTTCATGGGTCTGCATGTACGAGACTACTTTGTCCAGAGCGATCGAATCGCCCGGGATTCTATTGTCTCCCAACGTACGCGTGAATAGCATTGGCGCACGCGCAAATGTTTGGCCCGTTCGGAACCAGGAAATAGTAGTGGTTCCGTACGTGTAAGTGGTGGAAATTAATTGCTTTGTTTATGAATTACACAACCTTTTGCAAAATGTTGGGTATCTATTTGATATCACAAAACGGTACCAAAACATATATATAATAATGTGTTGTTCTTTGCCTGGTGGTCCCCTTTAACCTACATGTATCAATTCAACTCGCTCATAATATTGCACTATTATGTTTACCACATGTGACAAGAGTCATGAGATGAAACCAATCAATCAAAGAGAAAAATGCGATACTTTAATTAATTGATTCCCATTTGTTCATGGTATATCATCTTGTCTCATGTTGCACTGTTATGAAATGTTTTTCCAAGATAGATCACAATAGTCACACGTGGAAAAACAATCAATTTAATTGCGCAAGTCTTTAGTAGTGAATTTTCACAATAGTATCGACCTGCATCCAACTTGGTGTAAATGTAATCTTGTCTCATACTGCACTACTATATTATGAAATATTTCCGAGTATGAGAATAGATAGTTATGAGATGAAAAACAATCAATCAAAGGCTGAGAAAGCATGCAAGCATTTAGTGCATTTCAGCAATAGCCTAGGATCATATCTCCAACTTGGTGTAAATGTCATCTTGTCTCGTAATGCATGACATTACATGACATTATTGTATGGCATTTGAAAGCATCAAGGCAGTATAATGTAGTTTCTAATATCATTTTCAAAAGGTCACTATGTTTAAAGTTTCTGCATGAATATAAAGTCTTCAACACCCCCTACCCTTTGTAGCAATTCTCGCTATCTTAAATAGGTCCGAAAATCTCGAAATTCGCGAGACGAGACTTTTTTCCACTTTGCGGGTCGTCACTCCCACTTCCGGTTCCGTCACGGCTCGCGTGCCCATCATTCGCACACGCTCGAAATGGATGCAATCAGCGTAACTCACACAAAATATAATGCATTAATTAAAAGCTATCGACCACACGTCTCAAATGCGTTTGTATGCAGTACATGTATACAGATCCCGGCCGGTTACGGAAAAAATAAACGCCTCCCGCGCGCCGCACACATGCACACGACGCGTCCACGCAGTAGTCAGGAAGTTGGTATGACTAAAAGCTATCCCACAATTCCATGCGTGTTTTCGGGATTTCGATCGGATTTCGAGATAATCGCTATTTGGGGTAGCGAGAATTGGTGTGCCTTGCCTATCTGTCATGCATCACAACGTAAACTTCATCTCATCTCATGAAATCAATATATTTATGGAATTTGTTCCACTATATGACATAAGTCACATCACAAAAAACAATACATCAAATCCAGCGATAGAGTGGTGAAGTGTGATGTCATAAATGATGTCATAAACATTTTTTTTAGAATTTTCAAATTTAGACTTCATTTTCAGAAAGAGCATAACAAATAATGTCCAAATACCGAAAATCATAGGAATAGGTTTTGTATTGTCTGAGATATGCCCATCCGAATTATTTTTTTCTCAATAGGCAATCAGTGTTATAGTGCACTGGTTCATAAATTTATGAACCAGTGCACTATAACACTGATTGCCCATTGAAGTAAAATTCATTTGGATGGGCATATCTCAGCCACTACGTAACCTATACCTTTTATTTTCAGTATTTGGACATTATTTGTAAATGCTCTTTCTGAAAATGAAGTCTAAATTTGAAAATTCTAAAAAAGTGTTTTTATGACGTCATGGCTTCTGTACTCTATACTGCACGAGTATTAAGTTTGTTAACCCGTGCAGGACTGTTCCCGATAATAATGGAGTTGGAGTCTATGGAAAATGTGTATTATTTAACAAAATCAATGCATCTTCAATGGGTTATTTAAAAGTGACTCTCCCTTTTGAACAATGAGTACCTCTTTGGCTAGGTGTAACATTCATAATATCTCCTATTAGTACTGCATTATCATAAAAAAATGTTTTCTACCAGTACCAGTTATAACAAAAGACTAATACGAGTTACGACAAATAACATCACTCAAAGCCAGCAATACTGAACAAGTGTTGGGGAATGCAAGAGGTTATGAAATCCATATTGAATAAAATATTGAGCGTTGATTATGTGTGTTCATAATACTATTATGCTGTAAGAGCTTGTAAATGTAGACCTACATTGTATGTGGCCAGTCTTTGGTTAACCCATTCTGTGATTCAGAACTGGACCTGAAAATACTTGAGTTAGAGTCTTTGAAAAATTTGTCTTTTTTAACAAATTCAATCTGTTTCCAATGGATTATTTAAAAGTGACTCCCCTTTTGAACATCAAGTGACTCCCTTTTGAACAAAGAGTGACTCCGCTTTTGAACATCGAGTGACTCCCCTTTTGAACATCGAGTGACTCTTCTTTTGAACATCGAGTGGCTCCCCTTTTGAGCATTGAGTGACTCCCCTTTTGCACACTGAGTGACTCCTCTTTTGAACATCAAGTGACTCCTTTTTGAACACTTAGTGACTCCCCTTTTGAACATTGAGTGACTCCCCTTTTGAACATCGAGTCACTCTTCTTTTGAACATCGAGTCACTCTTCTTTTGAACATCAAGTGACTCCCCTTTTGAACATTGAATGACTCCCCTTTTGAACATCAAGTGACTCCCCTTTTGAACATAGTGACTCTCCTTTTGAACATCGAGTGATTGACTCCCCTTTTGAACATTGTGTGACTCCACTCCACCCTAGTGACTCTTCAGCTTGGTGTAAACTATATATTGTCCCCAAATGCACTCTCTATGAAATGTTTTCTGCTACCATATGAAAACAGTCACAAGACAAAAAGCAATCAATCAATGCCTTCATTGAGATAAAGAGCATGGGGTAGGCAATATAGTTTCAAATTATCATATCATTTGTTCATTTAGGTTCTTATGTCTGAATGTGACTCCCTCAAACACCCTCACAACCCCCTACCCCCCCCCCCCCCCTACGGCAAGGGATTATTTCTCGCAACATGGTGTAAACATATCACATCAAATTGTGAAATGTTTCATGACGAACGTTACGAGATAAAACAATCAATCAAAGCGTGGTATGCTGGGCTAGCTGTCTGTGTAAGGTAGGCAATATTTTCCAAAAATTTAATTAGAAAAAGCTCGTTATCATTTGTTTATATACTAGTAATGTTCAAACAGGCCTTTCAACATCCCCCCCCCCCCCCTCTCAATTTGATTCTGCCAATATTTCTTGCAACCTGGCGTAAACATAACATCAAATTATGAAATGTTTTTCGCTTCTCGTTAGTTGGGAGACGAAAAACAATCAATCAAAGCCTGTTATACTGCGCACGTATTTAGATAGAGAGAGAGAGAGAGAGAGCATGGGGGAGGCAAATATAGTTTCTGAAATATTACTGTAAGTACTAAGTAGGTTATTTGTTTATATAATACAGAACATTCATGACTCATGTATTCCTCAGACATGTGCAATGTAAAGTCCTGAATAGGACATCAAATCAAGTACCTCCTTGATCAAATAATGAAATGTTTTTCGCTACTATGGTAATGACGAAAGTCACTTAGACGAAAAACAATCAATCAAAGCCTGTACATGCAATACTACCATATTTGTCGGTGTATTAACCGCTCCGGTGTATTAACCGCACTCCTAAAAAAAATTAAAAAAAATAAAAACGTGCGGTTTATACGGTCGTGTATTAACCACACCCCCTTTTTTTTTCTTTTTTTTGTTTGAAAAAAGGTGCGGTTAATACACCAGCAAATACGGTACACACATATTTAGAGAGACAGAGAGAGAGAGAGAGAGAGCATGGGGTAGGCAAATACAGTTTCTGAAATATTACTGTAAGAACTAAGTAGGTTATAAATATAAATTTGTTTATATACTACAGAACATGAATTCATGTATGTATCATACATGTGCGATTTAAATTCCTGAATAGGACATTATTAAATTATGAAATGCTGTCAGCTAGAAATGTTTTCAGCTAGTAGACGAAAAACAAACAATCAATCAAAACCTGTAGTACTGTGCAAGAACTGAGAGAGAGAGAGCATGAGGTTATATTAATTTGTTTATATAATACAACATGCATTCATGTATGTATCATAAATGTGCGATGTAAATGTAAATTCCTGAATAGGACATTAAATTATGAAATGTTTTCAGCTAGTAGATGAACAACAATCAAATCATTCAAAGCCTGTAATACTGCGCAAGTACTCTTAGAGAAGCAGAGCATGGGGTTGCCAACACCGAGTTCATATCAAATGTCATTATATTGTAGTTCAAATTGCAATATGGCTTATGATATATCTGAATGACGTACATGTAGTATGCACATGCTGATCAACAAAATGTAATGGCGTAATGGCAAGGTCCAGACTATGATGTCATGAGCATCATTTCTGTTTTTGTTTTTAAGGTTTGTAATAGCAGCTGCGAACAGTCAATGCATTGTATCGTATTAAAGGACTATTCAGGCTTTTGCACCCTCAAAAAAGATTTTGAAGCCATGTAATGAAATAATGACAAGGTCTGGGGGGTGTTTCACAAAGATCCTAAGTTGATCTTAGCACTAAGATGGTCTTAAATATTATGGAAAGCCATTAGTGTCTTGAAACAGTTTTTTTTAGAAAAGTTATGTTGAAATGCATAAAATGTTGATTCAAATCATATTTTCTAATTATCAAAGAGATTCATAATCTTTACATAAAATTCATGAAATATCTTTGATAATTAGAAAATATATATGATTTGAATCAACATTTTATGCATTTCAACATAACTTTTACAAAAAAATTTCAAGACACTAATGGCTTTCCATAATATTTAAGACCATCTTAGTGCTAAGATCAACTTAGGATCTTGAAACACCCACCTGGACTATAATGTCATGAGCATTATTTCTGTGTTTTTTGTTTTTTTTAATATTCCTGATAGTAGCCAAACAGTCAATGCATTGTATTAAAGGACCATTCAGGCTTTTGCACGAAAAAAAAATGAATCTACGGAACTTGATGATATGATTAGAAATCATCTAAAATTGTATTTCTGACATTTTATATATAATATACATTTCTTTATTAATATTTCAAAATTAAGCTCCATTTAAATATAACAAATGCGTCTCACAACTATTTCAACTTCAATAAGGTTTTTAACAAAAACTCATGTGGGAGTTACCTTATTATACTTGATCATGGCTAAGATTAATCTGCGGCCTACTGCCGTGCTAGCCTGAAACAAATACAAGATAGTTTTGGGCCAAACTATCCAACAAAATAATACAGACAAACTGCGTGGCAACCTGTGTATAGCAGCCAACCTGCATTAAGAGGCCACCAAAAGTGATTCCCTACATATAAAAACAATGTTATGGAACTTTTCTTGTGTGCTTGACAACTAAGAGATCAGCATGCACTACTCTAGTCACCAAGTGAACTGATGTAACAAACATTGTCTATTTCATAATGAGCAATAAACTTTGTAATTTAAAACTGTTAATTACTTTTTCCAGTCACAAATGGTAGTTGATCATTCATCATTTAATCCACTTTAGATGTCATCTTTAAAACATACCTGCGTGATTTTGTCCATGTCCGTCCTCTCTGCCTTCTGGTCGGGAAGCGTCTTAAAGACCTCCTCGACTCGTTTCAGGACCGCTTCGTTCTCCGCGGCTGCGATCGGCTTGCCATACGGGAAGTAGAATTGGGGAACGTTGACCTTTCGCGGCGACTTCTGTCGTTTGCTCGCTTCGCGTTGCTCTTGGAATAGCTGTATATATATGAAAACAATAAAACAAATAATTGCATGGTGATGAGATAATATCATTCATTTTGTTGATCCTCAAAGAAAATGTTCAAGTGTATTGTTGAATCGACCAAACTCAAATCAATCAAGCCTTGGAACACAAATCAAACAAACATGCATTTTTCCAAAATCTTAGTATTAATTCTGTATGCATATCTGTTTTTTCCTCCCAAATTACACTTTTATGAATGCTAAAATGTCATGTTTTTCAAACTTATAAGGGGAGGCGGGGGTCGAGGGGGTTCAAATTTCAAAAGTATTATTTGATGTCAGTTCAGCTAGTACCTTAGTGTAATTGCATTTCAAGCAAGAATCATGAAGAAAAAATCAAACAATTACTGAATCACTCTTGTCTGGCGTCATTCTAATTATGATTCTACTAAATCAGCCTTGCCTTCTTGAGATTGTTGGTGCTATCAAAGAAAGAAACTGATTTTTTAAAATAAAAACAAAAATATGAGGAAGCGTAGAGAAATCAATCTATCCGAATGTTCAAAGGAGGAACAATATTACTTGAATCCTTGCATCCAAATTGAGGAAATTATAGAATTTATGAAGCAAAGAGATACTGAGATACTATCTCAGTATGATTCTTACTACATGACTAAATTAGGTTCAGTATGTGTCATGGAAATATGAAATATGATTCCTCTTATGAGCAGGAGTTTGATGTTTTATTGCCAAAATATGAAATCTCGAAAATGATGATCAAGGGGGAATACTTAAATCCTTGGTTACAAATGGAGGGAATTACAGAATAATGAAGCGAAAGAGATGATTTATAACCAAATTGATGAATTTAATGTAAACATTGGGTAAGAGAATAAATAAATAATGTCAGATAATCTTGAATTCAACTCAATGGCAGACAAGGGTCCCGTTGCAGAAAGAGATACAATCAATTGTAAGTCAGATCATGTGTTCTGAATGCGCACATCTGATTGGTTGAAACGCGCAAATTTTTCTGACTTACAATTTAATTGTAACTTACAATCGATTGTATCTCTCTTCTGCAACGGGGGCCATGAGGAGTAAGAATGTAAGTTGAACATTGACAATATTATTGCACACATACATGAATATGTGCATATATAAGTAAAAGTTCTGCTCGGGGTCGAAAAAGTGTATATAACAATGAAATTCAATGAATTGTAATTGTAATTGTAATTAATGAATATGTGTATGTATAAAGCAAATATTTAGGGATACTATTTTGAGCTTGTACATTTCGAAGATGATAAATCATCCCATACCACCCTGAAGCAGCTTGGGATGTTGTTTTTCCACAAATCACTCGACACGACTGATGTGCGCGCTTCCCCGATTCATTTGGGGATTTGATTTGTTTGGAGACCGTGACAGGATACTAATGACCATCTCCAAACTATGTCTCTAATGACAGCTTGGACCTAGATAAGGACTATGCAGTCTAATGCAGGGAAAATGTAATATTCATTTTTAGGGGATACCTAACCTTTTCATGCTTGCCTGCATGAAATAGAGCTTTAAAATATGTTTTGCATTGAACTCTATGCCAATTCATGATTTTTTGGGCTCTTTATGGCATTTTGGGGGCGAATTTGCCCTGAGGCCCAATGTATTTTTTCACTGGTCTAATGCCCCCACACCCCCCCCCATCTCTCCCCTCCATTCCTCTCTTACCACTTTCCTCCCCTATTTTTCTTTCCCCCACAAACTAAAATAAAAATTCAATTTGCTTGGAGAATGTGCAAACAAATACTGCAAACAAATAAATCATCTCCCTGCTAATTCAGGGTAGAATATATGGGGCTGAGGAGATTTTGCCCCCTAATTTTCAAAATAGCCCCCTGAAATCAGTAGATAGCCCCCTTAAATTACCATATTAGAGTTTGTGATAACATCAGATTGAATATGTAGCCCCCTAAATAAAAAAATTATTCCTGCATTGCCTGCTATGGTCTCTAATGACAGCTTGGACCAAGTATAATGCCCCCCCCCCCACCCCACTCCTCACCTTGTTCCTCTCTTACTACTTTCCTCCCTTTTTGATGTCCCCACAAACTATAATTTGTTTGGATAGGGTGACAAATACTAATGACCATCTTCCAAAGTGCAGTCCCTATTGACAGCGAAACTTGTCTTCTTACATGTACTTCACAAATAGTTTCTCCTATTTGTTTGGAGAGTGTGATCCATACCTGATGACCCATCTCCTAATGATATTATGACAACATGTGCCCATGTTTGAACAGTATTAATCAAGAACATCATCCCCATCCTTTATCATGCCTACCAACTCCCACCCCCCCCCCACACCCATCTCCTCTCTCTCTCTAGGAGTAGTGAAAAATACATGGGGGATTGTTGAATTTGCACCCAAAATGCTAAGAAGACACCCCCATCCCCCCAAAAACAAAAACAAAATAAAAAGTAACAAGAGCCAGCTGAAAATTTGCATAGAGTTCAATTCAAATCAATTTTGGAGTGTCATTTTCATGCAGGCAAGCTTGAAAAGTAACCCCCCCCCCCCCTACCCCCGATTAAATAATTTCCCTCTCTGGAGTCTACCCCACTTCTGCCCTCTCTCTCTCTCTCTACTCCCCCTTCCACATCCCTTTTGCCTAATCCTTGCCAACCCTTTCTCATTTACCATGTACCTTTCTCCAATTCAGCTCCTCTCTTGAACAAATGAACAAATGTTCCTCTGAATGTTTACATACCAAGTTACATCCACTGATATTAACATGTCAATAATCTAAAAACAAGCACACTGTACATGAAATAATGTCCATGTAGACATTTACAATGCAAGAGATATATTTTGTTTTGGTTAAATTTAGAATGTATGAACCATTTCTCTCAAAGTACTCCTTCCTCTCTATATTTCGTCTCTCTTTTTATTTGTTTTAGCTAGATAAATACATCAGGGATGCAGTGAGCTCATAGTCGAGGGCATGAAAACTCAAGAATTGTCTAATTTGAGTAGGAAATAATTATTCAGAATCAGCCTAAGTTCTTGGTGACACCTGCCTTTGCTTCACACACTGCTTATCCCTATTAACCACCTCTCTCTCTTTTCAGTGCCCTTTTCTGTCTCTCTGCTCTATAGCAGGGAAAATGTCATTCATATTTTATGGAGGCTAGCTTTCAAACTTGCCTGAATGGAAAATAGCAGGCTAAAATTTATTTTGAATTGAACTCTATGCATATTTATGTGGGCTCTTTTATGTTTTCCACCAGTTCTTTTTGGCATTTCAGGGGCCAATTCGTCCCGACTCACCCGAGCACCCACTTTATTTGTTCACTGCTTTATAGAAGAACTAATTGATCATTAAACCCATTAAACCCACCCACTTCATATGGCGTAGTGGTACCATGAGCACAACAAATGTTCTCCGAATGTTTACATAGGATACCAAATAACATTCAGCACTGATACAAGCGTGTCAATAATTTCAAAACAGCTACATTGTACATGAAATATTGTGTCCAATGTAAACTTACAATGCAAGAGATACATGTACTATTTGTTTTGGTGATCAAGAACGTGGGTTACAAAATTCTTTTGCAGACATATAAACAATACACCCACCAGATAATGTTAGATGACAAATGCAAGGCATCTACATTTACCCTTCTAAGTTCTATTTTTTTTTTCTGGGATGAAATTATGTCTTCATTCTACAAGCTGATTTCATGATGGGTTATGTGTACATTGTGGGAAAAATAATGAAATTCTCCTGTAAAATGAGCTCAATATGAATTGCATTAATACGTAAGCAGCGAACAGTAGTTTTCAGTTTTCACCTTTGTTTACTTTGAAGGCAAATTTTATTGTACTTTCATCGGAATGATACCCATAGAAGCAATGCAAGAGGTATTAGACAATGTTATAAAAGACAGGAAACTACATCTTTATTAACCAGGCTGATTCCAACTCTGAAACTAGCAAGGCACCTTTAAATACATCTCGCGGAAGAACTATTTTTGCTAGCCCCTTCAATTCGTCCCAATTTCAAACTCGTTTGGCATGACGAAGGGGGAAATTCCTGAGTGAATGTATTATTGAGGAGCTATTCACTCGGTGCAATTGCTCAAAATTGGTTTCATTGAGTAGCAAAGGTTAAAGACCTTTGGGGCTTTTGTGACCTAAACAATGACAAAATCCTCTTTAAATATGGCTTACCAGGTGAAGAACTAAGGCCAAGGCCTTTCAGCGTTTGGCCTTTGCATTTATGAAACACCAAAGCTTATATATCCATTTTTAAGGCTAGTTTCAATACTTTGTAGGGAGCTAGGTCATGCTAATTGTTCATAATTTGCTTCATAGTTTGGCAAAGATATTTTGGTAAATTTCAGGCGTGTATTTAAAAAAGCCTGATTGAGGTAGAGAGAACAAAGAAGATAAAAGGAAGAAGAACTTTTTATTTATTATTTATTTATTTATTTTTAAAATATTTACTACTTGTGTTTGTTCACTTTCTTGTGATTTAGTGCTCCAATCATAGACCATTATAGTTTACAAGAGTCAAAGACATTCATGACTATTATGCGCTGACAATTGGTGCAACTTTGGGAATCAATAATTCACTTATAGTTGGTAAAAGTTTGTGTGAATGTTTATGGGTATGTGTGGATGTTTGCGTGTATGTCTTAAATGCTTTGGCTATTCTGTTATGTAGTATGAAGCCCATTATAGGTCACTGGTCAACGACTATTTCAATATACCAGGCTGCTACTGTGTGTCCATTAAAATCACTAACTAGTTCACAGTTGGAGATGGAATATTTTTGTAGTTTTTACAAGTGAACTTTTATCTTTGTGCATACATGTGTAACTATTGGTGTAGCATGTACATGTATGTGTTTTTGTCGTTTGTGAACTTAACTTGTACTCTCGTAAGGAAGGACATTATAGGTCACGGGGTCAAATGCATTCCTATGACATGGCTGCCACAGTGTGTTGTCATTATAATCACTAACAAGTTCACAGTTGGAGAAGGGACTATTTAGCTTGTTGAGTTTTGCTTTGATGTCAACATTGTTGACAAATATGCAAAAACTGACAAAGGGTGATAAAATATGTGTACCTATTCTGTGATCTGATATAAATCGCTGAGTGATGTGTGAAACTCATGTTAAGAATATGGCCGAGTAATGAAAGCAAATGCAAAATGCTATTTGCTGTCCATTGCCTTAAGTTTTCAGATATATATTTTGTATTTCCTAAGAATTTGTTTACCTTACTTAACCCCTTGTCTACGGAACCTGGTGGGTAATGTACAAAGGCTTTAAAGGGATCTAGTAACTTTGTTGACATGTGCAAAAAGCGATGAGTGGATAATACAATGTTATTTATCTGATATGTCACAGGATATTGTGTGTGAAAATTTCAAGTCAAATGGACATTGCATGGCCAAGTAATGAGCGAAAATGCAAAGTGATATTCACTACTCACTGCACTCACTTTGTACACACGTTACAAAACTCCAGGGAGTTTTTCTTATCTGAATACTTTGATGGTACATATCTTTGTACTGAAAGGGAAATTTGAAAAACGAAAAAAGAATGTCATGATCACACGGATAAGTATTGAGTACAACTACCTTTTGGCATTGGCTTTGCTACCGCCACCATGTAAATCTGAGAGTGAAGGAGCTCCGCTTTCGTCCTCGGAACCTCGCTCACATTATGGACGACAATTTTCCTCGGCGTGTCGATGTGCAACACGGTTGTTGTGGCAACTTTCCTCGGTGGGTAACGGGTGCAACGTTACCTTGGGGAACTTCCCCCGAGCGTCGATATGAAGCCGCAGTGTGGTGACAACTTTCCTCGATGCTTCCAGCGACTTGCGCCGCATTGTTGGAAGACTTGGAAGGCTGCTTAGCTGAATCCACATGCAACGTATTGTTACTGTCGAACACTTTCCTAGTATGTTATCGTAAATAGCTGCTCATCGTATAATGCTAAGTTTTTTAGACGCATTGTTGCTTGCCACTTTGGCGGGCACGTCGCACCCGTGCAACATTGCTGTCCACAAGATTTTCTGGATGTGTCAATCTGCACAACATTGTTGGCGACTTTAAATGGCACCACATTATTGTTTGCAACTTTAACTGGCACCACATTATTGTTGGCAACTTTAACTGGTACCACACTATTGTTTGCAACTCTCGTGGACGCACCAACCTGTTACAACATTATTGCTGTTGGGAACATTTCTTGTAGAGATCAGCGTGTAACACATTCTTGTTGAAAAGATTTCTGGATGGTTCAATGTTCTTGACATGTTGCCAGTACTATCAACGTGTTGACAGATTTACCCGATGTGTCCTATGTTGTTGACATATTTCTGTGATTTACCTGTTGTATCAATGTTATTGACAATTTTTCTGGATGTGTCAATGTTGCTGGCAACTTTTCTTGATGTGTCAGCATTTTTGCTGCAAAATCCTGGATGGCTGATCAACGGCCGCCACGTTGTTGTTGGCAAGATCTTTATTGCAAGGTCAGATTTCTTCTTCTCTAGCTCCGTTAGGTCGTTGCTAGTCACCAAATCGGAAGAAGGTTGCTGAGCGAAAAACTCTGGGAAAAGTCGTCGACGCTAACTTCGGCCCTTACGGGCTGTGCCTGGGTAGCGCCAAGTCTGGAACGTTCCTATTTGCCGAAGGCGTGCTGGTGAATGAGGACGTTGGTGTGGAAGTTGATGATGTTGGTGTTGAGGTGATGCGGTCGAGGTTGACGGACGTGTGGAATGCCCCCTGCTGTTGCGGTAGCGGATGTCGCGGGGGTTGGGTTGTGGCGGTGCCGTATCGTAATTTTCGTGGTGCCCATGGAGGGATGAGTTGTTCATTGCTCTTCGCTTCTCCTTGATATCCTCATCGCCACGGGAAGGACTCCAGGCGGAAGCGCAACTACCGTGCAGAAACCATAGTGGATGCGTGGCACACGTACGGTTGGCTCCGACAACCTCTGATTGCGTAACCTCTCTTTCTTCGTGGCTGCCACATCACGCGAGATAGACGAAGGTCTCTGGACTCCGGCAAACTCGGGGACAGAACGGGGCTCCACCAAGGAAGCAATTGTGTACGCACGAACGTGGCGCTGGTCTACGTGGACGCTCGAGTAGACCATGACGTTGACTCTTTACAAGCTTGTAGCTCGCTGGCTTCGGTGGATTTCGCATTTTGGCGGCATGCTATATTTCATCGGTGCTGCTTTCTTAGTCATTTTAACAAGAGAGGTGTAAGAAGACCGGGAAATTGAGGCGAGTCACGGTTAAAAAATGTCATGCATCTTCAATAAATTGGTGCTTACTCTCCTTCTAACTTGACAGAAATGTTTCAATAGATGCTCACAGGCTTCCAAGTCAATTTTCTTG
>JBAMJV010002508.1:0-70879 GCA_037951105.1 Echinarachnius parma
ATAAAACATTGTTTTAAAAAGGCGCGCAGATACGTTATGCCGGGTAGATGACGTCCATGGCCGTAAAAAATGTAAACATTGCAGGGATCGCGATTTTGGATCGGGAACATGTGGTACTCTTGTAAACAAGGTTGCCGAATTTAAACTGCTGTAAGTTCACACACAAACACTATTCCACATACTCCTAATTTTAGACTTAAATTTGCACCAAATATTACAAGTTATAATACTATGGAATATAAAAATTGGAAGTTTGTGAATTGCACTGAACAGTAGCATTATGGCTACCCACCGTCAAATCCATGATTACTGTTGAAGTTTGAAGTCGGATTGAAGATAATAGATTTCGTACCGTATGTGTAAGGAAATATAAACCGGTATCGTAGATTACATGCGCTATAATTATGCAATTAAAAAGGGGTTTAAGGCATGCGTTCATGGGTCTGCAAATGAGACTACCTCTTCTCTAGGATGAATGCATCGTCCGTGATTCTATTGTCTCCAAACGTACGCGTGAATAGAATTGGCGCACTCTCAGACGTTTGGCGGCATGAATTCCGTATATTGTGTATGAATTACACAACCCTTTGCAAGGTGTTGGGGCATCTATTTAATATCACAGAACGGTACCAAAACATATAATTACGTGTTGTTCTTTGGCCTGGTGGTCTCCCTTTAAGTAAGCAAAATTATCACCACAATTTTTGGCTGTCATCTACATCATCAAATGTCAATTGTATACATCGTGAAGAAAATGTGAAAAAAAAAATATGTTCATGAAACACTAAATCCATCCATGAAACTGTCATGCTGGTAAAAACATATTTGATTTTGTGAGTGCAATAATGAATTCAAGTCCCTCCAGCATATTCAAAATGTCATGAATGATACCCTTTGAAATATGAACATTATGATTGCATATATGTGACTGGATATAGCAAAACCCGGCACTTGTCGATAATTCATGTTTTGAAGAAATGGGCTTTATAATTTCACATGATGTATGTAAAAGACTTATATTTGAAAAATGGTAAATATATTACTCATTGCGGATATAGTATCGAAATAATATCGCTAGTGATATTCGTTTGTCTCGCAATGTATGGTCAACATTACAAGCTCGCTTTTGTTCCCGACTAGCAAGCATAGCGAGCCAGCGCCTCGCTGATTGGGTTTAGCACCCTGTGTACACCGGCCAATAGAATATGCCCGTTATGGGACCAATTAGGAACAACTCGCTCATGCGAGATAGACGCGGTTTGGAGCCGCATGAGAGCATAAATAGGAGTGTTTTACGTTACTTTATATCACTTGACAAAGTATTGCAGTAGCATACGAAACGTCGTGATCTTTCAGATTCCATGTTGACCATACATTTGCGAGACAAACGAATATCACTATAGCGATATTATTTCCGAAATCATATCTTTGCCAATAATTGTCAAATTTTGAAAAAGAAGGCATTCAAATGAAAGCTTAGTTTTGATATCTAGTCTTTCTCATGATTTGAAAATCTAAATTTTGATTGTTACCGACAACTGCAGGGCTTTGGTATATCCGGTCACATACTGTAGTGTGTATATGGCGGGGTTGTAATTTGGAACCCTAGAGTTTTGAAGTTACTTTAATACTGGGCAATTCCAAGTAAACGCCGTGACGGTCAGAGGGTGTTTTCTCACAATGGAAAGTCCAAATAACTCATAAAATCTAAATATCTAGAACCAACTTTGATATGCATCTGTAACCACTATCCTACCAATAATTTACAATTGGCAAGAAAACCAAAATTCCCAATAAATTATTAATTATGAATTCATATCTGCCGTAACGCCCGTGACGGCAAAAGACATGGGTTTCTTGCATGCTAAGAGAACTAAGTAAACTCTGTGAACTACAGGGAACATTTTGCACTTTTGTCACATTGATTCTTTGTACTAGACATCAAGCTAGAACATCCAAATAAAAATGTAGAAAAAATCCAATGCGTCAAAGTAATATATGATATCATAAATGTATCTCAGCACTGTAACGCCGTGACTGTAACGCCGTGACTCTGAATTGTACATGTTATATATATGGGAGATATTAAAGAGATGAATAATATGATAATAATTTTAATGTAGTGATCCAGAATCATAAAGAACTAGATGAATGGGTGATATAACCAAGATGCTATTAAATGATCATCCGCATGACACAAATTTGCAGCACAGCGCCCTCTATTGATCAAAAATCTTTAGTGACTAATTGAAATTCTTTTATCTATTTCAGAAGTTAGTTAATGGAACCATCAAATATTAAAACCCAAAATACATACTTAAATGTAACAATGAAATATGAGACCTTTGACATCTGACCTTTGACCTTGTTTCTCAAAATAACATACAAATGTTTTAATTTTTGGTCTGCACAGTGCATATTTGCAAGTGATTTGTTTTCATGTAACATGATTTCAGAGTGTAGAATGTTTGTTTTTGAATTGGTAATTATACCGAGAGTGACCTTTGACCTGTGCCCCAAACAGTTTCAGAAAGTTGTCTTTTACCTACAGTACTCTTTCTAACATTGATTCTGGAACTTAATTGTGAGAACAAAAAACAACAACAATATTAATTGGGACCTGTTGACCTATGACCTCCCATGACCCCATTCCTAATCAGGTCATATACTTCACTGGATGCATACCAGTATTATTATAAGGTTATCCTTCAAGGATTCTCAAACCTATCTTGATAATAATATAATTTTGCATATTTGTTAGCTAATGTGACCTTTGACCTTTGACCTCATGTACCAAAATCATATCCAATAATCCCGTACCTCTAAATACATGGATTGTACAAAGTTTGAACGAAATCCATCTCAACGATTCTTGAGATATTGCAAAAAAGAACACTGATGTACAGATGCACATACAGACAGACGGACATACAACCCATACACATTCATGACTCGGGTAACTTTGAGATGGAAACGGAATTGTCAACTGACCCTATTCATATAATTATAGCATGAGCAATGCCCAAGCATACCTACAAAAAATATCTTACACTATTTGATAATGTCTACTGTGTTATGTCAATGGGGAATCCAGTAGGTAGCGTCACGGCGTTACACAAAAACGTAACGCCGTGACCAAATTGATATTGATTATATTAATAAGTGGTAAAAGATAATGCTGCTATTCAGCATCGCATATTATAGCCCTATGGCTAATACAGAGAAAACAAAAAATTATTTCATTCCCATTCATATTTTTCCAGAAATATGAAAATGTATGTTTTTAGTGTAATGCCGTGACATATTAAATGATTGTAAATGGAGACAGTCACTGATGCGGAACGAAGAGCGAAAATGACGAAATTGGATATTTATCTGAACAAATTGAAGCAATGGATCCTATCAACACTGAAATAAAATTTTATGAAAACTCCTTTTCGCAGTTCTTTTATGCTTAATATTTAATTGAATGTTTTGTGAAAATAACTGAAAATTAATTTATGCTATATATTAACAATAAAATAATAGTTTACAATTTTTTTTTTCAAAAACAAAATACATTTTTTGGAAAGTTCAATCCTTTAGCTTTCATTTGATACCAAATTTGTTATGGTTACAACGAATTTGAAAAATCAGTGGGTTATGTCAATGTTTGCTTGGAATTGCCCACCTGCAATTATGAGTGTCATGTGTGGTCCACATGTCCGATCCATCTCTACCTTCTTCTCATGAGGATGTTGTCCATGCTGGTATGACATAGCAGCAAAGTCAACAACAGCAGTTACATACATGTAAACCTGACTTTTGTTAGTGCACGCTCAGATGACGTTTTCATGCAGTACCATTGTAAAATATGGCAGCCTCCAGTGGTCAGTCAAAACAGTTGAAAGGCGTTTAAAAAAACATTGAATTCAGTTCCATTATTTAGTGACATAAATAATGCATTTATCCCGTATAAAAAATTAAAAATTCCAGCGTTTTTTCTTTCCCTTTAAGGTCCCTGGGAGTCATGTTTACTGTAGAATATAGAAGGGCAAATACAATTTAAAAACGTGAGGGGAAAATCCCTTACAAAATAAAGTCAAACAAAGAGGAATAATACCCACCAATAATTGTTGTGCCCCCGTTCAGTCTGACCACGTAACACCAATTGTTAAAGGCAATGAAGTCCAGTTTGTGTGTTTGTCGGATGTTATGATTAATGTACATGTAGAATCAAGTAGGGTAATACAATCAAAATGGAGAAATTCCGTGTACAAAGTAAATGTAATACAAAGAGTTTGCCCCCTCCCACCCCCCAATATTTGGGCATGCCCCCCCCCCCCCATGCAGCGCCACTAGTTACAAGCGATGAAGTTGAGTTTGCGGTTCCCTGGGAGTTGATAAATACTGTAGAGTTAAGTGGGACAAGGTGCCTGAACTTACACTTATCGGAATGAAGTGGGAAGGTTATCGGAAGTACCTTTCCACTATTAAAACTGATCAAGTTAACAGAGATAACAGGGACTCTTCATTGGGGAGGGGGGGGGGGGGCATGGTGGGGTCATCGACACCAGGTTGAAATTCCTTGTCGCCCTTTCCCCAGCCCCCACCAGAGGATACAATAAATAACACTAATGCATTGAACATTTCAGTCAAATCTGAACACCTACAGACCTGTGTATAGTGAAGACCTGTACAATGGAATCAAGAAAAGGGGCCACTGTAGTCGGGTGACCTCGGCCTTTTGTCAGGCAGAAGGGCGTATCTCGAGTGTCGGCGCCACTCCAGATACGCCCTTGTGCCTGACAAAGGCCGACCTCTATAGACAGGGTTTCCATAATGCTGTTTATTATCTGCTGGGGATGCATTTGTTGTGGCAATATAGGGCAGGTTGGCTGCTAAAGGACAGGTAGCCGCTGGGGACAGGTTTTTACCCAATGAAACCCCCATGAAAAACCCTTTCATGCCTCTCTCTTTATATCTGAATGTCCACATGCTATTGATGTGTTGATGGGACATTTAAAAAACAAAACGCAAACCACAATTGGACCACCTAGCTCCTGGATGTATATTTCATTCAATTAAGTCAGCTAGGGAGGCCAATTGTGCACATTACATGCCAATTAGCCCTTGGGCCTGCTCAATATTCCATCTCCTCTTTCAAGTTGCCCTGTAACAGGATGTGAGCAGCTGTGTTTACAAGTACGCATTCTATAGTAGGGTAGAGATAGAACCGCAAATTTAAACAAAGTCACACAATTTTTTTGTTTTTGTTTGCTAACAGAAGGAATCTATTGATGTGTATATACATGTATCCATACATCTTAATCAGGGTTGAGATACATGTACATACACATTCCCAGGTATTTATTGTGCTAGACTTACAGTATATGTGTATTTATTTTAGATTATTTTGAATAATTGATTGATTTAAAAAGTTCTACTGTCTTTTAAATAGTTCATGACTTTATATAGACCTAAAGTCCTTGTGTATGCATCAGATTGTATTGATTTTTTTATTTTTTTAAATTCAATTTTATGCTTTATTAAAAGCTATTTTACATATTACATGTACACTTTTTTCTAAATATTGTACAACAATTTCATATGAACACATTGGTTATAAGTTTAGATAAGTTAATGTAAACAAATTTCTGGTCCAGGTTAATTTCATTCTCCATTTTGTCACCTCTTGAAATTTGATTCTGTGCATTTATTGATAGATCTTAAACTAATTGATAATCTAGATTTACATAAATACAGTGGAACCTCTTTATAACAAGCTCTGTTATAACGAAGTATCTGATATAGTGAGGTAATTTCACGGGTCCAGGTACTAGCCCTGATACAACAAGAAATCTTTGTTACAAGTACAAACATTGGGACGAAGGTTTATATGAGGTTTCACTGTATAAAGCAAAAGGTTGTCGACTTTATCTGTGATATAAGTAACTAAGTTAATGAAATAATACCTGATAAATGAGTAGCAACTTGGTTGTTATTCTGTATATAAATACATGTGAGGTCTATCTACCCAGCATGGTCAAAACAGCCTCTTGGCACCATTGTATTATTTGGTATATTACAGCCGATAGTGGAGGCCACCGCTATAACCCCTTCGTTTCAGAGTCAAGATCAATACTTCTGTATTCAGTCTCACTGCTTGAGTGATAAAGCACGCATACATCAGCACAAATCACTTACAAATTGCCTTCTTGTATTATCATCCCGAGCCCCCATGTCCCCTATTGAAAGATAGAATCGAAAGGGACAAAAAGACACGCCTCATGCATAGCCAGAGCAGCAATGGGACACGAGAATGTCACATTTAATGGGGACGTTTGACGTTTGTTTGAATGATAAGACCAAGACAGGTTATTCCACTTACTGTTAATCATAAGATTCCTACAGAGAGAATGTGGGTGGTAGTCATTGTTTGTTTATATTATAGACACATGAATTGCAGAAGCTTCTTTACTGTTTTGTAATATATTTACTTTCCCTTTACCTAGTTCTTTTGTCGACTTCATCAGAACTTTATACCTAAAATCGTAAATGATAAAAGATTGTGCTCTCTTTTTTCTTCTTCTGTTTAGACTTTTGTGATGTCCATATTCCTTATTTTACTTTAGAGTGATTTGTAATCTTCAGAATTGTCCTCTCAGTGAGCAATGAATTGCCTCTTTCCACCTGGTGAAATACTACGCCCCCACATCACGTCTGATCGAAAAATACAATTTTCTTTGAATTCCAAACAATCATTAATATGCTTGCATCCATGCGATGATGATGATGATGATGATGATGTCTGATGTCGATAAGGATGATGATGTATAATGATGTCGAAAAGGATGATGATGTCTGATGATGTTGATAAGGATGATGATGATGATGATGATGATGATGGTGAATATGATGATGAAGATGATGATGATGATGATGATGATGATGATGATGATGATGATGATGATGATGATGGTGATGATGACGATGATATTGATACATATGATAAGCAGGATATCGGTGATAATATTGATAATTTGTCGATATTACTATTATGGTTGTTGTTAGCGCCAGTATATTAATAATGACTGGTCTTGTATTCTCAGCATTGTCTAATTTTGAATAATCAAGAGTAGAAACTTCCTCTGCTGAATGATAAGAACAGTGATCGAACAACATCTGTTGTAGTTTTTATTAGAAACAATGGATGTTTACTTGGAAGTGGTCTATTTTTCGTAAATTATTCTTAAAGCATTATTCATAATAATCGCAGCATATATTTGTTCCCTGCAGAAAAAATAACAACAGTGGTACAAAATAATATGAGATTTAATGGGACGTTTGACGTTTGTTTGAATGATAAGACCAAGAGTTATTCCACTTATTGTTAATCATAAGATTTGTACAGAGAGAATGTGGGTGGTAGTCATTGTTTGTTTATATTATACACATGAATTGCAGTTCACTTCTTTACTGTTTTGTAATATATTTACTTTCCCTTTTACTCGGTTCTTTTGTGGACTTCATCAGAACTTTATACTTAAAATCGTAAATGATAAAAGATTGTGCTCTCTTTTTTCTTCTTCTGTTTAGACTTTTGTGATGTCCATATTCCTTATTTTGCTTTAGAGTGATTTGTAATCTTCAGAACTGTCTCTCAGTGAGCAATTAATTGCCTCTTTCCACCTTTTGAAATACTGCGCCCCCACATCACGTCTGATTGAAAAATACAATTTTCTTTGAATTCCCAAACAATCATTAATATGCTTGCATCCATGCGATGATGATGATGATGTTGATGATGTTGATGATGATGATGATGATGATGTCTGATGATGTTGATAAGGATGATGATGTCTAATGATGTCGATAAGGATGATGATGTCTGATGATGTCGATAAGGATGATGATGATGATGGTGAATATGATGATGAAGATGATGATGATGATGATGATGATGATGATGACGATGAAAATGATGATGATGATGATGATGTTGATGATGATGGTGGTTGTGGTTGTGATGATGACGATGATATTGATATATGATAAGCAGGATATCGGTGATAATATTAATAATTTGTCGATATTACTATTATGGTTGTTGTTAGCGCCAATATATTAAAAATTGGTCTTGTATTATCAGCATTGTCTAATTTTGAATAATCAAGAGTAGAAACTTCCTCTGCTGAGTAATAAGAACAGTGATCGAACAAAATCTGTTGTAGTTTTTATTAGAAACAATGGATGTTTACTTGGAAGTGGTCTATTTTTTGTATTATTAAAGCATTATTCATAATAATCGCAGCATATATTTGTTCCCTGCTGAAAAAATAACAGTGGTACAAAATAATATGAGACGGGAAAATGAGCCCTTGTTCCTTGTTGTTCATTAGCTAAATGGTTGTTATCACTTGGATGTACCAAGAAGACTTTCTATATAATACCTCCACGGACGTACTGGGGTTTTAGGCAGTGTCTGGATTCAGTTTCTGGCTGTCCCAGTGAAATTTGATGCTACTTCCAGTCATTGACTCGCTCAAAGTGAGGCATCCTAGATCCCTATAGCAGGCCTCCACATTAACTTTTTTCTACTTGCCTATTCGGCAAATGCAATGTATATTGTTGTTATCTCATATGTCCACAGGGTATTGTGTGAAAATTTCAAGTCAAATGGACATTGCATGGCCAAGTAATGAGCGAAAATGCAAAATGATATTCAATAACTCACTGCACTCACTTTGTACACTGAAGAAAAACTCGCGCGGAGTTTTTCTTATCTGAATACTTCGATCGTACATATCTTTGTAACGAAATTCGGGAAATTTGAAAAACCGATTTTGATGATTTGGACAATTGATGTTACTAAGTCCCTTTAAAGGGCAATGCAACTCAAGAAAAGAGTTAATACTACTTTATACATCGTAATATTCCTGTTTATTATATGTAACATTACTCCGACTCAGATTTCTGCTTTGGAAGAAAAATGTGAAAACTCTATAGGCTTTACCACTATTTACGCGAACACTGGAGGCCGCCATTATTAGGTTTGTACGGACCTCGGTCAGTGATATGCATTAATGCACTTCAATAGCACCTATTCAAACCATTGTCTGAATACTTGTAGTAGATGCGCATTCAGACAATGGTTTGAATAGGTGCTATTGAAGTGCATTAATGCATATCACTGACCGAGGTCCGTACAAACCTAATAATGGCGGCCTCCAGTGTTCGCGTAAATAGTGGTAAAGCCGATAGAGTTTTCACATTATATTTTCTATTATCAAGGAGATTTCATGTTCTTGATGTAAAATTTATGAAAAATCTAAAATATTTGCCTTTTCTCTTTTGAATATAATTGTATTCCAAGGCTACAAATGGCTTTCCATAATAGTTAGGTCTAACTTAGAGTTAAGTTCAACTTAGGATCTTTGTGAAACACCCCCCTAAACTCAAAAAAAGTTTGGAAATTTTCTTGAGCCACCTATTTCCTAATTTATTTGAGACCTGTTTGTATCCTTTTATGCATCAGTGGATTAGCTCATTTCTTCATCTCGAAAATGACACTACTTTTGAAACAATTGCTTGCTTCATCGCTGAGTACATCCCCTTTGAGTACTGATGGATCTCAAACAGAATGGCCCGTATTCACAAAGGAGGTTTGTACAAACCATGGTTCAAACCGAGGTTTACATCTATGGAATGCCAATTGTAAACTGATGGAGAGAAAATGTGTACCATCAACATTGTTAACAAGTAAGGAATTTACATTCTCTCTCCATCAGTTTACAATTGGCATTCCATAGATGTAAACCTCGGTTTGAACCATGGTTTGTATAAACCTCCTTTGTGAATACGGGCCAATGTGCCAAATTGACCAGTATTTGTGCTAATCCTAGTGATTCTGTTGCTATAGGATGAATCAATGAAAGGGCGAATGAATGAATAAGTGAGTTGTATACTGCATTAGAGTATACTGGCAAGTTTGGCACGTTCTGTATGAGACCCACCTGTAAACAAAGGGGAGGTACTCGGCCATGAAGCAAGCGATTGTTACAAAAGTGATGTCATTTTAGACAGGAGGAAAAAGGTCTCAAATAAATGAGAAATCGGGGGCTCAAAAAACTTTCCAAACTTTTTTTGCGGAGTTTAGAAGTTTTCGATCCTAGCAGAATCTTTGTCAGAAGTGCTAAAATGATAAACCATTCACATGTTACTATTGTTCTTTTTCTAATTTGTCCTTTTCAGATAGCGCAATCAGGATTATTACTACCCAATGCAAATTACCTCGTCAACAAAACGGAAGATGATCCTGTAAGTATTTTCACGGAATGTTTCATGTTTCTTTATAAAGTGATCCATTAATTTAAAAAAAAAAAATTTCTTCCAAAAGTGATGTTTGAAACTTCAATCATATACCACCGTAAGATCTTGTTTAATGATATGTGATATTTGCATAGAAAGAGAACAATGATTTCCTTGAAAAAAAAGTGAAAATTGATGTCAGATTTCATCCCCAATCAAAATTCGGACACTATGGACGATTGAGTATCCAAATTAAAGAAATCTTGACTACGATTTATAAAAAGCATTCTGAAACGCTTTTCAATTTAAACTTGAATATCTCCCTTATTAGGGAGACATTTAAAAAATCAAAACCTGTTTCATTCTTCTGTTCACCAGGTACAAGAGAAGAGTGAAAGCTTCAAATGATTTTGGTTGAATTTGTTAAAGTTATTGTCACTTTTCATTAGAGTGCTACAAAACTCTTTTTTTTCAAGCACTATAGCTTGCACTAGTGGTTTGTGGCCAAAGACATTGTATAATTTTCCATTTTGAAAATTCACCCCAAATCTGTATAGCTTTTCAATAGCCCATTTTCCATATAATTTGTAGTACATATCAAAATAGGAATAAAATCAACTAGGAAAAATGGGTGAGATCTTGAAAATTGCTTCTTGTAAGTATATTGGACAATATGGAGTGTGTGCATTGATGCATTATCGTCACTCTTTACCGGAAGCATCCATGTTCCGTTGGAGTGTCCCCTAATGTCCCACCACTCTCTTTACCCATATCCAGGCCGATCAAGTTTCCATTTTCCTGAGGACGCTGATATGGCCATTGGTGGAGGTACAGGGGGGCATTCGGGGCATGTGCCCCCCCCCCCCCCCCCCCCCCAATAATATGTTTTAAAAATATAATAATAATACAAAAAGATATACATGTAAAACATGACAGTAAACTATCTTTTCAAATAAAGAAATATATAAGGTGTGCCCCAATATAATTAGTGTGCCCCCTCCCCTCCCCTCCCCTCCCCTCCCCTCCCCTCCCCCCTCTCCTCCCCTCCCCCCTCTCCTGATCAGTCCGACCATGTCACGCCACTGGATACGGCACAGTAAAGACTAAATTACAAACAAAATGGATACATAAATGGTATGGCCTAGGGGGCTAGGAATATTATTCCGTGCTTCATCCGAATAGCGCCAATTTTTGAGCCGAGGTGCCTGGACGTAATTATATAAAGTCCCCCGTTTGGTAATGTTACGATGTTGTAATGCCTCCGTCATATCATATTAGGTTTTCAAGGGATCCGCCTCAGGCTACCGGTTTCATACTAGATTTTGCACTGCCCATAGAGTTAGTACAGGGCCCACCCGGTTCCTGTAGGTAAGGGGTTAACAGCAAGCTCAATACCTTGCTGCAGAACATGTACTGTATTTATAATGCACTACAGGGAATATAATATACAGTTTAATAGTGAACAAATCGTGCGTGGTACTATTATTAGTATTAATGGATTAAATTGATAGCCTTGTGGTTTCAGATTATTTATAATGCTGTATTGTGAATGGACAATTTTATTAGCTTAACATCTAATTTTCTACAGAACACTAATGTTTTTAAGTATGAAATGAAATGTCAAAATATTTTAAGTGAAATTTTATTTGATTAATTGCAGTCACTAAATTGCAAAGTGTACAACTCGTTTTTGATAGAATGATCTGTACTGATATATTATGTTTTAAAGGGGTAGTACAGTTTTGGTAAGGCTGAACTTTAGTAACCAAACCTGGACAGTAACATTATAAACTAATAGTTTCATGTATAACTCTACCATGCTCGAAAGGTATACAAAATTACAAACGACTAAGTAAAAAGCCTGTTATCATTCAAAAGAGCCATTAAAACACAAGAGGGTGCTTTCTAAAAAGGCATTGGTTTCAACCATTTTTCATACAAAATGATGCATGTGATGTTTTATTGAAATAATGATTAAATAGAGAGATCATCAACAACTATTTAAAAAATGCTTTTGAAAATTTTTGAAAAAGTGCATGCATTTTTTAAATTTTTTGAAAAAATCATCTAATTATTTGGGCCCCAAATAATTATAAGATCAGATATATTTATTGATATTTCAGCCGTTTCTGTGTCGATTTTGACAACAAAAAGTGTTTTCTGCCATTAAAATTGCATGATCTCTCAAATTCGACACTCAGTTTTTCATTACCTCACAAAAAAATTGTGATGTACTGAACTACCCCTTTAAAATAAAGTAGTTTTTTTAAAAAGCTAGAAAGAGTGGAACTGGAATTATAAGCTATATAACAAAACTAGTCATTATACAACTCATGTTTTTTTTTATCATCATTGATGCATGATGTTCACATGAAATCTCAATTCCCGTTGGCAATGGGGTCGCAACTGAACTGAAGGGAATTTAGTGCACATTATACATTACATTATGTACTCCGAGATTACGAAATGCATATATGTGCATCAAAAATTAATTTGATGAAGATATTTTCTGAGAAGCAACTTCAGCTAGTTATCATATCTCACACATGCACAGCTGGTACCAGTGTGTTCTAAGCCAGAAACTTTGCAAGGGTGTGTGGGGGGGGGGGGGGGGGGGTGGGGGGGGCTCCAAAATACGAGCATGCAAGTGTGTGCCATTTGGGGGCATTTTCAGGCCCTCTGGCAGGGCCCAGGGGTTGAGCCCCCAGAAGCTGTTAGATTTGAGCTATTCAAAGCCCCCCAAAAATACTGGCTAGCAAGCCTGAGGGGGGGGGGGGGGGGACTCAAGTCTAGGAGCCCCTCCTCCCCCCCCCTCACTACGCCAGTGGCTAGCGTTAGTCTATTAACCCGTTGCATATGGAAACCTAGTCAACATTCTTGACACGGCTATTCTATGTCAGAAACATTCAAGTAAGTCCGACTGCTGCGCTAAGTTCATTAGGGGGTGTAAGATTTATCAGCGAAAATACAATAACATAATCAAGAATAATAGTTGGCTTCTCCAGGAAACCGTCAGGGTAGCTGCTTGTCAATCAATATGTTTTCTTTTTATATAGCAACTTTGATTCATTTACATTCCAAGCAGTCTTGATATCTGCAAACAGATCAGCACAACTTTAGCTCTCTGTGATTTTTACCTGATGAAACATATAGCACTCTCATTTCATAGCTAATAAAACAAAGCAAAATAAAGCAATATTTTATTTGTTTACGTTTTTAATACATTGCCATATTGGAAAACATACAGTGTACTGAATTTTGTTTTGACATTTTGGTTTTAATTATTCAGCATAATTTTGTGAAATAAAATACCATACAATTAAAAGGTTTGTAGAAAAGAAAGCCAAATGAGGGTTTATTATTCCCTGGAGTGTTACAGTGTATCATAAATCAGTTTGTGTAAATATGTTTTCTTTTTGTGTGTTATTGTCCCTACTCCCTGCTTGGTTAACCAAGGTTGAAGAAAAATGTCCCCTTGGGGTAGCATGGTTGAAGTGAGCCATTAACTTTTTGTTTTTAATAAGATCTTTTTTTCCCCAAAGTGATATTTCAGACTTCAGTCATATGCCAATATTCTGAATGAGGTGTGAAAGTTTCATTTAAAAAGAATGCTGTTTACTTAGTGCCATAAATGAAGATTGATGACAGATTTGGTCAAGGTCTATGCCCATTGATGGGTCGCTGTAAAGGGAAGAATTGATCTTTTTGGTGTCAGAGCCTCTGGTCAAATAATTATCTTCTCGACAAACTGGAAAACTCAGAATGACATGCAGCATGTATTTGACAAAATAATGAATTTCAGATTGTTTTTTTTTAAACAAACCTTTTTCCAGCATAGGTTTATCCTTTAAATCAGAATAGTCCCTGGTGAATTGGGTAGCATTTGCAGATATTGTTTACCCATTAAAGGGATCTATGTAGTAACATTGTTCAAATCCTCAAAACAAGGCTCGACACTCGCACTGGCCCGCTGGCCCGGGGCCAGTGAAATTGCACTTGGGGCCAGCAAAATGTATAAAAGTCATATTTTGGTGGCCCGATCGGGCAAGCAGATTTTTAACCTGACATTGACAAAATAAAAAAAATCTTGTTCTCTTTTATGTCATGCTTCATATGTAATCACAGGTTTGATAAAGCAAAGAGTGATATTTTGAATAGTAAAAAAGCTCATGAAATACAATTTGGGTCCAGTAAATTTTCTTTAGGGCCACCAGAATAGGAAAAAAAACTATTTCACTGGCCCGACTGGGCCACTGACTGAAAAGGTGCGTGTGGAGCCCTGCTCAAAACTTACTTCGAACTTTAGCGGTTCTCATACCTTGTTGTATTCACATTACTCAGTGGATATATCAGATCGCAACAAAACACACTGTACTAACCATTCTTCACTTTTTGCTCATTTCAACAAAGTTACTAGATCCTTTTAAACAGGATTACTGGATTAAGTGGAGAAAATTTCCTTATAAGAAATGTTTGGTTATAAAAAATCATACCCCTTTGTCAGAAGGACCCCTTAAAATGACACCTGATTATACAGGATTGCTGTACAAAACTTGTCCCAAGAAGAGATTAAAGTGATCCATTAACTTTGTAAAATGCAACCAAAAGCACTTGGAGCTTTCACACTTCTCTTGCACCTTGTTGTTTAGAAGAGTTAAATAGGTTTTGATTTGTCAAATGTCTCCCTAATTATGGAGATATTTAATTGTATTTGAAAGCGTCTGTGGACGCTTTTGATCGTAGTCAAGAGTATCAGAATTTGGATACTTCACGCCAACGATAGGAATAAAATCAGACATTGATTTTCTCTGTTTGCACTTGGTAAACATTATTCCTTTTCTATGAAAATCTCATATCATTGTCAAGAATCTTACAATGAAATTGGTTTATGATTGAAGCCTCAAATATTTAGGGGAAAAACAAAAAGTTAATGGGTCACTTTAATGTATGTACATGCTCCTACCGTACATCATCAAGTTGGCAGTTGCATAGTAAAGCTCTTGATGGCTGTTTGATTCCATAGGAAAAGATTGAATACATCAGTTTGCTATATTCAATGCCATCGGCGGTCACTGACACATTTATTTGTTAATGGATAGGTTCTAGAGGCAGTGAGCTGTTAGATTGCTTTTTTTCGGATGAGTAAATGTAGGCTGTGAGATTGCTTATCACAATCCATTCTAGATAGCAAAGTCCTAGCAATCCTATTTTTCATCTACTTGATAAATCTAATCATCACTGAATTCTTGATCAACTACATCCTTGTTTTTACTTGTACAATGTTTGTCTGACCCTTTTCTCTATCAATAATTTTTCCTCGTACCATCTTTCAATCCATCTTTCTCCTTCTTCTGTCATTTCCCTTCTCTGTTTCATTGTCTCCATCCCCTCCTCCTCCTCCTCCTTCAACCCCTTATCCCCCTACTCCTCTTCCCCTCCTCTTATTCCTCCTTCCATTCCTCCTTATTCTCCTCATCCTGCTCCTCCTATTCCTGCTCCTTCTCCTTCTCCTCCCCTGTCTTCCTCCCCCTCTTATCATCCCCTCCTCATTTCCTTCCCTCTTCCTCTTCCTCCCCTTCTTCTCATCCTCCTATTCTTCCTCCTCCTCCCCCTTCTCCTCCACTTCACCTCTCCCTCTTTCCCTCCTCCGATTCCTCCTCCTTCCCTTCCTCGTCATCCTCCTCTTTATGTTCCTCCTATTCTTCCTCCTTTTCCTCTTCCCCTTCCTCCTCCCCCTCCTCATTTATTTCCCCTTTTCTCTTCCTCACCTGCTTCTCCTCCTCCTCCTCTTTCCCTCCTCGTCCTCCTCCTCCCCTTCCTCCTCCCATTTCTCCTCCACTTCTCCTTTCCCCTCTTTCCCTCCCCCTCTTCCACTCCTCCTCCCCCCTCCCATTTCTCCTCCACTTCTCCTTTCCCCTCTTTCCCTCCTCTTCCACTCCTCCTTCCCCCTCCCCATTCTCCTCCACTTCTCCCCCTCATCCTCCTCCTACTTTTCTCCTCCTCTGCCTCATCCCCTTTGGATTGCTGTGATGCAGGTGTTATCAGCATACATTAAGATGATGGTGAAGGTTACCGTTCTGCTGGGAGCCAGTGAAGAAGAGGCCAACCGGCAGATGAGAGCCGTCCTGGAGTTTGGGCAAATCATCGCAAATGTAAGTTCTGTCATTTTACTTTATTTCAAACATACATGTCGGAAATTGACCTGAAATATCTCAGTACAAACTAGCAATTGTCATTTTACTTTATTTCAAACGTAGGGAAATTAACCATATATATATATAATACAAATAAGCAAATTTATTTCACTTTATTTCAAACATAGGGAAATTGACCAGAAAAATACAAATACATATTAACAATTTTACTCTACTGACATTATTTCTACCTATAAATGGCATTGTACCCACAGGATTAAAAGCATATTATACCAGTATTGGAAGTTTTGAATTCTCCTCAAATGTAGTGTGAACTCAAAGGAAGCCCTCATCATTTTGTTATCCGGTAAAATTGTTTTGTTGTGTCAACAGAAAAATAGATAAATAATACTACATAGTTTCTTATATAGCGCTAAATACATACAAATATTTCAAAGTGCTTTACACTATTATTACCCCGGTCATAGGATACAATGCAAACCAGCACACATTGTGTGCACCATCTCCACTCCCTAGGGAGCATTCCTTCCAAGTGCTCATGGGCTCAAGAAGATCATTCACATAAAGGCTTTCACCACCTACCGGTCCCAATGTATACACCTGGGTAGAGAGCAGCAATAGTGGATAAATTGTCTTGCTGAAGGACTCTGGATTTCATGATTGGAAAGCGCGCGCTCTATCAATCTTGCCACACCACGTCCATTGATACATACTACAAATGTTTGTCGCCACACAATAATAATGTAAATAAATTAAATTGAGCAAAGAAAAGTAGGATTTGCCGGGAATCAAACCCGAGACCTCCGGATTGCTAGACCGATGCTCAACCATTGAGCCACAAAGACCCTTGAATGGGGGACGTTCCCATGAAACCCTTTTCATTGGTCACAATGTCAGAAGCTATATAAACCTGGCACCAACCCAAGGATAATTAAATCAACTTTAGTAAGGAAAGTGCGAGGGATCAGGCAAAGTGATGCAGTGATGATAATGATGTAAGATAAAGTCAACGTAGCCCTTGTACAAGATTTCAACCCTCTTTATTTATCTATGTTTCTATGTATTTGTTTATTTGTTTCTGCTTATTTCCAATGTATTTCATTTCTATTTTTTTTCTCTTTTCAAATTACATACTGTCCTTCTCCCCATTTGTTCACTTTGACCAGATCTCGATGGCAGATAATAACCCTGACGATCTGGATCCTGAGATGCTCTATCATTTGAAGACAATAGACGAGCTGCAAGAGATCATGCCAGCAGTAGGTACCTTATCAATAATGGTGAAGATGAAAATGATGATGGTGATGATGATGGAGGATGATTGATGATGATGGTGGTGGTGGCGGCGGTGGCGGCGGCGGCGACGATGGTGATGATGACAAAGACGATGATGATGATGATGGCGATAAAGATGTTGACAGTGGTGATGATGATGATGGTGATGACTGACAGTGATGATGATGACAAAGATGACGACAGCAACGATGATGATGATTAGGCCTATGATGACGATGTTGACAGTGATGATGATGATGACAAAGATGACAACAAAAATAATGATGATGATGGTGATGATCATTATTATGTGAACTATGTAGTATTATGTACTTTCCATTTGCTTCTAAAAGACAGATGTTTGCTAGAAAACAAAATCAAAGAAGAAAAAAATGTATTCATGTTCTAGCAATCTGTATTGATTCACCAACATGCTCTAATTCATGTTAATTATGGACGTTCTCTGTGTCAACCAGTGTAGTTTTCTTTATCATTTGTAGTTGAAGTTCATATTGAGTAGTGTTTGGCAGATATACATACTATGGCATGCTCGTATCAATGTTTTGTGTTAAACAGAACTATCTGGGTTGTCAATAAGAAACACATGTCTGCGCATCAACTCCATGGGGGGAAGCATGAGACTGTGCGGGATCATTAGCTGCTAGGAGCTTACGATGACCTTTAATGGTGGAGGAATAAATGAAGCTCTTGCTTTCGATGTTAACTCTTTGAGTGCCAGCGATTTTACAGCTCTATACCATTTGTGTGTACTGTGTGGTACATTGGCGTAGCATGGTCACACCAGTCTGAGGGGGGGGGGGGGGGGCACACACATTTTTTTATTTGGGGGGCGGGGGAGAGCAGGGCCACACATTATGTGTTACTTAGTTTTTTTCAAAAATTGTTTTCTTATGTTTTTATTGTGTTTTTTAATTATTGGGGGGGGGGGGGGCACTGTGTCCCGCCCCCCATAGCTATGCCACTGGTGTGACATTGGCATTCAAGGAGTTAAATCAATTACTCTTTTTGTAACCCCTTGCCTATACGGAATACCGAAGTAAATCATACTCTACTCATTTTTTTCTTCTCTTTTTCTGACAAAACAATACATTCACATCGAATCAAATCTTAAATCAAATTAACCGTGCAATTAGCCTTTAAAGCTACCGGGGGCCCTGTTACAATGTTTACAAACATATTCACGATTAATCGTATACGATCATTATTTTGATTGGTTCAGATCATGTAATGGAAAGTAACTTATGCCCAGAATGTCAGCTCTGTTGGGATGCTCGCTAGCAGCATGAGTCTCCGCATGGGATCATTAGCTTCTACAAGTCTTCCTTTGACCTTTAATGATGGAGGAATAAAACAGTGATGGCTTCGCTTCAAAAACGCAATAAATCCACCTTCCTAATGTGCGTGTCATATTCCATGGTCCTCTTTGATCAGTTTTCATATTTTCTACAAAGACCTACATGTACGTTACTATTTCCGCAATGAGTAACATAATAATAATAATAATAATATCAAGCATTTATAAAGCGCCATCTATCTAGGTAGCCTACATGTATTCCGAGGCGCATAACAAAGGAAAGAAGAATAAAAAACAGAGGGAAAACTTAAACAAGCACAAATACCAATACAAGCAACTAATATATTAATAAGCTACACTAAACAAGTATGATTTTAATTTACTTTTAAACACTTCTAACGAGTCTATTGTTTTTAATTCTAAGGGTAATCTATTCCATAAATCCGGAGCTGATGCAAAAAATGCTCTATTTCCATAAGTAACACGTGTTTTTTGAGTTTCTAATAACAATCTATTTGAGGAGCGGAGGTTACGTTGTGGTACATATGACCGGACTAACTCATTTAAGTAACAAAGTGCCACACCATGAAGTATCTTCCAAGTTTGAAGCAGTATCTTAAATTCAATACGCTGGCGAATAGGTAGCCAATGTAAAGTTTGTAGCACAGGAGTTATATGATCGTACTTTGAAGTTCTAGATAGGATCCTAGCTGCAGAATTCAAAGCAAGTTGCAATTTATCCAACAAATATAATGGAATATTATACAAAAGAGAATTGCCAATGTCTAATTTTGAAATAACAAAGGCATGTATAAGCATAGAGGCAGACTTATCATCAAGAATCTTTCTAATGCAATTGACATTATATAAACTATAATACACAGACTTACACATTTGTTGTACATGGGATTCCATTGACATATTCTCATCAAATATAACACCGAGGTTACGGACATATTTACATATTTAGTATTACCTTCTAATATGTTACCATTAAACTTTAAAAGCTAGTTTATATGTGAAGCGTGTGGAGAACAAGATTCTATTGTTAACCCATTGACTGCAGGAACCTGGTGGACCCTGTATTAACTTGATGGGAATTCCAAAATCTATTACGGGACAGGTTAAGTATTCTAACATTAAGAGGATAGATAGTAAACTTCACCATGTGTTCATGACTAAGGTAGCTCTTGCATTAATGCTCCCCAGGGAGTGGAGAGAGAGTGCACTTTAAGTAACAGAACTATAGGCCTATCCTGTCAGTAAGAATAATTCATTGTGTAATATCATAATGGCTGCGGTATTGAAATGTTGTTATTGAACTTGCTTTTTGCAAACAGTGCAAGAAGCCTTGTTTTGACCCTTAAAATCCTCAAAACTTACTTGGAAATCTGGTGGTTCTCACATACCTTGGTCCAGTTATATTGCCAATAGAGGCATGGAACTGGTTTTGGTTTTTCGAATTTCCCTTTCAGTAAAAAGATATTTACGACTGAAGTGTTCAGATTTTTAACTATCCACTGGAAAGTAAAAAACTGTGTACAAAGTGCAATGAGTTAGTGAATATCACTCTGCATTTTTGCTCATTTCTCGGCCATAAACATCCATTTAATGTGAAATGTACACACTTTATTTAGTGGACATATCAGATCACAAAAAAAGCACATTTATCAACCATTCATCATTTTTTCATACATTTATGTCAACCAAGCTGGCAAATAGGGAAAATTGGAGCAAAAAAATTGGGGCTCTGATTTCTTTTTATTAAAAAAAATAACACAAACTTTGTTGTGGTAAATGCAAATTGTCACATGACATGCCCAGCCAGGATCATCACTCGAATACCAAGAAAACATACTACCTTTGGGAACTTAAGTATTCAGATGTGCCCTATATAGGCTATATTTTCCGAAATTCTCCTTAACCTGTTCAGGACTGATTAATTTGGCTATAACATGTATTCACCTTAGACCTGAGCCTGAGTATTATTAGGACCAGTCCTGAATGGGTTCTTAACCCGATCACTACGGGGACCGAGAATTCTCGGTCCCCGTTGCGCCTACTCATATACGGGAACCGAGATTTCTCGGTTCCGAGCAAGGGCTATATTAATTGCATAAACATACATGTATGCATCTTGTAAGTACAATATAATTTGGCTGAATACAAAGATTGAACCCTTGGCTACATGTACATGTATATCAAGTTTCCCCGACTCTAGTTGCGTGATTATTGTTTTATTACAATTTTATCATGGTAATACACAAGTCTAATTTCAGGATTTTCGTATACAAACTCATACAAGCCAGAATCATAGTTTTCGCATAGAATTTCACTTCGCTGACCCTATACTATGCATATTGATCGCCTCTATTGTGTGAACTACTTGACCAGCGAACTCACGCTAGGTTGAATAGAAGCGAATACAATGCCATGGTCAACCAGATATCGATCGGTTCTTTTGTGCACGCCCAGTGGGGTAACTCGACCGGTCCGTAAAATAATCTCGTATATAGCTATTGAAGCAGTATATCTATTGCCGTGGTAAAAGGGTTAATAACATGAATTGAAACAAGAATTGTGACAAGAATGCATGACATAACACAACATGCCCATTCTGTGCCATCACTTGAATGCTTTTAAGGAAAAGATACCAACTTTTTGAACTAAACTTGTGCGATGTGCCCTTTACTTACCAAGATCCCCCTAAACCAGAGAATTGTATTAACAAGAATGCCTAACATAACACAACAGCTTCATTCTGGGCTATCACTTCAATGCTTGTACCAAAAAACATACCACCTTTTGGAACCATACTGTTCAGATGTGCCCTTTACTTTCCAAGATTGTCCTTAACCAGAGAATTGTGACAAGAATGCATAACTAACACATGTCCATTCACTCTTGGCCATCACTTTTAAGAAAAAATACCACCTTTTGGAACTAAACTTGTGCGACGTGCCCTGTACTTACCAAGATTCCCCTTAACCAGAGAATTGCAAAACAAAATATACCACTTTTTGCAACTAAACTTGTGTGATGTGCCCTTTATTTACCAATATCCTTCTTAACCAGAGAAATGTATCAAGAATGCGTAAATGTAACACAACATGCCCATCCCCGGTCATAACTTGAATGCCATGGCCGAAAAATACCACCTAATGAGCGCTATGAATTGTGATGATCCTACGGAAGCCGGTATTAAATGGCTGACCCGTTTTATGTTCTGTTTTGTTAACCTGACAGAGTTGATAAAGGGGGGGAGAGGGGCAGTTCTCTTTATGTGTGAGTTTGTGGTCCCTCCGTTATCTTACCCCTGTGACAGAGTTGATAAAGGGGGAGAGAGGGGCAGTTCTCTTTATGTGTGAGTTTGTGGTCCCTCCGTTATCTTACCCCTGTGACAGAGTTGATAAAGGGGGAGAGAGGGGCAGTTCTCTTTATGTGTGAGTTTGTGGTCCCTCCGTTATCTTACTCCTGTGACAGAGTTGATAAAGGGGGAGAGAGGGGCAATTCTCTTTATGTGTGAGTTTGTGGTCCCTCCGTTATCTTACTCCTGTGACAGAGTTGATAAAGGGGGAGAGAGGGGCAGTTCTCTTCATGTGTGAGTTTGTGGTCCCTCCGTTATCTTACTCCTGTGACAGAGTTGATAAAGGGGGAGAGAGGGGCAGTTCTCTTCATGTGTGAGTTTGTGGTGCCTCCGTTATCTTATTTATCAATTATCAAAATAGTTAGTTTCCTATTTTTCAGGGTGTCCAAATAATTGTTGGTTACACTGTACATGAACCTGATGGTGGTGTATGATGTACAAAGACAAAGTATGTGGGAATTTGATAATCTCAAAGGGAATGGGTTAACTTGTGAGCCATACTATCCCTCTAGCTCTAAGGAAGCATTCTCCCCTAACCCTAAACCCCAAACCCTAAACCCCAAACCCTGAACCCTAAACCCTTAAAACCTAAACCCTAAACACTAAACCCTAAACCCTAAACCCTTAACCCTTAAAACTAAACCCAAACAACTAAACACTAGACCCTAAACCCTATTTTAACCATTTACCCTAAAATCTAAACCATAGACCCTACACCCCAAACCCTAAACCCTAATAATAATAATCATAATATAGTTTCTTATATAGCACTAAATACATGAATTATGATCCATATCGCTTAACACTATTATAACCCTGGTCAAAGGATACAATGCAAACCAGCACACATTGTGTGCACCATCTCCACTCCCTGGGGAGCATTCCTTCTAAGCGGCTCATGGGCATTGAGAAGATCCTTCACATATAGGCTTTCACCTCCTACCGGGTCCCCATTTATACACCTGGGTAGAGAGCAGCAATTGTGGATAAATTGTTTTGCTAAAGGACAAACGCGGTGGGCAGGGTTTGAACTCGGGATCTCACGATTGGAAAGCGCGCGCTCTACCAATCTTGCCACACCACATCCACCCAAAACACTGAACCCTGAACCCTAACCCCCAATCCCCTACCCCCACCCCTCTCGTCTTGGTTACCTCTGGCTGTGCCACTGTTTTAGTGTTATTGTGTTGTATTGTTTTATTACCCTATCCCGCCCACGTGGCATATCATAAATCTGCCGTGCCTCAGTCAATAATGTTATACTACACATGTACATAACAGTTGTAATCATGTTATGTCCGACAGAGGAATTACATTATGTTGTGGTAGCATGGTTTGTTAATGATCCTCTCTTAACCCATTGCTAATGGGAACCAGGTGGCCTATGTACAAAGTCTATGGGAATTTCATAATCCTGAAGGGAACTGGTTAACATATTTCTCATGAGCTACATGTATTTAAATTCTCATAGGGTTCATACTGTACATGGTCAATAGGAGGTGATTCACAACAAGGAACCCCAAGGAAGAACAGCGGTTTTGTCTTTTTTAATTCTGCTGAATTGGGTCAATCCTCCAGTGCACTTCATTATTGTATTTATTGTTGTGATTTCGGAAATAAACAAACAAACAAACAAACAAACAAACAACTAATGTTAATATATTGTGCTTATATTTTAATTTAGACTTTGTGGTAGGCCAGTGACATATGGTGATCCGACTGATTGGTGGGTTGGGGGGGGGGGGGTGCATATGAATATTGAGGGCACATTCTATCCTGTATTTGTTTGAATTGTTACCCTCAAATCGTTCATGAAATGAAAACATAGGCAAACCTTTTTTTTTTTTTAATAATTAAGCCTTTAATGAAATTTTACATCAAAAACATGAAATCTCTTTAAAATAATACAATGTGTGTATACTACATGTACATGTATTTGTATACTATTTGTCAACCAACTTAATGATGTACGTATACATATATCTTCTCTTTTTTTGTTTATATCCACAGCTTGACTGGTTGAGTTATGCGCAGTACCTCTTCAACGAAACAGACATTGTGATCACCAATGAGGAGCCTATTGTAGTCTATGCTCCAGACTTCCTCAGTGACATCTCAGATCTCATACTCAACTCAGACCCAGTGTAAGTAATGTTTGAGATAATGCGCCAGTCATAGGGTATAAATACCCTTGCTTACAGCATATTTGTAGCACCTGACGTTGCGGCGGCCGCGCACAAAACGTTGTGATCTTTACATTCCTTGTTGACCTTACATTGCGAGACAAACGAATATCATTAGCGATATTATTAATGATACTATTTCCGCAATGAATAACATATTTAGTATTATTAATCTCATGTTTGTTTGTATTCTAAACTTTTTTCAGGGTATTATTAGAAATATGTTGTCCAAGCATTTTGGACAAGAAATCATGGTACTTTTGTACCCCAAATATTTGATAACATGGTTATTAGAGGGCTGGTATAGTGCAGTCCTCCTATTCAACGTTACAGATATTGTGATCACCAATGATGAATCTATTGTAGTCTACGCTCCAGACTTCCTCAGTGACATCTCAGATCTCATACTCAACTCAGACCCAGTGTAAGTAATGTGTAGATAATCTCATGTTTGTTTTTTTTTTTTTATACTTTTTTCAGAGTATTATTAGAAATATGTTGTCCAAGCAACTATTTTCCTGTACTGTACAAATAATCTTTTAATAGAAACTATAATATAATACTATTAAAACCCTCCACACATATTACATTTACAGTGTTGTTCATAACTACATGATCTGGCGGGTGGTGACGTCCCTCATGAACCTACTGAGTGCAGACTTCAGACAGGCGGAGCATGACTTTGACCAGGTGATTCGGGGCAAGAGGGACATTCCAGCCAAGTGGAGGTTCTGCGTGTCGGACACCGACGTCAGCATCGGCTTTGCCTTGGGGGCGCTGTTCGTCAAACACGCCTTCGAGGGCCACAGTAAAGCTAAGGTGAGCAATATTATAAATGTGTGTTTTTTTTTATTGTTGAATTGTTCCGATAATGTTATAAGATTGTTCCCAAATTTGATATTTCAGACTTCAGTCATATACCGATATCATCGTAAGATTCTTCCGAATGATTTGTGATAGTTTTATAGAATCAGAACTCCTTTTACCTGATGAAAATTAATGTCAGTTTGTATCACCTACTGCCTAGGGCTTTTACTTCAATCAACAGGCGTTCTGGAATGTTTTTCATTCATATCGCAAATATCTACATAATTAAATGCTATTGAATTGAATTGACTCAAGAACTTAGAATTAGTCTGATACTTAGGAAATTGTTATTACAATTTATTCTGTTTGCGTTTTTCATTCATGCAGATGGGATGGTAGATTAGGTTTGAACTTCAAACCGAACCTGCCAGAGCTAGATAGGGAAATAATTAAAATATAATTTTTTGGGGGGGGGGGGGGCTATACTTTTCAAGCTTTCGTGCATGAAAATAACACTCCAACAATTGATTTGCATTGAACTCTAGCTAGACTGGATGAAAACATATATAATTTTAACTGAATTAAATTTAATGCCATTGAATTGCATTAGCACAAGAACTTCAATTCAGCCTTAATACAAATTAATCTAACTAGATGTTTGTTTTTGTTTGAGGCTGATGAGATTGGTTGATGAGGTGAAGCCAGCTTTCAATAGGAACTTTCCAAACCTCGACTGGATAAAAGTGAAATAGAATTTGATTAATTAAAGTAGAATGCCTTTGAATTGAACTGAATTGAAACAAGAGCTTGGGATGAGCCCAAATGAAAAATAAAATCCTAACACTACATTCCCCCCCCCCTTTTTTTTCTAGGCTGATGAGATGGTTGATGAAGTGAAGTCAGCATTCAAGAGGAACCTGCCAGATCTGGACTGGATGGATGATGAGACCAGGATAGCTGCAAAACAAAAGGTTTGACTGGTTAATAATTTACCTTCTGTGTGCCATATTAAAAGGGTAGTACAGTTTTGATAAGACTGAGCATTAATAACCAAAACCTGCACAATAACATTACCAACTAATACTTATAACTCCACCATGCTCGAACAGCCTATACAAAATTACAAACGACTATTAAGTAAAAAGCCTGTTATCATTAAAAAAGAGCCATTAAAACTCAAGAGGGTGCTCTCTAAAAACTCATTAGTTTCAAGCATTTTTTATTTTAAAAATTGTGCATGTGATGTTTTGTTAAAATAGTGATTTACTAGAGCGATCATCAACAATATTTAAAACATCTTTTGTGAATTGTTGAAAAGTGTTTCAAAATTATTGAATTATTGTGGTGTCCCACAATAATTAAAAATGATTATATTTTTGGATATTTCAGCCATCTCTGAACCGATATTGATCAAATAAAGTTTATTCTGTCATTAAAATTGTATACTCTTTCAAATTTGTCACTCAGTTTTTCATTATCTCACAAAATTTTTTTTTCTTGAAGCGCCCTCTATACCAAAACTGAACTACCCATTTAACCTTCTGAGTGCTGTATCAAATTCATGAACCCGCTACTCCGACTTCAGAAAACTTTACAACAACAAAAAACACACCACTCATCTATAATAAATAGAAGCAATTAGTATAAAGTATAAAGAAGGCACCTCATTGCATTTGAATTACCAATAGTAGCATGGAACAGCTTTCGGTTTGCTAAATTTCTCTTCCGTTGTGTGCATGATTTATAATTATCTAGTAGAAAACAACTTTTAAATTTCACAATTTTTTTTTAGGAGAATACTTAATATTTGACCCAATCATATAAATTGTATTTTATTTTTGTTCTTCTCTCCTCGTTTATCGTTGCCAGGCCAATGCCATCATTGATCTGATTGGGTTCCCAGACTACATCCTAGATGCTGAGGCTCTCGATGCGTCATACACTGGGGTAAAGTCACAAGCCTTTCTTTTCAGATTTCATTTGTAATTTGGATTTACAGTAATGTTAATAAAGAAACAAATGCTGAAACTGCTAATCTGCTAAAAAATTGTCTGTGAGGCTCTCGATGCGGCATACACTGGGGTAAAGTCACAAGCCTTTCTTTTCAGATTTAATTTGTAATTTGGATTTACAGCAATGTAAATTAAGAAACAAATGCTGAAACCTCTAATCTGATAAACAATAATTGAGAGTCTGTAAAGCCCGGCGCAGACAGAGCCGACTCGACCTGATCCGACTGGTTTCAATCAGGCTAGAGTTGGGCCCGGTCGGTCGGATCCGATTCATCGTGTTGAATCGGCCCCAACTGGCATCCGACTGTCTCACGACTGGCAAAATGTGTGTCGCGAGGCACTGAAAACTGAGCCGATCGGAATGACAACCAGTCGAGTCGGCTCTGTCTGTGCCGGGCATTAGGGGCATAAGCAGAATGTTTGTCAGAGGCAGATGACAATAAGGACATGTAAAGTGGTGAAACCTGTCAGAGGCAGATGACAATAAGGACATGTAAAGTGGTGAAACCTGTCAGAGGCAGATGACAATAAGGACATGTAAAGTGGTGAAACCTGTCTTAGCAGCAACCTGCCTCTAGCTGCTAAACTGCCTATTGTGGCCATCAGAAGTGTTTCCCTGCTGAGAAAATGTTATGAAACATATCTATAGAGGTTTTTTTTTCTCTTGGGTGGTCACTATACACAGGTTTTACTGTACAATGTTATGAAACATATCTATAGAGGTCACCTGTCTACAGTGGCCACTTTTCTTGTTTCCTTTGGGTTGTCACTATACATAGGTTTGACTGTACAATTTTTATAGAACATATCTATAGAGGTCACCTGTCTACAGTGGCCACTTTTCTTGTTTCCCCTAGGTGGTCACAGTAAAGAGGTCTGACTATCTGTAAAAGATGATGCACCATACATACACGGGGATAAATTCATCAACATTTGGAATAGATCCTTAACTACTGGATCTTTTCACACAAAATTGTTTGTGAAAAGTTTTTATAATATGTAAAAATCATATTTGAATGTATTTTTAATTTGGCTTCAACAATAATTACCCATGGATTCAATGCCTCGATACCGAACCCGCTAGGTTCAAAATATCTATTTGACTTATATGAGGATAACCAGTTCCCACCAATTTAAAACAAAATATATTTTCTACTCCGCTAATTGATCATTATGATGAGTATAATGAATTTCATGTCCTTTTCAATTTCAATTTCAATTTATTTTCCTTCTCCTTTTCCTTCTCTGCCTGCAAATAGTTGGAGGTGAACAGCACTGAATATTTCATGAACAACATCCGAGTTTTGCAGTTCATCGTCAAGAAGCAGCTGGAGCTCCTCAGGCGGACGGTGGACAGGGGGCAGTGGGAGATGACCCCGCCCCAGGTCAACGCATACTACGCCCCTCAGAAGAATGAGATTGGTGAGTCTAGGGGTACTTGCTTCACCCCTTTATCACCTGTAATGCCCCTAAGACATAAATAGGCACTTTCTGCCTGTCCTGAGTGAAAATGTGCACATGGTTAAAGGGATCTAGAAACTTTGTTGACATGTGCAAAAAGTGATGAATGGTTGATGCAATGTATATTGTTGTTATCTCATATGTCCACAGGGTACTGTGTGAAAATTTCAAGTCAAATGGACATTGCATGGCCAAGTAATGAGCGAAAATGCAAAGTGATAGTCACTAACTCACTGCACTCACTTTGTACACAGTAAGAAAAACTCTGGGGGAGTTTTTCTTATCTGAATACTTTGATCGTACATATCTTTGTAACGAAAGGGAAATTTGAAAAACCAAAACCTGTTCCATGATTTTATTGGTAATATGAATACAACAAAGTATGAGGGAACCGCTAGAATTAAAATTTTATTTTGAGGATTTGGACAATGTTACTAAGTCCCTTTAAGTGTACAGTGAGATGTGGACAGGGGACAGTGGGTGATGACCCCCCCCCCCCCCACCCCAGGTCAATGCATACTATGCCCCTGAATGAGATACATGTAGATGAGTCTAGGGGCACATTCTGCACCCCGTCAAAACATAAAAGGCATTACCCTAGTTAATTGATAAATTATGGTATAGATATTGACAGTGCCCTCAGAGATGATTTAAAATAATATACCCAAAGAAAATATTAATAGTAGTTTTAATTATTTCTTTCCAATATTAATGCCATTTTTGAAAAATAAAAATCATCATATTTTTATGCAGTGTTTCCGGCTGGGATCCTTCAAGCGCCGTTCTACGATAAAGATTACCCCAAGTCGTTAAATTTCGGAGGAATGGGCGTTGTGATGGGGCATGAGATCACGCACGCCTTTGACGACGCGGGGCGGGAGTACGACAAGAACGGAAACCTGCACAGGTGGTGGAACAACGCAACGATTCAGAGATTCAACAAGCAGACTGAGTGCATGGTCGACCAGTACTCAGAGTACAAGGTTTTAGGAGAAAATGTAAGCGTTTTTTTGTTTATGCTATTATTTTAATGGCATGTAATTATATGTGAAATCAAAAATAAGCAATCTGTATCATTTTACTAGTTCAATGTCTTTTTAAGCCTCCACAACGTACTGGTCAGATTCATTATGTTTTCTGGTCGTCTGTACATAGGTACATCCCAATTACATTATCTTGTTACCTCAAGAACAGATTACGGATTACCGTCAAACTTTGTACGTGTATCTATCTTGAGGAGTCAATGAACTGATTTGATTTTGGGGTCAAGAGGTCAAAGGTCATATGCGAAATATAGCTCATGATTGCGTTATCTCAAGAACGAATTGATGGATTACCATCAAACTTGATACCTGTTTGTATGAGCTAATAAAATGATTAGATTTGGGAATTGTGATGTCATTGGTCAAAGGTCATGGGGCTCATATATTTAAATTTGTTTGCTAATTGTCATGTCTTGAACTTGTCATATATGTGACCGGCTATAGCAAAACCTGGCACTTCTCGGTAATTCATGTTTTGAAGAAATGGGCATTTTAAGTTTACACAATTTGTGTAAAAGACCTATTATTGTAAAATTGAAACAATCATATCTTAGCTAATTATTGACCAATTAGTTAGAACAAGCATCAAATGAAAGCTTGTGATAAGGCCTTTCTAATGGTGTGAAAATCTACATTTTGATTTTTACCGACAAGTGCCGGTTTTTGCTATAGCCGGTCACATATACTAACACCACCAAAACCTTCTTATTAGATTGTGTCCCTTTTATATAATATGTTTCCACCTATTTCCTTTTCTCCGACCAGGTTAATGGTAGAAAAACATTAGGAGAGAACATTGCTGATAATGGTGGACTTAAATCAGCATATCACGTAAGTACACTGTTATATTTTGTTTAATTCTTCGCTACGGGGACCTGCAATTCTAGGTTCCTGTGAGGCCTGTTCACAGATGGGAACCTGTTTTCCCAGGTCCCCATCCCCATCAAATGCTATTTTATTTGCTTAAAGGGTACCACCACCCAAAAAATAATATTCTTATAAATGAAAGGTAACCTTTTAAGTACCGTAAAACACCGTGTATAAGACACACTTTTTTTCCGTTGGAAAAATTTCAAAGTGGGGGGTGCTTCTTATACACTGGACACCCTGTAGTCATGTTGAATGTGTATACACATGGTTTAGGGCATGACAAGAGCTTGCTGTCAGTTGTAGCATTCAGCAAAATATACCTTTTTTCTCCACACAAAAAATATTGGTTACAGATGTAAAACTTGCAAGTTTATTGAGCAGTAATACTGCTGCTAATGAATATTCATACATTTCGTGAGCAGCAGTGCTAATTAAATATGCAATTTTTCTAACCAGTGGTTATAAATTTTGCTCATTAATTAAAAATAGTTGTTAGTAAATTTAGAAAATTGCAATTATATTTAGTGAGTATTTGTGCTTATGATATTCATGATATGAATATGAATTATTTATGAGCACCAGTGTTACTGCTCAATAAATGTGCAATTTGTGTACTAACCCCTATTTTATGTGAGAAAATGATGTTGATGAATGCTACATTCAACATTAAGCTTTTGTCATGCCCTAGACCAGTGGTATAAGCATTCCAACAGCACTTCAGGGTTTTTTTTTTTTTTTTTTTTTTTCTGTGAAAGTTGGGGGTGCGTTTTATACACGGGTGCGACTTATACACGGAGTTTTACGGTAGTCAATTCCCACCAACAAGTTCAGAAAATGTTGTTTCCAGAAAAATTATATAATTGGAAGACGCATCACCATACTAATCATTTGCTCAAGGGTTCTGCAGACAAAGACTACCTTTTGATATTTTGTCCTAGGACGAACGCATTGTCCGTGATTCTATTGTCTGCTAACGTACGCTTGAATAGAATTGCCGCACTCGCAGACATTTGGCGCATAAATGTTGATTAAAATCATTAATATTTTCTATCATCAAGGACATTTCACGTTCTTGATGTAAATTTATGAAAAGTCTGAAATACTAGAATTTTTTCTTCTGAATATATTTTATTCCAAGTTTTTTACCATAATTTTAAGTCCAACTTAGAGTTAAGTTCAACTTAGGATCTTTGTGAAGCACCCCATGTTATGTTATGTTAGGTTATCTCTTTGTTGTGTCTTCTTTCAGGCGTATTCTCCAGTGGACTAGAGAGCATGGGAGGAGGAGCTACTCCCCGGCGCTAGGCCCTGACACATGAACAGCTATTCTTCCTTGGGCTTTGCACAGGTAAGCTGCCAAATGTTCACCACATTTATGACACTCATGGCTGTTTGTGATGTTAACTTTTTAAACCCCTCTAAGATCTGTTTTTGACTGAACACTGGAGGCTTTCATGTTTTCCAATGGTACCATATGAAAATATCATCCGAGCGCATCTGAGTGTGCACTAACAAAAGCTAATGATACCCAAGAGGAAATATACCACAAGAAGTGACAGGAATCATGCATTTATCAGTAACAGTCAATGACAATTCCAGTGGGTCCATTTCCCTCTAAATAAATGAAAATGAGCAAAGAAAGTTGGACTTCCCTGGGAATCAAAACCTGAGACATCCACCGACTGCCATCATAAAAGTTTTCTAGTTTTCCAGTTGGTAGAACACCGGTCTAGCAATCTAGAGGTTTGGGGTTCAATATCCAGGAAAGCCTAATTCTTCTTGGGTAATTTTTACATTCAGGTCAAGTGATATATGACACTCGTGGCTTTTCATAGTTTGTGATGTTTGGTTTCAAATAGATATGAGATTTTGAGTGTTACCATGGCAGTAATTACTTCACATCAAAGTGATCCATTAACTTTGGCAAATCCAAACAAAATCACATGGAGCTTTCACATTTGTTCTTGTACCTTAATAGCCAGTGTCACACATAATTATCTAGATAATAGTTATCTAGATAACACACCTTCGTATGTGACAGACATGCTTCAAATTATCTAGATAATTGGCCCCTGTGTGATACCTACAATTGTTTGGCTTATAACAGAAGAATGACATGGATTTTTGTATTTTTAATTTTCTCCCTAGTTATGGAGATATTTATGATTGAATGAAGAGCCTTATGGAATGCTTTTCGATTACCAAAGTATGGTTTAAAACCACAACTACCCTGTTTAATTTGTTGCATTAATCTTTATAGACAGGTTTGACTGTGCATATTGAATTCATTGATTTTGTTTTATATGATCAGTTTGCTACTTTGTATGTTTTATTATGTATTATTATGTTTGATTAATATGTTCTCCATTTACGATCGTCATTTTTTGCCGCTGAAGAAGAATCTGCTAGGATTGAAAATTAAGGCCTGATATTGATTCTCATTTTATTACATAGATGTTAACCCATTCAGGACTGGTCTCGATAATACTCAGGGCTAGGGTCGATGGGTACTATAGACCATGTACATAAACAGTTTTCAGTAGTATTAGCATAATTTTTATTTCAATTATAAATTGTTAAATAAATTTTGTTTCTTGGTTGTAGGTTTGGTGCTCAACATCAACTCCACAAGCAGCGAGGTTACAACTCGCCACAGACGAACACACGCCGCCCAAATACAGGTAGGCTCATTGATATATCCTCCATCTGCTGGTGATATTAATTCTGCTGATGATTGATGGTGTTAACGGTTGTGGTTGTGGTCAGTGGGGTAGTGAGTGGGGCTCCTGGGCCCGAAGCCCTCCCCCCCACCCCCCTCAGGCCCTTTTTCTTCTTTCTTGTTGCTTGCTTCGTAGCCTGTAGTTTAGGCTGTAAATAGCTGAAATCCAAAAGCTTCCACCGGCTCTGCCTCCTTGACCCCACCCGTAGCGCGGCTCATGCTTATGGCTCACAGGTGGGCGCCCCCCCCCCCCCCCCCCTCCCATGAAGAATTCCTGGCTACGTCTCTAGTTGTAGTGTCTAACTTTCTTATTTTAAGTTTCGTGCAGATGCCCGTTTAACTTAACCCGTTGCCTACAATATATTTACATTTGCACAGAGTGATACATGATACCTAGTGCCATGTTCATCAAACCATACTAGCTAGCTCAATTTAAAGGGATCTAGTTGCATTGTCCAAATCCTTAACTCCAAAACTTGCTGGGAACCCCAGCGGTTCTCTCATACCTTGTTGTATTGGTATTAGCATTAGAAGCGTGGGACAGGTTTTGTTTACATTTTTGTTATTTCCCTTTTGCTAAAAAGATAACTACGATTGCAGTGTTTGGATTTTAAACTGTCTACAATTTGTTTTTTTAATTTTTTCATTCTGTCTCAGAGACGTTTGTCTCTGAGACAGAATGAAAAATAAAAAAAACAAATTGTCATGTAATGATTTTAATCTAAAATTATGTTTTCTTCAATATATATTTATGCTCTGCTCATGAATGCTAGGTATTTTGAGTCTGCAAATTGGACGCACCACTTTTGAAAGTTTGTTTTGACACATTCTTGTGTGAGATTGGGGTCATATTCACTTGTATGATGATTGTGTAGATGCTTTTATTAAAATCAGTGTTTTACAGAAAATCTATCAAATTTTGATTGTGATTTTGTCTCTATGATTGTGTAGATGCTTTTATTAAATCAGTGTTTTTCAGAAAATCTATCAAATTTTGATTGGGAGTTCGTCTTTGGAGCAATTTTCAGACGAGTTGTTGTTAGAGGAGCAATTGTGGGCAAAGATTTAATCCCGGAGCAATTTTGTTTGTGGTAGTTTCGCTTTCCATGTAGTAAACATCAGTTGATCTCACAGAAATTGAAGATGATGTTGCAGAAGGAAGGATTTTGTTTCAGATGTTTGTAACATCTGTTTTTTTTGTATTGAAGGTGATATATGAGTAATCCAAGGAAGATATCGTCGGGTGAGAGTGAGAAGGGCGTTAAGTCGTTTTTTTGCTAAGTTGAGTTACGCATACCGTCTCGTAAGCCAGAGCCTCCTCTGCATGATGCAACATTTTCAGATAATAATCATGCCTAATTTTGGGAACATTCTACAAACATAAAGACCCGTATTCACAAAGGAGGTTTGTACAAACCCCGGTTCAAACCGCGGTTTACATCTATGGAATGCCAATTGTAAACTGATGGAGAGAGAATGTAAATTCCTTACTTGTTAACAATGTTGATGGTACACATTCTCTCTCCATCAGTTTACAATTGGCATTCCATAGATGTAAACCGCGGTTTGAACTGGGGTTTGTACAAACCTCCTTTGTGAATACGGGCCAAAAGAGCTACATTGTACATTGGGATTCCACGTTGCTTTCAAATTTGAAACATGATTATCTCCGAAATACTAAAGGTGACTTAGTGCCCTTCTCATATCAATTATGTTAAATCTAATAAATCTTTCTGATGCGTTTCCTTTGTAAAAACTGAATGGGCTTCTCATAACTTGACACTGACGAGATCTGACAGGCATCTCAAGCCAAAATGCACTCTTGTGGTCTTAATTTTTAACTTCTTCAATTTCTTCAACCACATACATGAATGAATGAGTTGAGACTTAAAGGGGTAGTACAGTTTTGGTAAGGCTGAATTTTAGTAACCATGAAACCTGGACAGTAACATTATAAACTAATAGTTATAACTCCACCATGCTCGAAAGGTATACAAAATTACAAAAGTAAAAAGCCCATTATCATTAAAAAAAGAGCCATTAAAACACAAGAGGGCGCTCTCTAAAAAGGCATTGGTTTTAACCATTTTTCATACAAAATTATGCATGTTATGTTTTATTGAAATCATGATTAAATAGAGAGATCATCAACAACTATTTTTAAAAAGCTTTTGAAAAAGTGTATGCATTTTTTAAATTTTTTGAAAAATTCATCTAATTATTTGGGCCCCAAATAATTATAAGATCAGATATATTTATTGATATTTCAGCCGTTTCTGGACCGATTTTGACCAAATAAAGTTTATTCTGCCATTAAAATTGCATGTTCTCTCAAATTCGGCACTCAGTTTTTCATTACCTCACAACAAAATTGTGATGTGCTGCGCCCTCTCTACCAAAACTAAACTACCCCTTTAAGCATCTAGCTCCCCCTCCCCCAAATGCAATTTCTTGAACTTTTTCAACTCATTCAACTTATTCAACTTGTTGAAATTCTACAACCTTAATATACATGTACATTAATAATAAGTTAAGACCTTAGCATCTAGGCACATGTATGAAGTGATTTTCAGGGGGCTATTTTAAAAATTAGGGGGCAAAATCGCCCTCAGCCCCCATATATTTCCTACCCTATTCTGGACCCCCCCCCCCCCCCCCCTTTGACAAATATGTCTATATACCCATGGACATTCACAGTCTTCAAAACTTGTTCATTTTCTTGGTGAACTTTGTGGTTTTATAGCCTTTTAAATGCGGTACTGAGTTCATGTGTTGCCAATAATGTGTAGTTTGAAGCTTGTTTGATTTGTTCCCGTTGACATACATGTAGGGTTAACACTATAGTCTGAGTTCACTTGGAACTGTTCCAACCTTTCCTCCTTGCGGTGTGCCAATGACCTTTCACTCATATCAAGTAGAAAAGTGAAAACTCCCCCCCCCCCCCCCTCTAATGAACTAGGGCACTTGGAAGTAGAGCAAACTAGATTGAGGTTTATGACTAGTTTATGACCGACGCATTTTCCTCAGGGGGGCTGAGGGTCTTTTGCCCGAATAATAACCCTTCCCGCATTTTTACCAGCAAACTAGATTGAGGTTTATGACTAGTTTATGACCGACGCATTTTCCTCAGGGGGGGCTGAGGGTCTTTTGCCCGAATAATAACCCTTCCCGCATTTTTACCAGCAAACTAGATTGAGGTTTATGACTAGTTTAGGACCGACACATTTTCCTCAGGGGGGGCTGAGGGTCTTTTGTCCGAATAATAACCCGTCCTGCATTTTCACCAGCAAACTAGATTGAGGTTTATGACTAGTTTATGACAGACACATTTTCCTCAGGGGGGCTGAGGGTCTTTTGCCCGAATAATAACCCTTCCCGCATTTTTACCAGCAAACTAGATTGAGGTTTATGACTAGTTTAGGACCGACACATTTTCCTCAGGGGGGGCTGAGGGTCTTTTGTCCGAATAATAACCCGTCCCGCATTTTTACCAGCAAACTAGATTGAGGTTTATGACTAGTTTAGGACCGACACATTTTCCTCAGGGGGGGGCTGAGGGTCTTTTGTCCGAATAATAACCCGTCCCGCATTTTCACCAGCAAACTAGATTGAGGTTTATGACTAGTTTATGATGGACACATTTTTCTCAGGGGGGGCTGAGGGTCTTTTGTCCGAATAATAACCCGTCCCGCATTTTCACCAGCAAACTAGATTGAGGTTTATGACTAGTTTATGATGGACACATTTTTCTCAGGGGGGGCTGAGGGTCTTTTGTCCGAATAATAACGCGTCCCGCATTTTCACCTTACAAGCAACAAAAAACAAAATAGATGAATAAATGTAAATTTGGCTTCCTGATAGAAGTGAAACTAAACTATAAATATATTCTGTAAGCAACAAATTTGGGGAGTTTTTGTCTCCTGTCTGCATCGTTACGTGTTGATTCTTTCCTCTATTTGTGGAACTTGGGGACTCTGTGTTGGGAATGGCAACATTCAATGTTCTTTTAATAACATTTAGTAGTACAGTCAAACCTGTGTATAGTGACCGCCTAAATGAAACAAGGAATAATAGACAGGTTCCACTACACTTTTGATGGCCACTATATGCAGGTTGCCCGATATACATGTAGACAGGTAGCCGCTATTAAAGGCAGGTTTGACTGTATATTTTACTCTGTGGCACCTAATAAGAAAAATCATCTATAAATGCTTTACAAAAATGAAAATGCAATTTACATACACTCTATCAGTACTTATCTCATAAAGAATAGTTGTCAGTACTTTTAATGCCAGCCGCCCAGCCGGCACCAACATTTGCACCATATCTGGGGGTGTTTTATACAAAGATTCAAAGTTGAACTTAGATGTAACATGTAACTTGGACTAACTATTATGAACATCCATTCTTAGTAAATTGTTGGAACAGTTCTTTTTTAAAGGCACAATTTTTCATAAATATCAGTAATAAATGTTATTATCAAGGAGTCTTGATGTTATTGATATAAATTTTTGTTGGAAGTCTCAAATAGTTGCATTGTTTTGCTTTTGAATATGTTTTATTCCGAGGCTACAAATGGCTTTCCATAATTGTTAGGTCCAACTTAGAGTTAAGTTCAACTCAGAATCTTTGTGAAACACCCCAGTTCCTACAAGACTAAAATGCAATGTAAGGTGCTCGGAACCATTGATTTATTATTATTATTTATTATTATTTTATTCAGCAAATCAAGTATACAATAGAAGTGTAACAAAGTGAAGAAATTGCAACCACTGGAATGCCAGGGCTAGGAAAAAGTTAGCTGAATAACTGTTGCTAAAAGCCTTCCATCCCAATTCCAGTGGTTGCTATCAGAATGGTGACAAATCAACAAGTATAAACAAGGAATAATGCTAAACCTTTGAAACATCATAAAGACTAATCTAACACTAATTAATAATGCCTATAGATAAGGATTTCTTTATAGCACTTGTTGCCTACATTCAAGTTTGATTTATATATTGCCTTATTGGCTACTGCTCACTACATACATGTCAACCAAAAAAATACACGGGGGCGACGGGCGATTCGCCCCCGATACCTTTGGAATCGCCCCCGTGAGCCACGGCACGGGGGCGAAAAAAAAAAGAAACAAATAAAAAAAAAATTTAAAACATCTTTTTGCATGATCGGAAAGCGCCAGAAACGTACCAAACATGGCATAATCGGATAGATCACATCATGATAATCATTTATTAGACACTTGAGCAGTGAAAACGATGTAAAAAAAAAAAAGAGCCCCCGTGAGCCCCAAAATAGCCCTCGTGAATAATTTCACGAGGGCGTTTTTCTCCCTCAAAATTTTCAAAATCGCCCTTGTGAAAAAAAAAGGATTTTTTTGGTTGATACATGTATATAGCAAACTAAAAAAGACAACCCCAAAAACAACATAAATTCCTTCCAAGAGGCTCGTGGGCATTCAAAAGATAATTTATACACTTGGCAATGCCTCAAAACTATGTGGGGGATGTTTCACACAGATTCTGTTGAACTTAAATTTTATTCATAAGCGACGGTGCAATTTATTTGAGACTTTTATTGAAAGAAATTTGACATGAAGTTCATGAAATCGTCTTAATAATAGAAAATATTGATGATTTTTAATGAAATTTTATGTAGTGTTTTCAAATTATTTCATATGTTTTACATGGCAGCTAACAGCTTGTTGTAAGACCAAACTAAGAATTCAAGTTCAACTTAGAACCTTAGTTTGTGAAACACCCCCTGATGATTTAAAACGAGGCGTGGCTATGCAATTATAGCAAGGACGGATGAAGATATATATAAGTCTCGACTCTTGTTTGTACTCTTAGCATTAGTCCCAATAGATACCCAGATGGGCCAGATCACCTGTTATATTGCATCAGTGGAGCCACTCTAAATCATCATTGTACGGGAGATTATTATAAATTATTATTACGGTATGTAGGGGAGGGAACAATAAATCATTACAAATTCTACGAAAAGGGCATCGCTGAATAGAATTAAAATAGAGTTTGCAGAATATTTTAGTCATTATCAACTGTTCCACTTTGTTTTCGCTTTATCTCATTACGTCGATGGAGTCACTCTAAATCATTATCATAGGGGAGCGAACAATGATTTATTGAGAGTATTACAAAATGGGCATCTTATATAAACCCCTCACAAGTTCCTCAATTAAAGTTTGAGGGGTTTATATATATTTATATATTAGAATTAGAGTAGAGTTTGCAGAATATTTTTAGTTATTATTGATTTAAGTACCACTTTGCTATTGCTGTATCTTATTACATCAATGGAGGGGGGGGGGGGGATAAATTATTGTGAGTACTACAGAAAGGGCATATATATTTGAATTAGAGTAGATTTTTCAGAATACTTTATGATGATTATGTCAAGTATGTCACTTGTTTTTGCTTTATCTTATCTTTTGTTGAAATATTATTTGTATAATAATTGTTAATGATGTATCATTAGTTTACACAATTAAAACAGACTCTTCCTTAAGTTTAGCTAACAACTAGTACTTTGCAACATGACAGACCAAAATTTAAAAAAATGGGAACAAATTTTAAGCTAGTGCATTTTTAAATTATAATTACAGCAAAAATAATTAGAAATAGGAGATGACTTTTCATTCTGTCTAGTTGTAATCCCAATAGATGTCAGAAAACATTTTACCAATTTGAGATATATAGTGATTAAGGCTGCTGAAAACAATGAATAGATAAGATACTGTGTGATACTTTAAATCATATCTTCAAAACATAACCAACGAGTAAGGTTATCATTTATGTTATAGTTATATGATGTCACCATCTTGAACAAAAAAATGCTGTTTATTGTTTATTTTGTATACAGTGTGAGTCATAATAAACGAAACTGGACTTTAATAGCTTATAAATCCACAATTCTAAACATATGATATGATATGATATGATAATGATATTGATATGATATTGGTATCATGTTAAAGCTTGGGAAATTGCCTTTAAAATGATATATCATACATTTTGATCGCTTTACGCTTCACCGAATGCGACCTTATTATCCAAAGTCATGCAAACACTCCCTGTGTCCAAGTTTGCAGTGTTCTTGTTTTGTGAATGGTTGCATCTGTTGTTTGATTTTCAAAGATAACTTCATCTTATGTCCTATTTAGGGCCCCTGCCTCCAAACAGTGGGATTGCTGATGGGAGGAGGGTGGGAGATCCCCTTCCTCCTTGATAAACATGGAAAACACTGGCAACCAGCTGGTATTTTGTTTTGATTTTCCAAAGGAGATTCTTGAATTGTTCTTTTGAAAAAACGGTAAACAGACGCATCCATTCATGATGGAACAAGACAATGGCAAACTTGGACACGGGTAGTTTTTGCATAATAATAATAATAATAATACGAACATTTGTATAGCGCAGCTACTATAAATATATACTCTACTGCGCTTATAAGAAGCTCCTTTTTAAGTGAACAAAAACAAACGTACAAGAAACAGAAAGTACAACAATCAATCTTATGGAAAGGCCTGCTTAAACAAATGAGTTTTTAACGTAGACTTAAATGTATCAATAGATTCAATTTTTCTCAAATAATATGGTAAGCTGTTCCATAGTTTCGGGGCAACACAAACAAATGCACGATCTCCCAATGTTATCTTTGTTTTGGCAGAAAATTTGGGTAACTCCAAGAGTAGTGTATCACGTGAGCTTCTCAAATTATAACGAGAATGTGATTGCAACGAAAGTAATTCAATTATATAACTTGGGGCTTGACCATGCATTGCTTTATACACAATCAACAAAATTTTAAAAATAATACGTTGTTTAACAGGCAACCAATGTAATGTTTTCAACAAAGGAGTGATATGACAATACTTTGACGAGTTACAAACAAGTCTGGCACATGCATTTTGTACCCGCTGCAGTTTCATTAATTGTGTATCGGGCAAACCAAACAACAAACTATTACAATAATCAATTTTACTACTTATAAATGCATGTATAAATGCATGTATAAGCATGACTTTGGATAAGGTCGCGTTCGGTGAAACGTAAAGTGATAAAAATGTATGATATATCATTTTAAAGGCAATTTCCCAAGCTTTAACATACCAATATCCACATATATATGTTTAGAATTGTGGATGTATAAAAAGCTATTAAAGTCCGGTTTTGTTTATTATGACTCACACTGTATACATAATGTAAATTCTTCAATTATTTTAAACTATACTTCTTTTTCTAAATGCATATTTCACATCTGATTTAGTTTATACTCAATCAAACCAGTATTGTATGAGGCCACCATCCCTTTGGTATTAACTATAGGAATTGCAGCATCTAGTAGGGAACAGGTTAACCCATTGCCTACAGGAACCGGGTGGGTCGTGTATTAACTCTATGGGGATTGCAGCATCTAGTAGGGAACAGGTTAATCCGTTGCCCACGGGAACCTGACGGGCCCTGTATTAACTCTATGGGGTTTGCAACATCTAGTAGGGAACAGGTTAATTAAATTGCAACAGGTGGTTGGGCGTAGCTGAGCTCTTCTTAGAGCTCTTCTTAGTCCAGTAACGAGGTCAAAATCAAATTAAATGGGGCATAATCAGAACGCTTGAACCATGTGGATGATAAAACACTGAATAGATGATTGATTCATTACTCCTCTCTGTTGAACTTGTTTTAATAAATAATTCTATTATTTTATGTCAGGGGTCCGATTAGTAATATCAAAGTCAACTTAAATCGGGAATAGGAATGATGATTGAAACGTCATGACAAATGGTTCATTTCTACTTGTTTTGCTTCCTTCTATAGATCTTTATAAACAGTTATATCATTGTGTGTCATTGGTTGCTTTGTTTTTTTCTTTGCTCAGTATTTAATATGGGTCAAAGGAAAATTAAATAGGGCATTTGAGAAAGCGGGGAAAGGGGGACAAACAAACTTCCACTGTACAGGTCCCAGGTGAATTCTGATATTATCAAAAATTGTGAAAAATCCCACCAAAATATAAACGCTAATTGTACATTTTGTTTTACAAAGATAAATGCAATAACATTCCAACTCTTTTTATATGTCATTATATTATTATGCACTATATAAGAATTCTATTATTATTATTACTGGTGTGTTATATATTTGCAATACGCAGCATGATACCAATTCACCCGCATGCATTGTTGACACATATCTTTTGAAATAACAATAAGGGAAGCAAACCAGGACACAAATATGTATTGAAACCCTATTTTTTTGCTCTTTTTTAAATCATTTATATTATATATTTCTGGTCAGTTTCCTTATACGTTTGAAGTAAAATATTTTGTTGACGTAAACCAGGTGGATACAAAAACAAGAACAGGAGGGAGAAACACACACACACACACACAATAAAAAAAAACCCAGGGGCTGAATTATCTTTTGAAAAATATATTTTGGAAATAAAGTCACATCTTAAGTTACAATGTCCAGACAAAAGATGAAGACGTGGTAAAACCAGAAATTGACCAGATGAAATATCAGACTGCAACATAATCCTTTCCTTGAAGCAAACCTTCTTGCTCCTGGCACAAAGAGGAATTTTTAGATTCCATAAGCTTTTATTTTCTCTCTGAAAAAGTATTTCTATACCTCTGGTGACGTGACTGTGTGTGGTATGAATAATACAATATGCTAAGTCCACTCTGTCATTTTTTATAAGTATTCCTAAAAGTGAGAGCTGCTCAAATAGATTCAGTTTTATTTATGCAAAACTTGCTTGATAAAAACAACCTGTATGTTTGATTAAGTTTTACAGTCCTGGGGGGGGGGGGGGGGGGTGTTTCACAAAGATGTTAAGTTCAACTTAGGATCTTTGTGTAACACCCCCAGTCCTTTGGTGTAGATGTAGCCCAATGTCAATTCATTTGTTTTTTCCTTGTCTTTGTATTATTAATTTAGGTGGAGATATTAGGTGGATAATATTCACTAAATGAATATAATTTCTTACTTTACAAAGTAATACGTACATTGCCTAGACACTTTTCTCATTTATTTTTTATATCTTCTTATTGGCTTGCTATGCAGGATGCCCTGGACAAATGTTTAACTTTGCCAGACAGTTTCATGTTCAAGTTCAAGTTCATCTTTATTCATTCATATCATAAAACAACAACATTACATATATAATACAAGTCCTGTATCAATCAATCATATATATATAAATACAGATAAATATTGAAATAGGAGGCTACACAAAAGTGATATACTTGTAAGCATTACCCCCCTTAAAGGAGAATTCCGGACGATAAAAAAAAAAAACAGTATATTGGAAATAAATCTAGGGATGTGCTTGAATATTTTCAGGATTTGACTCACTTTGGTCGATTTCTAAGAGATTTTTCTAATGTAATGTCATTAACTCTGAGGAAATAATTAAATTTACCGCACACAATCATGAGACCCTTACGTAGCACCCTCACTTTGCTCAATTTCTTAAGTAGGCTTGAATCCGGTGCCACTGCATTGTGATCACTGCATGTGTCATTCATAATAGCCGGTCATGCAGAGCCAGCAAATTCAATAACCACGTTTACAGGACTTTGTCTATTCAAATTCCAATGAAAGCCAAACGTGTTACAATATCGGGCAGACAAGTATTTTCAAACGGTTCAACAATGCAGTAATGCTCAAAGGCACGGTCAGTGGCGCAGCGTGGACTAAACTATTCATGATCGAGCATTGTATTGGTCCGATCAAAAGAACACATTCGCTGCAGTGTAAAAACATAGATAGGCGCATAGTGAGGGTCGCACGTCACAAATTGGTGCATTGTGGGATAGAACAAGCACGCTCGCGAATTTGTGTCATTAGAATTTCAAAACCAATTATAAGAACCCACAATCATACTTTTTTCATACAAAATTGTGTTTATTGACCTAGAATATCTGTCTTTCAATCATTAGAAGCTTGACATCATATGGAAGTCCACTTTAACTGTCCTTTCCCCATTATTCCCCTTAATCATTGATGTATGTTTGTTTTAATCACTTCTAACTCCAATAACAATAAATATGATTTATTTTACCTCCTTTTTTGCAGGGTGTCTGGAATGTTATCAAGATTGCCAAGCAGTTCAAAGCCCTTTCCCCATTTATCCCCTTAATTCAATTATTATTTGTTTCAATCATTTTGAAAAACAATTATAGTACAAATATATATATATATATATATTATTTTATCTCCATTTCCAGGGTGATTGGAACGTTATCAAATTCCTACGAGTTTTCGGAACAGTTCCAGTGCCCCATTGGGTCCCGGATGAATCCCCGCGACAAGTGTGAGGTCTGGTGAGGGTCAGGTCATTCTGATGTCACAAGGTCAAAGGTCAAGGCTGGTTGGTACTTTGTACAAAGCACTTGGGATGTGCAAACGATCTTGTTGACTACCATATAACTTATTTGTAGTAACGAGGTATAAATCTTGTTAACTGCTACTATAACTTATTTGTAGTTACAAAATGGATGCGAACAGCCGACCTTTTTGTCAAGTTGGAAACTGAACGATTTACAGATGTCCTTGTTTTTATTTTACATTTGTTGCTTGCTGTTTACACACAATGTTGACAAATTCAGATTGTTTTTTAACCTATTCAATTCATATTATATTTATGCTGAATAGTTACAAAGTCACATATTTCTTTATATTATTTTTGTTCTGGATTTGTTGGTGCAGCAAATATTAAATATGTATATATTCTAATATATTATATGACTGTCATACTCATTTTATTGGTGCATTATTTAATGTATACTCTTTATGTTTTGTCCACGGTGCATGAGAGTTGAGACATCTATTGTCTTGTGATTCAATTAGATTTTTTGGGAAAGGGGGTTCAAGTTGAATTTAGTTGTATTTTGAAACAAAAAATTAAATGAAAAATCTATCAAGAAAAGTTAATCAGTGAGAAATGAGACTAAATTTGGGAAGTGTTGGGAAATGGAGAAATATGGTTTTCAATTAACTCATTCAGGACCAGAAAGTACTCTGGCAGTAGAGTCTGGAGAATGCATCAATTAGTCCTGGGGGTGTTTCACAAAGGTCCTAAGTTGAACTTAACTCTAAGTTGGACTTACAAATTATGGAAAGCCATTCGTTTCTTTGAACATTTGTTGTAAAATGTATTTTAAAAGGCATAAAATGTTCATTAACCCCTCGACCACGGGAACCGAGTGGGTTGTGTACAAAGTCTATGGGGATTTTTATAAACTCATAGTGAATGGGTTAAAATCATTAATATTTTCTATTGTCAAGGAGATTTCATGTTATTGATGTAAAATGTCTAAAATACTTGAATTTTTGCTTTTGAATATATTTTATTCCAAGGCTACAAATAGCTTACCATAATTTTTAAGTCCAAGTTCTTAAGAGTTAAGTTCAACTTAGGATCTTTGTGAAACACCCCCTGAAAGAGGAACGCATCTAGATCCAGTTCTATGCTTTCTGAGAATAGCATATCAAATATTCTTTCTGCTGTTTGGATATCATATTACAGATTATCACCTGACTTAGTAAATACAGTACATGAGCTGCCATGTAATATTTTTGGATATTACATGGCACTGTTACATGGCAATTCAGATGATAAAACAATTGTTAACTTTGCCGTCGGGAAAATCATGGAATGTTCCCCTCGGGATTTTAAATGCTATTTCGTGAAGAAAATATTTTTCTTTTGTTTTCATGTTGGTCTCTTTCTGGAATTCTGTGCTGAGAAACGAAACATTCCACTAAACCTAAAATTATATCATCTAATTGTGTGATGTTTAAACTTCTTTCATCTTGTACGTTATTTCTAATCATTTGTAGGTGTTTTATGTGATATCTGCATGTATTGTGACTATTAAATGATTATACTTTCCTTGTATTGAATGCATGTCAGCTTTAAAAGACCTGTGTATATGGCCTGCCGTAAGTCTCTTCATTGTTAAATGATATATACACGTGAGACGGACTGATTTTACAAAATATGTGGAATACCAGAGACCTCATTTAACTGTATGTATACCATTTATTCCATTTGTGACCAACTATAGTACTCCAAATATCTACTACTTTTATTATGTTCTTTCTATTCATTGGCAGAACATCATTGAATACTTCTTTCTTTTGTATGTGACGTTTTATTTTGTGTAAAATAAACTGTGTACATAGCACTTGTAAATAGCTTGAACAAATGTTGTTGTGTATTGAAGTGTTAAGAAAGCATTATGAATTACATGATATTCTTGGTTGAGAGTGAGGAGGGGGTTTAATAATTTGTGTATATTTTTTTCTTCAGAGCCTTCTCTATACGATGCCAACTTTGCAGGTCACAATTATTTTTGATTACTGGGAATAGTGATTACAAATTAATACATCAGAGCTACATGTACAGTCAAACCTGTGCATAGTGACCACCTAAGGGAAACAAAAACAAAACGTGGCCATTGTAGACAGGTGACCTCTATAGAAAGGTTCTTTGACCCCTTGACTACGGGAACCAAGTGGGCTATGTACAAAGTCTATGGGGATTTCAGAATCTCGTAGAGAACGGGTTAATATTATGTTGTTGTGCAGGGGGCCTCTTTTGCTGGCCACTATAGACAGGTTGGCTGCTACAGACAGGTGGCCACTAACGACAGGTTTGACTGTATATTGGGTTTTCTACAAGCCACCTCAACTTTGAATATGATTATCTCAGAAGTATAACAAATGACTTATAATGCCCTTCTCCCTCTCAGCCAATTATATAAGTGTAAAAGTGCAAATGGAAACAGTATTGGTTCATTTTTCCATCCACCTATTCAAGATTCACGAATGTAATCTTCTATTATTACAAGCTTTAAGAATGTAAATTAAAAGTGGAATTATTATTCACTTGTGCATTCTAAACTTCATAAACATACCGGTATTCAGCTCAACTACCTGAACTTCAGTATTTTAAAAACCTGTACTTCAAGTGATGCGTGTAAAGTGTCAGATATTGCACAAAATGACATTTGAGACTTCAATCCCACATCAATATCATTGTAAAATACAATTGAAAGATTTGTGAAAGTTTGAAAGAAAACTAACACTGTTTACCTAGTGAAAAAAACGAATATTGAGTTCATATTTTATCACCGAATACTGATGGTCTGCCATACTTTTGTCGCAGTAATGAATGATCCGTTTGAGATATTCGCACCCGTGTATTTTTACACACGTAGTACATAATTCATGGAATTTGAACTCGCTCGGCTCAAAGTTCAATCTCCGGAATGTTCTCACGGATGCTGCATGCGGACGTTCTCAGCTAAGACATTGTACTTTTTTTCAATTGCGTTGATTAACGCTTTAGAAATAATGATTTTCAATGATAATTATCTTCATACTAAAGGGACATTTGAAAAAATCAAACCCTATTTTATTCTTCTCTTACCATAAGCTAAACAACACGGTAGAAGAGAAACGAGGAAGCTCCAAGTAATTTTCGTGGATTTGGACACTTTACAGGTATGACTTTAACTAATAAGTGATTTTTATCGATAGTTATATTATACCTCAGTCTGTTCTTATGTTTCCTTTATATATGTAAGTGTAACTATTAAACTTAATGCATGGCCCATTTATGCAGAGGCATATACATTACATGTATCAGTAAAAGAGTCGGTACAATGTTCATGAGAATAGAACGCAGCAAGAGTTTATATGCGCGAAAGGGTGAACACAGTACAATTGATGTCATTTTTAAAGATAAATATACCATCGTATAACACAAATAATTGTCTATTAAATGATGCTTTGACTCCTTGCAAATCAAGGTTCATTTTTGAAGATACATGTTTGATTAAAAGTGCGGCACATTGTCTTATTATTTACATTATTCTGCAGCAGGTTTAATCGCAGTTATCTTGAATAGGTTAAAAATCAATTTTTGCATTCAAACCCTTCTGTTCATCTGTGCTAGTTTGCAAAACCATTATTAAACATAAGAATCATTTTGATAGAGAAAAAAGTACCAAGTAGGAAAATGAAATCAAAGTTGTTTGTCAATGATAAATATATGTTTTTGCCATTTATGAACCACCATAGCTTGCCGGACATGTCAGCACCTTATGAGTGTGGAGATAAATGTAAAATGATAGAGAAATAAAAAGTACTACATTATTGTGCATATTAAGGAGTATCAATCAAACTTGTCGAGGAAACTTTCAATAGAGTACTGAAGTGTGATGTCACAGGTCGTAGCGACTTTCGGATACGTGGTGAGTGCACAAAAGTCATTTACCGTATTCATATGTACATGATTTTACATCTGATTTTGTTTTTGCAATTGGTTAGTACTCTTGGTTAGTAAAGGCAAATGTGGATTAAACAAATTTTGTATAACTTTCTCGTAGAGTTATACAATCATGTGCATTAGAGATTATATTCTATCATGACAGGCGCTATGTAAGTCGAACCTACTATTATTATTATTTATTTTTACTACAATAACAATACAAAATAAATGACTGCAGAAATCATAAAACAAACATACACATTGCAGACGTGTTGTACGCACGCAGTCGCGCGCATGCATTGATATATGAATGCCCAACCACTTCCATACACTCGCCACATACCCGAAAGTCGCTACCGTTCATTGTCATGGGTCATGGTTCTAAACCATGTCAGGCAAGCCAGAAATGTATGGCTGAATGGTTGCTAAGCCTGAATCAAATTATTGAAAGTAAATTTTAAAAAAATCAAATCAAATCAAAAAACAAGTTGTTTAGAATCATTCCTATGTTATAACAAAAGGATGTGACAGCACTACTTTGATACTCTTATTCAAACCTTAATAAATATTGGTCTTTATGACTTCAAAATTTGTATTGATCCCTTGAAGAAAATAATCCTTGAATTTTAGATGATGATACTTGTTTAATATTTATTGTAATTTGTTTGGGGGAGCATTTTTAAAAGTGATATATTTGTATATTGTTGAATGTATAGAGCAGGATCTTTTTACAAGCGTTTTTAAGACTAATGTACTTTGTAATTTATTTCACACCTTACAATATGGGTAGTTGTAATGGATAATTGATCCTAAATTATTATTATTGTAATTTTAACCTAGCCGCAATTACTTTGTGGTTGACAATTTTTGTGTAAAATATAGAATGTTTATCTGTACAAACAATTTCTAAGGAAGTTTTTAATCTGCTAAGAAAATAAAAAACAAAATCCCTTTTTAGATTATATATATCCCAATCATTTCAATTAGAGGTGCATTTCTCTGAATATCTCCTTATTTTGTGCTAAATGTGCAAATTGTGAAATTGACAGTGCAGAATGACATTCATCGAAAGATGAAGGACAAGATTGATTGCTTTTTTAAAATATGTGCAGTAAATATGTCCAGGATTGGTGAATATGTGTAATTATCTAATGCCAAAAACTTACATATGTAATGATTTGTTGAGTGTTAATGGTAGCATTTACATACTTAGAAAAATATGTTAGTTAAGGAATTTACTCTCAGAGCAAAATAACCGTTTTGGGAAACGCAACACTTTTGATGTTATTTCCAACAATTTGAAAAAATGTATCTTTAAAAGAGTTGACAAATAATACTTTGTAAATTAGTATCTAATATTATGTTAAACCATTGACATAATTGATATCACTTGTGGAATGGGCTTGTACTCGTGCCAAAACATCCATAAAAGCACTAACAAATACTATCCTTTGACTTTTGAAAGTCATCTAGTAACTTTGTTGACATGTGCAAAAAGTGATGAATGGTTTATAATACAATGTGATCTGATATGTCCACCGAGTAATGTGTGAAAATCTTATTTAAATGGATGTTATATGGCTGAGTAATGAGCAAAAATGCAAGTGATATTCACCAACTCATTGCACTGACTGTATATACTGTTATGACTATCCACTGGATAGTTACAAATCTGAACACTTCAATCGGGAATATCTTTTTAACGAAATGGAATTTAGACAAACTGAAACCTGCTCCATGCTTCTATTGTAAGTACAAATACAACAAGGATTGAGAGAACCACTAGAGTCCCAAGTCAATTTTGAGGATTTGGACAATGGTACTAGATCCATTTAAGAAAGAGGGCTATTATATTTTTAAGTCAGTTTGTCCTTATATATATATATATTTAGCTTGCTCTACACAGAGTGGCATGGGTACTTTAATTCATTCAGTACTGGAAGGCTTAGTCCGCTGCTAGTCATTACCTCAATGTATATAAAGATTAACTAGTACTAAACTAATCAATTATTATTATGTTCTCAAGAAAGTTAAATATAAATATATTGTGACTCTTAATTTCAAATGATGTAATCCACTTGACATACACAGTTCGGGTGTTTGAATTGGAAGTTGTATCATTTTTTGATTATTTGATTGTAGTTGATAACTAATAGTGTTGAATGCCTTGGACTGGAGTATTTGGAGGAGAGTTCCTATTATTGTTTAAGCCGTCGTCACATATCACCGGATAGTGTTAATGCACACCCGATGGAGAGCAACATTTGCAATCCGTTTGTCTCTGTTCGTATGCGTTTCTTGCCCGTTTCTTGTTCTGCGAATGCGTACTTTGTCCGGCAATGTCCGTTATATCCGGCGGAAAGTTATGTGCATGCAGCAATGGGGACAGCTTTCACCACCGGATAATTTGATTTGCCAATTTTCTTTCCGTCAGGCATCCGTTTACGCTATCCAGTGATATGTGACCACACCCTTACAGTTACATGTTTGGACGTGTAAATAATGTACAGTACAGTCTTGTAAATTGTTAATATCTGGTAGAAATCGTGATTAGTACTAAATGGAAAGTGGTAAATCAATCATTTTAGTCTTGTAAATGTCTATTAAAAACTTATAATTGCCGGTTACTGCTCAGTAGACTTAACACCAGCTGGACTGTATTAGACCAAAGGCCTGCAAAACCAAATATCTGCATTATTGCCAGACATGAATTGTTATGTGGGATACATTTGTTGAAAACTCAACAAGTACTTGGCACTGTAACCTAAAAATCATACTACATTGTATTTAGTAATCATGAACCATTATGTCATAGGGCCCTGTTGGTCCTTCCACAAGCTTTGCTTGCTGATTTTCTCAACCAAATTGGATTATGATTCTAATTATGAAAGCATTTGTTATCCTGGGCATTGGGTCTTTCGGGCGTTTGGTCTACTGTGCAGATCTCAAACTGTGTACACTACGGTCTCTTTTTAACGTTGTGTGATATGTTTCTATACAAATATTTTCTTGATGTTTCTATGATGTATCAAGTGCATATAAAGTTGACAAATATATCAAAGAGTGTAATTATATATTGACAGATATTCTTATTATGCTCGTTATTTAATATATTATGTGAAGTGTGTACAAGTGTAATGATTATGTTGTAAAAAAAAACCATGTATGCTTAACTTTGATATTTTATGTTTATAAATGTTCAGTTATTTTCCCTCAAATTTACTTTTCTGGCAAACGTTCAGTAAAAGTAAATCAAAATGTATACAAAATGTAATAATATTACATATTCTTAATGATTATTATGTTATGGGAGATTTTTAATTGACCATTGGTTTTAAAAAGGGACCTTTTTTATTATGTAACTTCAAAGAGTGAAGCCCAATTTTCTCTGCTCATTTATAATTTTTTCAAAGGATTCTTTTAGTCCAAAATGTTCTCTTCTTTGTTACTATTCTTTCCCGCTCTTAATGATCTGCTTTATTTACTGACAAACATTTTAAAATTAAATGTAAATAAATTAATGGAAATTGATTGTTATTAGAGTATTAACAATCACATCAACAAAATGCCTTTTTTCTTCAAATATCAATTTTGTCAGTCTTCATATGACAGGTATGAGTCAAATTATGTTAGGTTAATATGACTTGACCTTCAAAATTATCGTATTAAGATCGCAGTTGCAGCCAGCCAGGAACTGACGTATTTTGCCATCACGGTGTAAGCTTTAATAACCAATAACGGTTTTCTTTTTAAAATTGTGATTCATGTGTAGGGAAATGACATGTACTTGCATTGTTTGTTTAACATTTCTACGTAACTATGTTAATATGTCGTGTACTAGCAGTGAGTATATTTTGGTACTTTTGTAACACCTTTTCGTAAGACCGTCATAGTACTTAAAACGTTGTGTATTACTACCCGAGATTGTATTATCATTATTATGTTTTCTTCCTTCGTGTTCGTGTAGATGGTGTTTTTGTTTTGAACAGTTTAATAAATTATTGATGTGCATATATTGTCGTTTTTGGTATGCATTCTTTCAGACATATCGGCCTTCAGACAAATGGCGAGAGGGTGAGACAGTGAGAGAGAGAGAGAATGTATCATAAAGTATTAGAGTAAATAATTTTGTGATGGAATTGAGCATACCGTATTGCACTGCGATGAGAGTAGTATGTTTCATTTCGAGAGAGACCTTGTCCTACAACTAAATTACAATGACAAAAGTTATGTGCAGTTTATTTGTAATATTTGGTGGCGTAGCTGCTACTCCTTCCCTTCTCATTCTCCTAATCCTGCTTCTTCTCCCCCTTCTCCAATCTCATCCTCCTCCTCCTCCTCATCCTCCTCCTCCTCCTCATCCTCATCCTCATCCTCATCCTCATCCTCATCCTCATCCTTATCCTCCTTCAACTCCTCCTCGTCCACCTCCTATCATTCCTCCTGCTCATCCTCCCCGTCGCAATCGCTCCATCAATTAATTGCATAGTACTTCAAGGGTTAAATCGTGCTCACACGGGACAACACGCTTGTCTCGTCTTTGTTAAGGAGACACCATACAGGTTTGGTCGTCATGGAAACGAGACAGAGTAGACGATAGTCATGTGAATTTTCGCGGTTTCTTGCCGCGACTTAATTATTCTCGATGTTCCAACAGGAGGTAAATGTTATTCGTGATGGTCAATACATATAGTTATTTCCGATTCGCCGCGCTTGCACATACAGTTACAATCAAACAGGCATTGGCGTAGCTACTGGGATGGTGCCCCCCAAAAGAAATTTGAAAATAACAATCATTGAACAACATAAGGGTAAACATTTAGGGGCCTTGCAAAGTTAACAAAATTCCAACCATCCAAATAAGATTTGGAAGTGGGTGAGTGGGTCCAGGGCCATTTTGGATATTAAACAAATTATTGGAAAACCCCACCCAAAATAAAGATTTTAGTGTTAAAAAATGTACTTTACTCGTTTTGAAATCATATAATGACTTTTAAAAAGTCATATGATATGAGTTTTTTGTCCATGTCGGAGATGGATTTCAAAACAAAAAAAAAAGTTTGGATAGGGGGGTGGGTGGGTGGGGTGAGCTCTATCCAAATCTTATTTGGATGCTTGGAATTTGTTTACTTTGCAAGGCCCCTTAATGTGTGTCCACACTGACTGTGTCCACAATCAAACGGGCATTGGCGTAGCTACTGGGGGCGGTGCCCCTAGAAATTTGGTAATGAAAATAAATGAAAAACATAAGGGTAAACAATGTATAGAGTGTGTCCAGCCGAGTAACAACCTCAAAGCAAATCTCTGATCGTCCCCACTCTTCCTATCTCTCACTCTATTTTTTGTTTGCAGAATGAACGCACAAAGAACATCCACTCGGCCGTATAACATCCACATTACTTAGTGGACATATCAGAGCACATTTTTTCAACCATTCATCACTATTGTACATGTCAACAAAGTTACTAGATCCCTTTAAAATTAATGTAACAATGCATATAAATCGACAATGTTTTCCTGTTTGCGGTATACCCTAACAAAGCCATGACAACCTGCCCCTCGTGCCTCTGCCACATTTCACCTGCCCTATTTACCCCTACCCTGCTCGCGGCTAGTATGCTCCCCGGGGAGTTGAGGAAGTGCACAATATGATTGCGCAGGTTTGATATGTGCCCAGATGACCAGGGGTAATAATGATAATTGTGCGCCTGAAGATGTCCGCGTGCTTTACAAATATATAGTGATTATTAGTTATAATTATTATCCTGTATCTCCATACTTATACCACTATACTGAATGGGTTTCAACCTTAAACTTCACTCCGACTAAACCGCTACATGCGTGCCTAGTTAAACAAACAGTGTACGATTCCTGTACCTCTGCTTAAACTATTGCGGCACCGCCCTCTCAAACAATTTAGAAGTAGTCGAGGATTCCTCGAATAGTGTTACAAACTCAAGTCGGTAGCTAGAATAATGACCCCCAACATCACAAAAAAACAACGACTGCAACTATCGCTATCGCACAACTATATACCACGCCAATCGTGCTTTTGCAAGTGAAAGGATGTTAAACCCTGGATACTACTACTACTCCGCAGTCAACGACATCATTTCTCAAGTGGTATTACGGTTCTCAAATCTCAAGTCTCAAACGTTCGTTACTTCTTCTAGTATGTCGGTCGCTTTATTATCGATGTTGCCACTTGTCGCTCACTCTCACCAAGTCAGCATCGCGCGCCGCATCACAGTCTTCATCCTCTCCTCTCATCTCCTCTCTCGAACCCTTGTCGTGAGGAGGATGGTGTTACCGTAGAGATGATGCGTTGACCTATAAGATACCTATTTGGGAGAACATTCTGCAGCCACGGCAAGTGTGATGTTGATGATGTTTAGATGATGAGTTGTTGAGCTCACCCTTTTGGAAGGAACGGTAATAAGTAGGACAGCGGTTCGAATCTCACCACAGTCAACTTTTCTTAGCTCGCGATTTATTGCTTTCGGGGAAAGGGAAATCAACTTTCTGCATCCTTAACGAGAATGCTGGCGTAACAATCATGAGCTGCTCTTAAGCTCACTATTTTGGGGAAAAGCTTATAATTCTGCGACCCTTGAAAGAAGATGGTAGCGTTGGGATAATGATTAATTTTTACTTTCTGCAACACTGATCCGGATGAAGACAGCGCAGAGATGGTGATTTGTTGAGCTAAACTTTGTGGAAATAGATTATTTTCTGTGCGGGGATTATAGAAGGAGAAGAACAAGGGGATCATTGTCTTTCAGGAACTTGGGTAAGTATTACAGAGTATTTTTTATTCATAGTAAACAAAACAAAAAACAAAAAAATTAAACATGGTTAATTATATAAAAGTAAGTGACTTTTGCATGGGGAATAAATATCTGAATAGAGCACCCGAAAGTTCGGTGATTTTTGCCCGAACATGGCCCGTTTTCGAAACTCGGGGGGGGGGGGGGGCGGTGGCTGTAGCCCCTCAGCCTCCTACCCACCGCTTCCTACGCTTATTATATATACAGAATCATACAATTAAATCATACTACATGTATTAAAAGTCTTTATTGTACTTATACACCGTGTCCCAGAAAAAAACGAAACCGGGTTTCAAGGCAGAAATTTTATGTTATAATGAATAATTTCCTTGATGATATATATATGTCTGAAAAGCTATGTGTCTCTTCTTTTATTTGATATACAAATTATGGCACATAATTCACGCATGACTGAATTAGAACGATAGAAAGTGGTGTTAACAAAATTCAATTTGCGCGCAGAAATTGCAAGTTTGGGTGATGTTTTGGGGAGAGTTTTAAGAGTAGTAAACGTACTTATTTTGAAAAAGGACCGACACCGCATGAAAATTCATAATTCTATCTTTTATATGACACCTCATGATTACAAAATAGATTATATATGCCAGAGAACGAATACAATGAAAACATGCTTGATTCCAGCCCAAATGAGTAACTTTCCTGATATAGCCTGTTTCCTGATCCCCATGTTTGTGTAAATTCACTCATGCATCAAAGTCCATTGTCAGCTGCTAGTCAGGAAAGCTGAGCGACTTCTTACTCAACTTTCACTCATCCGGGCAGAAATCAGGCATGTTTTCATTGTACTTGTTCTCTGGCATAAATCATTTATTTTTTTAGCATGAGGTGTCATGTAAAAGATAAAAATATGAACTTTTATGTGGTGTTTGTCCTTTTTAAAAATAAGTACGTTTACAACTCTTAAAACTCACCCAAACTTCAAATTTATGCGTGCAAATTGAATATTGGTAACACCACTTTCCATTGTTCTAATTCAGTCATGCTTAAAGTATGTGCCATAAGTTGCACATCAAATGAAAGAAGAGACACAGAGCTTTCCAGGCATATATATATCATCAATTAAATTATTCATTATGACAGAAAATTTCTGCCATGAAACCCGGTTTCGTTTTTTCTGGGACACGGTGTATATAGGTCAAGGCAAAGAATATAGGCTTATAGTAACCAGACAGTTATTATATTAGTCGGCTGCCTATGTAGACCAAATTTCGGAAACATTATCCATTTTGTATTGTTGGCGGACTTTTTTGTTGGTCTTTTGTTCATAATCAATACGTTCGGATGTTATTTTATACTACCCATTCCCGTAGGCCGACACATGAAATGGGATACACCTTTTGCCACCTACGTACCTGGTCTTTTTTTACTCAGTTGGCAAACGTTTTACTTTTCCTGGACGGCAAAAATATCCTTTATGGCTCCAAATCTCATCAGTAGCACAACGTTGATCCAGGTTTAAAAGGATATTAACTACTTCAACTACCAACAATTTCAATTTCAATTTCATTTTCACAATGTCGTGGATAGTGTCCACTTTATACCAAGACCACCTCGTATTTTCCACAGCGGCACATACCATCGTGTAAGGATCCACGGTTTAGTGGCAAAGGGAGTCGAAATAAGAATTAGAATCCACGAAAACACACACAAATAATCAAACATTGATACATAAATGTTCCGTATGAGCCATGCGATCGTGAAATGAAACGGAGAATGATCTTCATTTCTTTGCTCATTTTCATTTATATTACATGTATATATTTCGTTTCGTTTCCCTATTATACCTATGTTTGAAATAAATCATACAAAACATATTAAAGCTGCATGGCTTAATCTGTAATCCCTCGCACATTATCCATAAGTTAATTTCTTACCATTCGTGTTTGTGTTGGGTTTATAATAGAGTCCGTCCATCACAAGTATTGAATATAGGGGCGAACAACCATCACAAGAGCTTTCTAGCTCAGTTGGTAGATCACCGTCTAGCAATCATGAGTTCTCGGGTTCGAATCCCGGGAAATCCCTACTTTGTTTGCTCATGGTAATTTATACTATATATTTCTAGTCAGTTTCTTTATGTTTGAAAACAAAAATTGTATAACCTTACGTCTATCTAAAACATAACGTTACTTAATATTATGTTAAGTTTATACACACTTGCTAGTGTTCATGGGATAATTGTTCATTGTAATTTGTGTCATTTGATAATAATAATATTAATACACTCGATTTATATAGCGCCTAATATGATTGATAATCATCTCTAAGCGCTTTACAATGATATTATTACTCCGGTCATAAGATACAATGCAAACCAGCTCACATTGTGTGCACCATCTCCACTCCCTGGGGAGCATTGGAAGGTTTGGATTTTCTGGCGGTTTTTAGCAGTCAAGTAGATCACGTTACCTCAATTTCACCATCGTGATCATCTTTTGCTATTTTTGATTAAGGTTGTATTCCACCTGAGGATGATTTCTCCAAACTATTTGTTCTATATACATTATAGGAGGTAAATAAAATAGAATAAAATACAATTCAAATTCAAACATTTAATTTCACTCCTTTAACTTGCCTTTACATGTTCTAACCCTAGCTAAATGATCTTGTAACATTATCGAAATCGACAAAAACTGACTAATATAGCAGTTCTCACTAAGTATATCTCGTTGTATTCATGTTAGTATAAAGGACGCATTGAACAGGATTCGGTTTTCCGAACTTCTCAATAGTTATAGAGATATTTATTATTGAAGTGTTGGATTCGAAAGTCTCCATGGGATACTTTCAACTGCGTACAAAGGTAGTGCAATGAGGTAGGGAATATCACTTTGCATTTTCCCTCATTTAACGGTCATATGAAATTAATTTTCCACTGAATTTTCACACATCACTCACTGGACAAATCAGATCACAGTCATACACATTTTGTCAATCCTTCTCAGCTTGGCACATGTCAAAAACAAACGTTACTAGGACCCTTTAATGAAGCCTAACCTTAGTGAATATGATTGTAGAACTTGACATTTTGAGAGTAGCCCAACTAGGGTTAGATGATGAAATGCAACACTTGGTATGCATAATGCATAGTTTAACCAACAGACCACATGAAAGGGGCTTGTGTGAAAGTTACACGTACATGACGTAGACAATTTTTTAAAAGTGTAAATTGATAATTTAACCCGCCCCACACCAAGTCAGAAAGTGCCATACATATCCTACTCGATATATATATCCATGATTAGCATATTTAAGAGTGTTAAAGCTACATGGGGTACCGAAATTGTATCGAAAACATTAGTATACAGTAGATCATAATATATAAATAAACTCCCGATGCACAAACCAGCAGGGATTTCTTATAAGCATGGCGTCTCGTTGACACAATCCATGCACACATTTAAAAGCAAAGTATTTCCAGATGGAATTCATACAAACGAAAACACCCATGAACAAATTCTAAAAAAAGTACACCCGATACCCAAGAACCTCTTTAATTTCAAACACCCGTAGCTTTGTATGACGCGCCCCAGATAATGACGTATACCATTTGTCTGAATAAATCATTTTCGTATAACTAATAAGGCATAACAGAAATGTTGTGGTTTTTGGAAGAGCGCATTTACGTCATTATCAATATTATAAATAAATGAATGAATAATTAAAAAAAATGCTTGAATTCCTATTCTTACTTCATAGTTAAAAAAATAATAATAATAATAAAACGTTCCATCAATACCAGACGTAATGATGATGAAACGGTTCAACCTCAAACTGAAATGGATTATTCCCCCTGTACGATGATGCGCGATTGGTTGTTGAACTCTTTGTAATTATTGGGTTGTAGAGAAATAAAGAGGGTTCATTTTAAACATGTTTAAGGTGGTAAGGATTCGTAAATTAAATGCAAGGTCCCATATTGCGAACACCTTGCTTATTACGGTGCGTAATACACACTGGTCAAGTGTTATGCAGTGAATATAATAGTTTGAACATGGTGATCCACAGTGCAGCATGAACCCCCCCCCCCCCCCCCCCCATCCCCTCCTCCCCCCACACACCTTAACTAAATATTTTGATCATTAATGTCCTTTTATGCATTTATATGTTGTACAATATTATGAAGATAAGTGAGCTTTCTGTGCTTGATGATGATAATAATGACGACAGCAGTCCGTTGACTAAGCTTGACTCCCGATTACTGCGAAGATTGTGCCCAAAGTCATGCTTGCACGTTAATACGCCATATCGTCCACAATCACGAGTAGCGCAAGATGTGTTGCAAGCTAATGTCGAGTTTATAACAAGAAGAGTGCGAGCTTATAGGGCGATTATGATGCGAGCTTAATGCGATCGCAAGAGCTCGCAGTAGTTCGTATTGAGATCGCAAAATAACGAGAAGAGTGCAAGCCAAGGGCGATTATGATGCGAGCTTAATGCGATCGCAAGAGCTCGCAGTAGTTCGTATTGAGATCGCAAAATAACAAGAAGAGTGCAAGCCAAGGGCGATTATGATGCGAGCTTAATGCGATGTCAAGAGCTTGCAGTGGTTCGTATTGAGATCGCAAAAGGGGGTGCCCGTCATAATAACAAAAAGAGTGCGAGCCTAGGGCGATTATGATGCTAGCTTAATGCGATGTCTAGAGCTCGCAGTGGTTCGTATTGAGATCGCAAAAGTGGGTGCCCGCCATAATAACAAAAATTGTGCGAGCCTAGGGCGATTATGATGCGAGCTTAATGCGATCTCAAGAGCTCGCAGTGGTTCGTATTGAGATCGCAAAAGTGGGTGCCCGCCATAATAACAAAAAGAGTGCGAGCCTAAGGCGATTATGATGCGAGCATAATGCGATGTAAAGAGCTCGCAGTGGTTCGTATTGAGATCGCAAAAGTGGGTGCCCGCCATAATAACAAAAAGAGTGCGAGCCTAGGGCGATTATGATGCGAGCTTAATGCGATGTCAAGAGCTCGCAGTGGTTCGTATTGAGATCGCAAAAGTGGGTGCCCGCCATAATAACAAAAAGAGTGCGAGCCATAGGGCGATTATGATGCGAGCATAATGCGATGTCAAGAGCTCGCAGTGGTTCGTATTGAGATCGCAAAAGTGGGTTCCCGCCATAATAACGAAAAGAGTGCAAGCCAAGGGCGATTATGATGCGAGCTTAATGCGATGTCAAGAGCTCGCAGTGGTTCGTATTGAGATCGCAAAAGTGGGTGCCCGCCATAATAACAAAAAGAGTGCGAGCCTAGGGCGATTATGATGCGAGCTTAATGCGATGTCAAGAGCTCGCAGGGGTTCGTATTGAGATCGCAAAAGTGGGTTCCCGCCATAATAACGAAAAGAGTGCAAGCCAAGGGCGATTATGATGCGAGCATAATGCGATGTCAAGAGCTCGCAGTGGTTCGTATTGAGATCGCAAAAGTGGGTTCCCGCCATAATAACGAAAAGAGTGCAAGCCAAGGGCGATTATGATGCGAGCTTAATGCAATGTCAAGAGTTTGCAGTGGTTCGTATTGAGATCGCAAAAGTGGGTGCCCGCCATAATAACGAAAAGAGTGCAAGCCAAGGGCGATTATGATGCGAGCTTAATGCGATGTCAAGAGCTCGCAGTGGTTCGTATTGAGATCGCAAAAGTGGGTGCCCGCCATAATAACAAAAAGAGTGCAAGCCAAGGGCGATTATGATGCGAGCTTAATGCGATGTCAAGAGCTCGCAGTGGTTCGTATTGAGATCGCAAAAGTGGGTGCCCGCCATAATAACAAAAAGAGTGCGAGCCTAGGGCGATTATGATGCGAGCTTAATGCGATGTCAAGAGCTCGCAGTGGTTCGTATTGAGATGGCAAAAGTGGGTTCCCGCCATAATAACGAAAAGAGTGCAAGCCAAGGGCGATTATGATGCGAGCTTAATGCGATGTCAAGAGCTCGCAGTGGTTCGTATTGAGATCGCAAAAGTGGGTGCCCGCCATAATAACAAAAAGAGTGCGAGCCTAGGGCGATTATGATGCGAGCTTAATGCGATGTCAAGAGCTCGCAGTGGTTCGTATTGAGATGGCAAAAGTGGGTGCCCGCCATAATAACAAAAAGAGTGCGAGCCTAGGGCGATTATGATGCGAGCATAATGCGATGCCAAGAGCTCGCAGTGGTTCGTATTGAGATCGCAAAAGTGGGTGCCCGCCATAATAACGAGAAGATTGCGAGCCAAGGGTGATTATGATGCAAGCTTAATGCGATGTCAAGAGCTCACAGTGGTTCGTATTGAGATCGCAAAAGTGGGTGCCCGCGATAATAACAAAAAGAGTGCGAGCCTAGGGCGATTATGATGCGAGCATAATGTGATGCCAAGAGCTCGCAGTGGTTCGTATTGAGATCGCAAAAGTTACTATTACTATTACGCTCCATTACTACCTGGGTGAAAGTGAGAAGGGGGTTAAGTCGAATTTATTTTTTGGAAAATAGAGGTACGCATACGACTCATCTTGTATGTCGGAGCCCCCTCTACGAGATGCACATTTTGTAGATACTAATTATATTTACAATTTTAGCAACATTTAACAAATATAAAAGAGAGCTGCATTGGTTTCTACATGGCTTTCCGACATTTAACATGGTCATCTCCGAAGTACAAAAAGTGACTAAGCGCATGCACTTACATTTCTCAGCAGATACGACTTATATTCGTTTACCTCTCGCCGTCTCCAATCTTTGTTTTACCTGGCTCTTCTGTAGCTAGCTGCTATGGGTCTGTATTACTAGGAAAGACCTGGGACGCGGCAGCTGTACACCCAAGATGCTCTGGGGCTCGGCCCGTCTCCAGTTACGCAATAATTACCACCTCTACCTGTCTACCTTTACTACCAGGGGACGCCACGGCTGTATAACAATGTTGCCATCTACCGAAACTCGAGTCACCTGAACTTTATGAGTACGACGTTGGTTCAGAAACAGAAGGGCGCTAACTCACATTATTTTGTACTTCAGAGATGATAATCATATACACAGATTGAAAGCCATGTAGAAACCATCGTGATTTCTGTTTTTATTCATGCAAATGAAGAAAATTCCACAAATAAGACAGATAACACAGATAATTATTATCTGAGCTTGTAGCATCATATATACAGGAGGATCCGACCTACAAGATGCGGAATGCGTAACTCAATTTAGCCACACATGGACTTAACGCCCTTCCCACTCTCACCCGACGACTGTAGATGTTTACATCTCATTCTCGTGTCCAGTAGTAAATCGCTTTTTTAGGAGAAAAGGAAGTAAGTTTGTGTGAACAAGTTAAGTGTGTATACGTGTTGTTTGTCTGTGTGCGTGACTATTTACATTTGCGTCGTCTGTGGCGCTTTCGTCATGTTTTAGTGACAGTGGGCTATACATAAACATAGAAAATGCAATCAACACATTTAACAAAAATATCTCGAAAAACAAATTATAGGACAAAAAACAGGCATTGAAGTCACAAATATACACTATCAAACAAACATTGAAATCTTTAATATGATTTGGCTAGGGCTCGAACACACGACCTCCCGTGCATGAGACTGACGCTCTTCTACTGAGCCACGACGCCATTATATATAAACACAAATAAAGAGACAGAAACAATGTAATCCTGTTAATTTGTCTTTTTGTTGGTTTCTATTTCATCTTGCCGATTCTCAATTTTCCAATAAACAGTCTTATGCCCTGAGCCTCACCTTTTAAATATTCGTTTATGTTGCTTTCAACATTCCTTTATCGATTTTAAGAATAACAAGACAGAAACAAGGCGATGATGTTAATTGTTTCGGGTTTTTGTTTATTTCCTTTATTTCACTAATAATCAATATTATGGTAGATAGATAGATAGATAGATAGATATATCGGTATTTATTGAACAAAATTAACAAGACTGTAGTCCGAAGGCTAAAATGCCTTGCGTACATGGTATACAGTCATTATATGCACTGAGCCTCGCGTTTTAATATTCCGTTGTTTTTTTCTTTTTCTTTTTTAAATATATAGAATGCAGATGTAAACGATAGTCCACCAAAGACTTAAAGGGGCTCCGGAAGGTCAATCAAAAAGTTCACTGCGGCTCAAGTACCAAGGAAAAAAGATACAAAATACACAAGAAAAAGTAAAAATATAGGTTTTCCCGCTCAATTTCGCGATTGTGACAATCAAATTGATATAAGGAGCAAACGAATTCGCGCGATTTGCGATCGCCGTGTCAAAGCAGCATTCGAATTCGTAAATAGTCGTTCAAAATCGCGTCTGAGCAAGTGAATTTGAACAAAGAGCATACCTTTTCATCAATGGTCATTCAAAATCGCACGCAGTTCACGCTGGCGCTACTGCACATTCGCGAATTCGAGTGCCCATAAAATGAACTATCGTGTCTATTCACGAAACCGTATGCGTATGCATGAATTCGTTTGCACTTATTCGGAATTTGGAAGACCGATACCAACGATTACGCGGCAACGCGCGAATTCGAATGACCCTAAATGAATTCGATTGAAAAAAGTGCAAAATTGAGCGGGAAAACCTATATATAGAATGCAGATGTAAACGATAGTCCACCAGAGACTTAAAGGGGCTCCGGAAGGTCAATCAAAAAGTTCACTGCGGCTCAAGTACCAAGGAAAAAAGATACAAAATACACAAGAAAAAGTACAAATATAGGTTTTCCCGCTCAATTTCGCGATTGTGACAATCAAATTGATTTAAGGAGCAAACGAATTCGCGCGATTTGCGATCGCCGTGTCAAAGCAGCATTCGAATTCGTAAATAGTCGTTCAAAATCGCGTCTGAGCAAGTGAATTTGAACAAAGAGCATACCTTTTCATCAATGGTCATTCAAAATCGCACGCAGTTCACGCTGGCGCTACTGCACATTCGCGAATTCGAGTGCCCATAAAATGAACTATCGTGTCTATTCACGAAACCGTATGCGTATGCATGAATTCGTTTGCACTTATTCGGAATTTGAAAGACCGATACCAACGATTACGCGGCAATGCGTGAATTTGAATGACCCTTAATGAATTCGATTGAAAAAAGTGTAAAATTGAGCGGGAAAACCTATATTATAGGGTGAAGTGTACAACACCCCTCAAAAAACAAACAAATCAAAATCCCGTTCTGGTTGCTTGCAAAAAAATTATGATAGTAATTCCTAACCTATATCGGGCAACTCGTGTAACATCGGATATATACTTTTAACAACAATGCTGTGTAAAATCCTACCTAATTAAGCAAAGGCCACTGTAGTTACATGAATATCGATATCTGATCGGAGTTCAACGACCTGGATATCACGAGGCGCAATCACCAACTCGTCTTCGATATCAACAACAATAGGAAAGTGATACAATTATGTTGATTGGGGGGAAACTCACGGCATGCAGCGAGGACAGCTTCAGAGCGATGGTGCAGTGGCGTGTTGCTAGTGGCATAGGCGCACCTCAAATTCGGACAAAGCTATGACATTTTCGGACAAACTATGACATTTTGGGGCATACTCAAGTCACATTAAGCAAATTAGGGCAAAGTATACCAATAACCATTAATGTGTAAGGATATCATTTCTGGCAGCTTATGTATAAGTGGTGAAGATTAAAGAAAATCTTTTCAGGATGATATTCGGGGGGGGGGGGGGTAGGGGGGGGGGGGGGGGGACAAGACCCTAGTCCTGCTCATCCCCCCACCAAAAATGTGTCCCGTACACCCATGGTCATACTATAGGGATGAGAATACATCCCCGAACTCCCCTTGCCCCTGTTTGGTTGCTTAGCTACACCCTGGAGATGTTGTGCAACTGATGCGGAGGAGCGTCTACCCTGGATCGACCCATAACGCTGTATACGGGATACTCTTTCAGTCAATTGTCGGCTAATTCAATTACACAAAGGTGTGTTATTATCATGTCCACGATATGATTTCGTATTCAACATGAGTAATTTACATGCGTGACATTGTACGTACAATCTTGAAAAAAAGGTATAAAGTATAGCCATCTGAATAAGAAGAAATCAAATATATATTTTTGTTCTTATGGACTATATTGTCAATATCAGAGCCAGCTAGCTGGCAATGTTATGGGACATTTTGCTTTCACAATCGTATGCTTTTCCGATAATCTGCGTAAAACAGTACGATATGTATGCGTTTGAAATATTACAGGGATATACACTATAGTAACATTATCCAAATCCAAAACGCTTACTTACAACTCTAGACTCTAGTGATTATCTCATATATACCTTGATATATTGTACTACCAATAGAAGCATGGAACCGGTTTCGGTTTTTCGATTTCCCTTTCGTTAAAAAGATATTTACGATTGAAATGTGCGGATTTTATTTTTGTATCCACTGGAAAGTTATAACTGTGTACAAAGTCGGTGCAGTTAGTTAGCGAATATCAAGTTGCATTTTCGCTCAGCAAACTTGACCATATAATATTCAATTAACGTTGAACATTCCACACAATACTCGGTGGACATATCCGATCACAACAATACGCAAGTCAGCAAAGTTACTACATGTAGATCGTCTTTAACACCCAAACCACTCATAAGCGACGCTTGAAAAATCGATCATCATGTGTCTCTTCAACGGCGATTATCTTACAATTGTTTTTAGAGAGATTATTTTGTGAAAACTATGTAAAATTAGATACCGATAGCGCTATATTGTCTTTGGTTAACCTAGATGGAATATTATCTAAAGTTAAAGAACACGTGTGGCACGATGAAATAGACTATTTATTTATTCGTTAATCAGACATGCACTTTGAACGTTTATAGTATCTATTCTGACCCAGAAAAAAGGGCAAAAGAATTTGCGATTTTGATTTGCTTTGAATCGACGAAATCGTGCTCGATTCCGCGACATTGTCACGATCGGAGACTATAGCAATTTCGCAAAACAAATTCTCGATTAATCAGGTAAATTTACCTCTTTCAAGGACTGCAAATGTATTTCTGTTTGATACGGTCGCTAATGATGACTTGTCCGCAGCTGAAAGGACAACAGTTACAACGGGATCTCGAGGTCCGTTTCTCAAGAAGATATTGACTGACATAATACGATGTACTAGAGTCAGAAACGTGGCGGCGTGTCCAGGAATAATTTTAAAGGGGGGGGGGGGTAACTCGAGTGAGGGGTGAAGAGTATGCCATTAAATGTTTTAATTCTGTTTGATATGGTGGCTATTGATGATTCGTCCCATCGGCAGAAGCACGCTTAAATAAAATCCCGAGGCTTGTTTATAGTTGTTTTTTTAGGGTTTTAAGGGGGGAGGGGGGTGGGGGGGGGTTACTTTCCCCCGGTGTACTACACCCCCCCTCCCCCTTCGGTGAAATTTTGGGGACATGCTATATGTATTTTAAATTTAAATTTAAAGATTTTAAAAGATTTACCCCTTATATTTCTTATTATTGTTGTCAAATTATAAGGGGGCACATTATTTGGACACCCTGAAAATAGGAAACTAACTATTTTGATACTTTTTCAAAAATGGTCTTATATTTTATCTTGGATTTCAACAAAGCAGCATCTAATAAACACGTACAATGAATTTTAGGCAGCTTTTTACCAAACATTTTCGTCAAAATTTGTTCTAGCATCATTTAATTAAAGTGATTTTTTCAAGGTGTCCAAATAATTATTGCCCCCTAATTAGTGCCCCTAGTGCCCCTTCCGTAGCTACACCACTGTCTGACAGGAAAAAAGGTAACGGGAATCCCGTGCGCCCCCACCCCCCCTCCCGTAGCTACACCACTGTCTGACAGGACAAAGTAACGGGAATCCCGTGCGCCCCCCCCCCCCCCCCCCCGTGGCTACACCACTGTCTGACAGGACAAAAGTTAACGTGATCCCGTGCGCCCCCCCCACCCCCCCCCCCCCCCCCCGTAGCTACACCCACTGTCTGACAGGACAAAAGGTAACGGGAATCCCGTGCGCCCCCCCACCCAACCCCCCCCCCCCCCCCTCCCGTAGCTACACCACTGTCTGACAGACAAAAGGTAACGGGAATCCCGTGCGCCCCCCCCCCCCCCACTCCCGTAGCTACACACTGTCTGACAAGGACAAAAGGTAACGGGAATCCCGTGCGCCCCCCCCCCCCCCCACTCCGTAGCTACACCACTGTCTGACAGGACAAAAGGTAACGGGAATCCCGTACGCCCCCCCCCCCCCTCCGTAGCTACACCACTGTCTGACAGGACAAAAGGTAACGGAATCCCGTGCGCCCCCCCCCCCCCCTTAGCTACAACCCAATGTCTAACAGGACAAAAGGTAACGGGAATCCCGTGCGCCCCCACCCCCACCCCCCCCCCCCCCTTAGCTACACCACTGTCTGACAGGACAAAAGGTAACGGGAATCCCGGGTGCGCCCCCCCCCCCCCCCCCCTTAGCTACACCACTGCCTGACCGGACAAAAGGTAACGGGAATCCCGTGCGCCCCCCCCCCCCTTAGCTACACCACTGTCTGACAGGACAAAAGGTAACGGGAATCCCGTGCGCCCCCCCCCCCCCTTAGCTACACCACTGCCTGACCGGACAAAAGGTAATGGAAATCCCGTGCGCCCCCCCCCCCCCCCTCCCTTAGCTACACCACTGCCTGACCGGACAAAAGGTAATGGAAATCCCGAGCCCCCCCCCCCCCCCCCCCCCTTAGCTACACACTGCCTGACCGGACAAAAGGTAATGGAAATCCCGAGGCCCGTTACTCAGGAGACGTTCCCGGGACAGGAAGTCAACATCCAGTGCATCATTGAAGAGTTTAATTCAAAAAGGCGCTAAAATCTGCTCTTTAAAAAAAATGATATGCTAACAATACAAACAAAATAATAGACAGGCTACATGGCTCACTATAATATTATGGATCTGGGATGCTAAGACGACTAATTAGAAAACTCATAATTTCTACAAAAAAATGGTGCTTGTGAACAAGCCCTACAAACTTAATCACCTTAATCCAAGACAATACAAAACATTTTCTACAGTTATAATTATAACTCTGATTAACTATGCATGAATACCTATAATGAATATCATTGCAAAATAAAGGTCGTTTCATAGTCAGTGGAATTAATTCCTCAAATAATTTCTTTCTCGTATCAAAGACTTTTGTTTGGGCCATTGTCCACTTTAAGTTTCGTTCTCGCAGTCATGCGAATCGTTTTTAATCGAATTACATAACTCCACACAGGCTTATACATATGACATTATTCCACATGTGATGAGTATGTGATTTAGAGTAAGTAGGCCTATGTGTGTAGATCATTATAATCTTTGTCATTAAAAGTAGTCTTGAACATTCAGTCACTGCAACGTTTGCCCAAGAGAGCATTGTAGAAACCTGGCACCTTATAATATGATAGCTTTGTCATCAATTGCAATTACATGTAAATAATATTATAAATGAAATAAATATTGATTAGATATTGAAACTCTTAATTGACGATTCTATGTTTATTGTGACCATAGTCGACCACGGCACCCATAGTTTATAGGATTTGTATCTAAGAAACGTTAGCAGAAGATGAATATTTATTTTAAACAAATTGTGTTCTATTTAAGATGTCAATTTTGTATGTATGAAATTGAACGATTTTTCCAATACAAGTATGAGAAACTATACAAATTAGTTATAATAAGTAATAAGAAACCTATACTAATTAGTAAGTAACAGTTGATGTGTCTTTAAAATCTATTTAAATTGAATTGTTGTAATCTATAATAATACACCCTTTTGTTTTGTTTCTGTTCGAAATATTACTCATTACAGAATAAAATAGTAAAACATAAATAGAAGTACTGAACGGCTGTAAGAGAAAAGGCTAGTCACTGTGATATTTATAAATATATATGTGACTTGTACCGGTAAGCTAAACGTGGAGTTATATCCTTACAGCTATGCCCGAAGTACGCTCAATAATAAATTGCTCAATATCAACTGAGTTTTAGGATATTGCGTATTTCGTTAGTTGATACATCATGTGAATGAGTAATCTATAGTGTGATATTACTCAGTTGGGAGTAGGGTTGAATAAGTTTCACTATTTTGTGCGATGTTCCAGTGTAACAGTGGATAGTATTTCAAAGACCTCGGATCTCCGCATCAATTTTAGTGGGAAATAATGCAACCGAAATATCTATAGGGAGACGTGAACACAAGTTTGAAAAGTGGAAACTGGTTTAGTTTTGTTCTCTTTGTCTGAACACGGATATTTAAAGGAAGCCCCGCTGACATTGGAATTAGCGGCAAATTGTTATTGTTTATTAAGGATCATCTTGCAACAGTCCGTAATTGTTGAAGGTCAGGTAGTTTCGAAACTTAAATCGTAAGATTTGTTTAATTATTTTGCACCGTTATAATATGATGATTTTATTTCAATATACGGGACATGTACTACATAATGATAAATAAATTAGATCGTATTTATATTGCGGCCTATTGCAGAATAGTCTCTAAGCGCTGGTCATTAGGTCATTTGGTACAGTTCAGACCCCGCAACATTATCTTGTACATATTCTCACTCCCCGGGTAGCATACGAGCCGCGAGCAACCTATATGTGCACCAAGCTAATTTTCACCAGACCAGGCAGGCAGTACCCATTTATAACCTGGGTAGAGAGCAGCAATGTTGACTAAATACCATGGATAACATGTGTGGGCTGGGTTCGAACTCGGGATCTCACGATCGGGAAGCACGCGCTCTACTACTGTCACAACAACCATTCCCCCTTCCTTTAATCTCGATATATCTTGAGCACCCAGACCTCCAAAAGCGTGTTAACCCGATCAGGACTGGTCCCGAATATACATGGGTTCAAGTGGTCCTGTGAATAATGGCTGCATATCATACACAAATCATATTTTCGTAATCAACGAAGTTAATACAAATAATGTCATGTGTTTAACCCGTGTTTAATTCCTGTATTAACTAATTTTACTGATTACAAAGACTTGGTATCAAATGAATGATTTTGTTTGAAATATAAACCAAAGTGTAGTACATAATGAAATTAATATCATTGTATAAATATCATACTAATTATAATGTAATAATATATAAACTGATGCACAGGCATGAGTGGATCGGTAAGAATTGGATGCACGAGTTTTACTGTGAATGGTTTAAACCCACTGAGCGCATTGAGTGGGTTTTAGACCCATTTCCAAAGTTAAAAGGTTGAGCATTTACCATTTACGTTGAGCCTGTATG
>JBAMJV010002509.1:0-149299 GCA_037951105.1 Echinarachnius parma
GTACCTTCAAAACCCCAAATATCAATAGGGCATCAAAACAATTGTTGTTAAGCATACTCTTTTGTGTATATTGAGGACTGATATTTTGATCAAACAAAGTCAACGTTGTACTTATTCATAACAGTGCAAATACATTACATATTATTAACTTTATTGTCCAAAATAATTGATAAGTAATGTAGAAAACGCATACAAAGTGTAATTGCCTGGAAAATCCGAACCTTAGTATCGTTAATGCAGAAATATCAGTTAAAACGTTAATGAAAACATCAGTTGGCTCGTCTACGCGCTGGCCATACGTTCGATACACTGGCATGACAGCTGGTACGCCACATTTACCATATATATATAGGAATGTAGGATTTAGCAAGCATGCGCACGAGGGTTTTCAATTCACGGCGATTTAAATTTACAGTAGATGAGTTTGCTAATTTAACAAATATATTAATAGTAGCTGGTTTCCAGGACAATTTGTTATCATCTTGTATTAGTATTAACAATTATTTCACATGATTGGTAATAAGAGCGTCCATTCATTTGTTAGTGCTTGGGGGGGGGGGGGGGGGGGGGGGCCTTTCCCAAAAACTACAATACATCCCCCGGGCCCCCAATCAACACATTCTCAAATGTAATTCTACACAAAGTCATGGCTAGTGTGCTGGCTTGGCGGCTTAGCAGACCACACAATGGTTATACATTTCAATAGTTTATAGGTGGTCATAAACAAAATGGACTTGACTCTTTTGTTCCATAATCCATTCATAATCGTCAGATCGTGGGAAAATTGCCCCCACTGACAAAAGAGCTATCCGTTCCCTATACGAGTTTATGAAATCCCCCATAGACTTTGTACACAACCCACTCGGTTCCCGTAGTCAAGGGGCTATGTTAATGTTAGTATGTAATGTGTTTTGGGGCGGATTGGCATTCAATCAACTATTTACACCACCCGCAAGCAAATCAATATGAAAAGCGTAATGATTTGTTTCCTTTATAATGTACTATAAAATGTTTGAAGACATTGTATTTATTTAAATTTTTTTTTTAAATCATTTTATTATAAGATACACATAAGACGATGAGTTTCACGAGTATGGGGTCAGTAAAAGAGGTTATAGACGCAATTTGCTTATGCGGCCGAGGATGCAAGTTTCAAAATACGAATTGACATCTGTTTAGGGTTTCTCAGGGGTTTTCAACTTTTATTGTTGGAACTCTTCTTGACTTAACATGACAATCAATGAATGTATTATTGACGTGAAGAAGGTATAATCGATATGGCATGCAGCGATACGGCGTAATATATTTTTGTCAGAAATGTATTCGCTATCTAAAAATGTCTCTAAATAAACCGTCGTGGAAAGTATTACGTAAATGAATACATTCCATATGCTCATTGAAAAAAGGATGTAATAGCGTTACTTTAAAGAGATAAATAAAATCGGTTAACTAACATTTGGATGTTCCCAAACAATATCCAATTGGAATTAATATCGAGCCTATAATGTAAGATGATGATGATGATGATGATGATGATGATGATGATGATGATGATGATGAAGATGAGATGAATGATGATAAACGGCGATAGCATTGATGATAATACTACTACTACTAATGATAATGAGTCATGGTGACAAAGGTGACGATGAATACATAGGGTGATGATGACGATAACCAAGACGACGACGACGGTGATGATGCTGATGATGTCATCACAGACTGATCAGATGCTGATTATAATGCATGATGATGATGTTGACATGCATCGATGATGATGATGATGATGATAAGATGATGATGATGATGATGATGATGCGATGATGATAACAACAATAATAATAATGATTCTTGATGACAAAGGTGACGATGCATACATAACGTGGTGATGGCGTTAACCAAGTCGACGACGGCGGTGATGATGATGATGATGATGAAGAAAATGATGATGATAGTAAATATGATGATACAGATAATGATGAACATACTGATCAGAATATGATGAGGGTGATGACATTGCTGATTTGAACAAACATTAAATGTACAAATTTGTATGAAAAAGGCTAAAAGTAAAACCAATGATTTTTGTTAAATAGCTCCCTCTTCAGTTGTAACGACTCTTTGAATGATAAGGGGGTTTTATTTAGTCGTTTGTAATTGGGTATACTTTTCGAGCATGGTGAAGTTATAAATATTTTCTTTGTACCCTAATGGTGCAAGTTTTGGTTACTAAAGTTAAGTTTGACCATTGCTTACTATAATCCATTTAATTGCTTACTGATCATTACGTCACTGGCAAATGTGTTTCATTGTCCAGTTGAAAATGTTTTAGGCCGCGACAGGAGAAATTTCATTTTACAAGGCCCAGACCATCGGTTATGATTATGATCAAAACCAATAAAATATCCCAGCTACAAGTTGTACAGGGTGGGGGGGGGGGGGGGGGGGGGGGGGCGGGTTGTTCAAACCGCAAATTGTTTTTGTCAAAGGGGGTTTGAACCACACTTATTTCCAATCGGATACATACATCACTTGAGGTGTTTCTGAGTTTGTTTTATCTTTAAACCACATGCACTTTAAAATACTCCATTACTTTACGTATTCACTACCTCGCAAATTAATGATGTCTTGAATTAAGCGCCCTCTAAACCATGCAAAACTGTATTATCCCTTTAATCACATGTCTGTATAATGTGTATACACAAAGATGATGATAAGATGATAGTGATTATGATAATCATGAAGATGATGATGATGATGGCGATGATGATGCATGGGTTGCTTGGTCAACTTCGTTAACTTTCCATTCGTATTAATAAACGGTTCAATCAAATTCGCGAAATTAAGCCGTAGGCGTAAAACTGTTTTTCAGAATTGCATTTTCTTCATTCTGTTTACCTATATTCTGGTGTTTGTAAGTGAGTTACCACTTATAGCATTAGATTTAAATATCATGGTATTAGCATTCTGTTTCGCCAGCGGAATTCACAGGAGGCTGTGCATGTGTGTGATTGCGTAATGAGTTTCTAAATTAATACTAAGATCATACCAACATCATTTACTCGATTCATTATTATTCCCTCACCCAGTGGCATGTTGTGGTCGGGCCAATTGGGGGAGGGGGGGGGGGAGGGGGGTGCATTATTATTGGGGGCCACACCGCATATATTTCTTTGGTTTTTCGTCCATTTTGTTTCTAATTCTTGTTTGCTCAAATTCGCCCCGGCCCGTTATAAATTCGAGGCTTTTGAAAATGTAAGAAACATTATGGGCGTAGATTTGTGATTTATACCACTGACCATATTAGTAGAGGTCAGTGATTTATTCCCATTCAAAATGGTGGGGGTTATCTTATATAAGTATTACGTAAGTCTTTACGGCCGTGATAAACATTGTAAGAAAAAAAGGCTTAAACACATTATGTTCATGGCATTGGCATTGCACGCATCCCCCCCCCCCCCGCCCCTCTCCCCACACGCACACAATGCACGAGCACGTTCAACGCCCATTTCTATTGTTACATTTGATTACGTCACATCGTAAGCGTATAATTCGACCAATAGGAATTCGCGTGTATTATTTGGCGGCAACTTCGTAGATATTTGCATACACTTAACGACATGCATCCGTGCACCGTGTAAAACGATGACGCGTTCATTTCGCAATACGGATTGTGATAGAAAGGACGGCATAGCGTAGATCCTCCTCGGTCATAGTAAGCTTGCCCCTTACATAATAGTCAGTGGTCTTTGGGTTCACTCCTGATGGAGTAAATTTACACATCGGTCTTCATTGACTCCTGTACAAAAAGTGGAGTAAATTTACTCATCGGCCACCATTGACTCCTGTACAAAAAGTGGAGTAAATTTACTCATCGGTCGCCATTGACTCCTGTACAAAAAGTGGAGTAAATTTACTCATCGGTCTCCATTGACTCCTGTACAAAGTCACGCATATAAATATACATTCGGCTGTGATTCACTTCGGGGTGAGGGGGGGGGGGGGGGGCGGGCTGACCACATTGCATGTTTGTGTATAAATTGTTATTTGATGCTTATGTATTGTATTGTTTTAAGCCAGACAAATTGTGGAAGACGGCAGCCCCCTCCCCATCCATAGCCTCCCCCCCCCCTAATGATACATGATTGGTTAGTTTTATTATGTGAAAACAATAATGTAAATACATTAACGACATATTAATTGTTTTATACACATCTACAATTGAAAGGTAGAATAAAAGTACAAAATACAGGTTTAAATATCTCCATTTAGGCTTCAAAGAACCACGAATTGACAAACGATAGATTATACAATACACTTTTCCACGAATCATGCCTTCCCTGAGTCAAATGCACGCAACCAGTCCGGTGCATAATATTACTAAATACAAAACCACCCACTCTTTGTAAAACATGATCGCAAATGTAAATGAGCTGCGTTTTCAAGATGTTGACAAAACTTCCTTTAAAAATGTCTAATAATGTCCATGCTTAAAGTCATACATGTAAAGTGTCCAAATCCACAAAAATTACTTGGAGCTTCCTCGTTTCTCTTCTACCGTGTTGTTTAGCTTATGGTATGAGAAGAATAAAATAGGGTTTGATTTTTTCAAATGTCCCTTTAGTATAAAGATAATTATCATTGAAAATCATTATTTCTAAAGCGTTAATCAACGCAATTGAAAAAAAAAGTACATTTGTTTTAGCTAAGAACGTCCGCATGCAACACCCGTGAGAACATTCCGGAGATTGAACTTTGAGCCGAGCGAGTTCAAATTCCATGAACTATGTACTACGTGTGTAAAAATACACGGGTGCGAATATCTCAAACGGATCATTAATTACTGCTACAAAAGTATGGCAGACCATCAGTATTCGGTGATAAAATATGAACTCAATATTCGTTTTTTCACTAGGTAAACAGTGTTCGTTTTCTTTCAAACTTTCACAAATCTTTCAATTGTATTTTACAATGATATTGATATAGGATTGAAGTCTCAAATGTCATTTTGTGCAATATCTGACACTTTACATGCATCACTTTAATATCAATTTTCGCTATTACTTTTGAAAATGTTGAAACGATACATTTTGATTAACCCTCATGTATATAATTGAATACAGGTGATAAACTTTCTTAATATGTGAGTGTAAAAGTTACTTTATATATTTAACAGTGAGTCTATATAATCACTTATTTGCTGTGTGCTTCATATCAAGAAGTTCATATTCCAATGACGCGAACAGATCTTCCAAGGGAACCACTTTGGGGCATGAGATGTTGGGTGGCGTTCTCTGGCTTGACATTTCTGTCATCGTGAGCAAGATGAAACTACTCATACGACGGACATCATCATCTTCCTCGCAGTCATGGTCGTGATAAAGACATACAATAAGCGATGCTGACATAAATGTGCAAAAGTTACTTTATATATGTGACAGCAATTCTATCTAGTCACTTGTTTGCCGGGCGTGTCATATCAAAAATTTCATATTCTGATGATGCGAACAGATCATCCAAGGAAACCACTTCATTTGTTTCTCTCGGGATCCCCGGGGACATGACATCTTGCGCGTCGTTCTCCGACTTGGCATGTCTGTCACCATGGGCTAGAAGAAGCTGTTCATCCAAATAGATCTCGGCATCTCTCTCAGCACCAGGACGACGGAGGTGATCATATAAATCAGATGAAGAGTCATATCCAGTGACCGCTGCGGCTCTCGCTCCCTTGTATTTAGCATTACGTGCGCCATCGTTGTACGGAACAGCACGATATGTGACAAGAGGAGAGCGTGAAGTGATGGAATAGGCAGCCAAGTCAGGTCCTCTTTTTGTAGACATGGCAGAAATTGCGCTATCGATGTTTCTATCGAAGGAAATATCAGATGGGTTGGAATAGATTGCTGATTCAGCAACCGTATATATGGTAGAGACGTTGGTTGTTTCCCGGAAGGATCGTGTGGGAGAAGCGATACCTAATTGTGGCATGACTTGGTCTTGCCTCTTGAACAATAGTGGACCCTTTATCTTCCAACTGTTGGTCACTATATCTGATGTGTTTCAGTAGATGCCAAGCAGTTTTCAAATTATTTTTTCTTGAATTTGATGGTTTTCGTTACATTCAAATGCAATTATATTGATTTAAATATGAGCATCTTAGTAGAAAAGTGCAAACGATTTCTTGTTATAAACTGAAGTAAATGTTTCTCCTGACCGAATTCCGGGGGATACATTATACGCCTATGAGATAACGAGGGCTCATTGTTGCAGTCCTCATAGTCAGTGTGACGCTTCCATTGATGAGCAACGTGTTGATCTTCCATAGTAGATCTGAAAACCTTTGTCTTCTTGTCTTCTCTTGGTCGTTGTTTACGGTTCTTGATAGGCTTGGCGTACAAACAAGCAGCCTCATCTTCAATTGGAAGACCCGGTTGATCGGACATACCCTGATGCATACCACGTGACACGTCACTAATGGTCAATAAGGAATCAATACCAATTTCACTGGAATCTGAACCTGCACATTTTGATTGTCCAGCAAACCTTTCCTTCTTTCTAGAAGAAGCTTCTTCTCTTATGGGATCAGACTTGAGATCATCAACAGTGCAATACACGTTGTCATTGGGAACACCTTGTATGTGCTCCATCCTGCCATCGTTACTGTCTTCTCCTCTCAGACCCAATGTTATCTGCGATGCCCCCCTCTCAGATACATCCGGGACGGTAGAGTAATGCTGGGAAGGTGGTGAATGTTGCACCGCCAGATTTCTAGAATGTATGCTCATGGATTCCGCCTGATTGTGATTACTCGCAATATCGCTGGACGGCTGTGCATCGGGTATATTTCTCCTACTGGTCACCTTCACCGTCATTTAGACTACGATCTTGCTTCCTGTTATGGTATTTGCTTCGGAATGTCTTTATAAGACGTATAATGTGATACACTCCAAAGAATAGAGCGCAACAAGATGTAGCTGTCAGTGCAATGAAAGTCAACAAGAGATATTTAGATGGGAAATTGTTCAAAAGAGATGTTGGCGTCACTACATTGGTACTCGGCACTGCATGGCTTGTATCGTAATCTGAGTTTGTTGATGAAGAAATCTGCGTTGTTGGAGTAGGCCTCAACGATTCCGAAATATATTGTTTATCTGGTCGAGATGTACTGCTTAGAACTATGGAAAGGGATGCATATCTTTTACTCACTGTTTCTGTCTCTGGTGATCTAGTAGGTATATCAGTTGTTGAATGTGAAAGGTTGTTGTCATTCAATGTAGGCGTGGTGAGATTCAATACCAGCACTCTCTCATTCGGATCCGAATATATGTAATATTCCCCAGAATCCAACAGAGATGAATGATGAGTTAACTTGAACGTAAAGCACAACAGTTTTCCACAACGTTCAAATCCAAACATAAACCGATTTGGTCCAGTCGAATGACAGGTAATGTTACATACATTTCCTGAAACATAATGGTCTCCAGAGAAACACCATCCATTGGCATTAATGCATTGTCCAATCGTAACATTATATCTACTCCATTCAATTTCACTATTTTTTCTTAATGTGTTACTTGAACTACAGATCGCGGATATTTCGTTGATCGCTGATTCTGTCTCTCTGACAGGCGAACACTGGAACGACTCTGCCGCGGAAACGTGCTGCGAAATTAGGATTAGAAGCAGAAGTAGTGAGTACGGTGACAATGAAATCATGACTATTTGTTAGTTTATAGACCAGTCGAAAGAAGTGCCTGAATGAAACAGATTAAAGATTTCAGAACAAAAGTTCAGACGATCGTGTTTAATTTTGAAGATGCATGTAACACTAAATCATTGTGGCATGAAAGTCGACTAATCGAGTTCGTATAGAAGACTGAGTGAGCAAAATGAAGATATTGTGACTCAAAAACTTCAAAAACTACGAATCCATTTAACTACTTATTGTTTTTAGGAGTTTTAGAAAGTATGAGTTGTTGATAATGGACACATTTCAATTAATGTTAATCACGCGACAAACGTTTACAAAAATGTTTCAAGAAATCGAAGTTTCTAATCTATTATTCAATAGTCATTAACATAATGTAATTTATCCGTAAATGCATTCAATTAAAAGTCATGAACTAAACTAGATATATGAGACAAGTGTTCTCTCACAAAACCTTACAATTATGCCCAAGTGGCCAATCCATTAGACGAGTGCAATGCAGGGTTAGGTATAGATGGTAAACCATCAATACTTATGTAAAGCATGTAATACATTCTTATCGAGGTGATGAACACGCTTGAAATTTCGGCAAGATAATTACATAATTGGGTAAAATACGGAGTTAACTATTTGGGTGAAAATCTGTATTTCTCTCTCGGCAACAATGTTCCTGTTTTTACCAAATGGTGGGCAAAAGCCAAACAAAGTGAGAGACAAATAAAATAGGCAGACAATTTGTTCAGCTAGTGTGCGATATAGACATGCAATGTGGTGTTATGACTTCCTTTCATCTGTTCATTGGTATCTCCCAATTGTGAGCAAACGGGGCAGATTGGGTTACCCCAATTGCCTTAACGCAATCATCGGAGCCGTGAGCCACTGGCTGGAATATTCTCAATTGGAGTGAAATAAGTGCACTTCATGTGCTGGGTTGATTGCAGAATTATATTCTACTAGAACCGTGACTTCCCGAACAATTTTCGCCAACGTTGCCTGCATCACATTCATGACATTGCAACCACTCTCTTACATTTCCACTTGATCCTAACACTATTCTTAAAGTGTTAAGATTAAGTGAAATCGTCGATCAAAGAACATTTGCCATTACCATTACTAAGACCAAACCTCGTTATTAAATTTAGTAGAAAATTGCAAGTTTATAAGCGTACACGCATTATAATGTGTTGGGGTAGTTTAATGCACATGGTGAAACAAATACTTTACAGACCCCTGTGCAAGTGTAAATTTACGCAGGATAATACATTATACACCAGCAAACAAGTGCATATTTAATTAACTATTTGTTTTTACACGTGGAGCTTGTATTTGATAGCATTGTAAAGCTATGTTCTATTTTCTATTAGATATAACATAGTGAGCACTTTGCCCTTAACATAATTAATACACAAAACATTAAGAGCGCAAAAAAGGGAATGATTATTGTACAGAGATTAACATTAACGACTTCAGAAAATACACAAGATTTTAAATAACATTCAAAACATACATAAATGACATGCTCATTTAAATTTCAAGTAAAAATGAATTAACAATTATTACAAATAGTAACGCAAATTATGTTGAATAAGGGTCATTAACTTAATTTCCATATCTAAACAATTCGTCGCCTGAATAACTTCTTAATGATGAATAAGTATTGTATTATTTGCACCTTGTATTTCTGATATTCTATATCGTATTGTAAACATTTTTAAAAAGTACATCTGGTAATATGACCTGTGTGAAATGTTCATATAATTTTATTAATTTTAATTGTTATTAACATCATTATAATTAAACTATTAATCATGTTAATAGTGCTATTATCATCCAAACCATAATTACTTCCATTATAATTCTCATAATTATCATCATAATTAATGTCATTAGTAGTAGCAAAAGTGGTAGTTGCATTATTTAAAATATTATTAGTTTACTTCCTCAGTCATCGCGTCGGGTAATGGGGTTAGTCTATACCGCCTCGTTATAAGATTGCCACTATTATAAATAAATTTCATTTGTAGCTTCCCAGCAATAATACCTCATATGTGACGACGTACTTTCTCGTTTTCCTTAGTTCAAATCAATGTATTTACAACAGCGATCACTGTTCTTTTATTGAAATATTACGGCCAAAAAATCTCATAAATGGTTTAAATGTAAGCTGTTGATGAGAGTTCTGGAAGACATGGGTACATCAAATATTTCACAATTTTGAAGAGATTATTAGAAGAGTTTTGTTTTGTTTCAATGTAAATGCAGCCAGGCAATACTAATTTACTCTCTTTTCAAATGGATTGAACTGTAAGCGCCGTTCAAAGTTTGATAGCAATATTTACAATATATTACAGAACAGAGTTATAATTCCCACACATTACTTAAACAAAAATATGTTGTTTAATGAAATACTATACAAGGAAAGTGCGTAAGTGTACAATAACTTTTACAATCGTGTTTCTTTTTTACAAGTATAATGTAGACCACTAGTTGATGTAATTGCAATTAAATCAATATTATTGATTTGACATATTTATTTACAAGTGTTCTCTTGTGCTTGTCATCTCACTATACCTATCCAACTTAAGTGGTTGAGACAATTGTAATTCAAATATTATTCAAGATATCGAAAATGTTTTAAATTCCTTTTGATAAAATCAACCAATTGTTCGTTCTTGTTTCAACAATCTAAGGCCTTAAGGCGTGCCAACATTGTTTTTTTAGCAATTTTCGACTTTTTACAATCCGTGACGACAAATCAGAAAGCATTCGTTAATCGAAATTTTGTTTTTATTTTTGTTCGCGATGGTGATTTATGCTCGATTGAATTGTGTTCTATTTTGTCGATTTAGCAAACAACATGCTGAAATAATTTTGAATAACATAATATTGAAATAATTATAACAGTAAAACTTGCATACATACGTATGTGATGTCTTGAAATATTTCGCAATATCACAAACTCGATCCTATAATGCGTATACTACGTGCAAAGGGTGGTTTAATATGTGATAGCCAGTGCAATCATGATTCTCATTATTGTACATACATTGCTTTTTTGTAACCAGTGACGACAGATCGGAATGTATTAAACAGTGATTTGAATCTTTAATGAAAGATAATTAGTAATCGCACTAACACTGCCGTCTCATTTGATAACATTGTCCATCGCGACTGCATTTTGTTCAATGGAATCTTATTCTGCTTTGCAAATAATCAACAACACGCTGAAGTTATTTGGAAGAGCAATAAACAGTGGCAAACCCTCCCTTACCCTGTCCTTACCCAACCTAGTTCACAATACATGTAACAGAAAATATAGTTCAATTATTATAAAGGTTGGTTCGATACATTTGGTAGACAGTGTATTTAATCACTTCTATGCGTTATGCGTCACGTGTCATACCAAGAATGTCGTAATCCGATGACGCGAACAGATCATCCAAATCCAAGGAAACAACCTCCTTTATTTCTTTCGGGATCTGTCGGGACATGACATCATGGGCGGCGTTCTCCATCTTGACATTTCTGCCATCACGAGCAAGAGGGAGCTGTTTATACGATGCAATCTCCTCAGCATCTCCATCACGACGAAGATGATCATATAAGTCAGATGAAGATTCATATCCAGTGAGATCTGCGGCACTCGCTCCTCTGGAATCAGAAGTGAGTGCGCCATCGGCATGATCGGTGTACTGAGCAGCACGGTCGGTAACAATAGGAGAGCGAGAAGGGATGGAATAAAAATCGAAGGCAGGTCCTCCATCGGCAGAAGTTGCGCCAACGAGGTTTTCATCAGTGACGACAGGAGTTGGGTTGGAATAGATTGCCAGTTCAGCGACCGTAGACATGGCAGAGACGTTGGTTGTTTCCCGGAGAGATCGTGTCGGAGAAGCGGTACCTGATGATGCCATGAAGTAGTCTTGCTTCTTGACCAATGGAGGACCCTTTATCTTCCAACTGTCAGTCACTGCATTTGGTGTGTTTCAGTAGATGTCAAGCAGTTTTCAAATCATGTTTTTTTTTATTTAAATGTTTTCTGTTACATTCCAATACAATATTATTACTTAGAATATTAATTATCTTAGTAAAAAACTACAAACAATACCTTGAATATCAATTTATTAAAATGTTTCTCTTGACCGAATTCCGGGAGATGCATTATACGCCTATGAGATAACGAGAGCTCATTGTTGCACTCCTCATAGTTAGTGTGACGTTTCCATTGATGAGCAACGTGTTGATCTTCCGTAGTAGATCTGGAAACCTTATTTGTCTTGTCTTCTCCGGGACGTGGTGTGAGGTTCTTGATAGGCTTGGCGTACAGGCATGCAGTATCATCTTCACGTGTAAGACCTAGATGATCTAATAAACCTTGATGCATGCCATATGACGGGTCACTGGTTGTCAAAGATGAATCAATACCATTGTCATCGGAATTAGAACCTCCATATTTCGCTTGTTCAGCTATGAACCTTGTTTTCTTTCTAGAAGACGCCTTTCCACTTTTGACGCAATTTGGTTGGATATCATCAACGGAGCAGTATAGGTTGTCATGATGACCACCCTTGCCAAGTTCCTGAAAGCCGACCAAATCGCTCCCACCTTCTCCTCTCAGACCGGAGGGTATTTCTGGCACACTCCTCTCAGATGCCTCCGGAACGGTAGAGTAATGCTGGGAGGCGGTTGGAGGTTGTACCACCAACCTTCCAGAAAGGTTCCTCTGATTCAAATTACTCGCAACATTGCTGAAGGATTGTTCATCTGTTATGTCTCTCATACTGGTCATTGCAATCCCTCCATCGTCATTTGGACTACAAACCTGCTTCCTTTCGAGGCATTTGCTCCGGCATATCTTTAAGATACATCCAAGGTGATATACTCCAAATGCTAAAGTGCAGAAAGATGTAGCTGTCAGTGCAAAGATAATCAACAAGAGATACTTAGACGGGAAATTATTCAAAAGAGATGTTGATGTCACTACATTAATACTCGGCACTGCCTGGCTTGGATAAAAATCTGCGTTTAGTGATGAAGAAATCTGCGTTGTTGGTGGAGGTCGCGTATCTGGTGGAATTTTACTTTCTTCATCCGTATAGAGAGATGCATGTCGTTCAATCACACGTGTCTCTGTTGTTGGTGTTTTACTAGGTATATCAGTGGCTGAATGTGAGTGGCTATCGTCATTCAGTGTTGGTGCGGTGAGATTCAATACAAGCAACTTCTTTTTCGGATCCAAATCAATGTAGTATTCTCCAGAATCACTGAGAGATAGCTGATGTATCAACTTGAAAGTGAAGCAAAATTTCATTCCACAAAATTTGAATGTAAAATCAAATCTTTTCGAGTTACTTGATGAGCAAGTTACATTGCAGGTATAATTTGTAGAATCTTTCAAATAGACGGGTGTGTAACACCAACCATTAGAATGACATTGTCCGATTGTTTTGTTATATCTACTCCATTTGATATAACTTGTTGATCTTAACCATTCATTGTGTGTACAGATGACAGATATGTCGTTTATCGCTGATTCTATCTCTCTGATAGACGAACACTGGAACGGCTCTACCGCAGAGATGTGCTGCGGAATCAGGGTGATAAGCAAACATGGTAAAAGTAGCGCGCACGGTGATAATGAAATCATGACTTTTTATCAGTTTGTAGGTCGATTGAAAATAGTCTGAAGGGTGGAGATTGCAGATTGTCCGAGAAAAACGTCAGCTCAGAAGATCATGACTATTGATTTGACTATGTATATAAATAAATGCTATTATCGTTCACATGGAAAACGTGAAGTCAAGACGGATTTTGTAATTGTCTTGTGTGAGAGACTGCATCGCTTATCCAATGAGGTTTTAAGAAGTGAGATATTACAAGGCTGGAATATAATATTTTGCCAATTGATATCGATAATTCGAAAGTGAATCATTGGTTTGCTTCCCGAAGCATTTTCAGTTTTTAATCTATTGTTTAATCACCATTATAAGTAATTTATGAGAGAGTGCATACAATTGAAACTCAATAGCAAAACCAGATCAATTATTTGAGTAAAATTATATCCAAATGGCATAACTTGCTTTCGTGGCAAAGGGATAAAATGAGGGGGCGGACAGCCTGCAAAGCGTCAACCAGCTGGTACATTGCCCCTCAGATCTTGTACAATCTTGAAGATGCAAGTAGCACTGACGTACTTTGGCATGAAATGCAACTAACTGAGTAGGAATAGAATACAAAGTGAATGTTATAATTCTTTCCGTGAACGTCTTCATCGCCATACCGAAAGAGACGATATGAAAGAAGATATTGTTACTCATAAATGAGATATCATATCAAGTGCTCTCGAAACTTCAAAAACTTACGAATCAATTGAAATAATTATTATTCGTCGTGTTTTGGAGAGTATGAATTATTAAAAAGAAACACATTATTTTCAATTAATGTCAATCACGCAACAAACGTTCAAGAAAATAAAGCAAATGGAGCAAGAAATTGTAGTTTCTAATCTCTTGTTTAATTAACGTATGTACTTTATCCGTAAATACATTAAATTAAAAGTCAATATTACGAAACGTAATATTTGAGACAATTGCTCGCTTTACAACAAAAAACACATTACAATTATGTCCAAGTGGCCAAGCTAGCATAAGCGTACAATGCAGGAGGTAGCAGGGGAGAAAACCGTCAATATTTAGATATGGCGATATAAATGTTAAAGAGATATTTGAGCTTGGGTAAAGAGAGTACGGTTTTCGTCAAACTGAACTTTAGTAACCAAAATCTGGACCACTATATTACAAACTAACAGTTATAACTCCACTATGCTCGAAAGGAATACAATATTACAAATGACTAAGTAAAGCCTGCTATCATAAAAAAAAGAGTCGTTACAACTCATAAGGGCGCTCTCTAAAACCTCATTGGTTAAAACCATTTTAAATAAAATTGTGTACATGAGATGTTTTTTTTAAAGTGATTTGAAGTGATTAGATGGAGAGATAATCAACAAGTATTCAAAATAAATCAAAGTAAATCTTTGAAAGAGGAAGCATTTAAAAAATCTATTTAACGGCTGGGTCAAAATTTTCAAATAATTGTGGGGCCCCACAATTATTACAAATATCTACATGTATGTTTGTGGATATTTCAGCCTTTGCTGAACGATTTTGTTCAAATAAAGTTTATTCTGTCATTAAAATCGTATATTCTTTCAAATACGACACTAGGTTTTGTATTATATCACAAAAACATTGTTTTGTGTAAAGCCTCTGGGATAAATAATCTTTTTTAACACAATCATTTAATCATGCGGCAAAATGATCAGATTTCTCTTTAGCATGTTTAAGGGGAAAACTCCTAATTCCTCCATCGGCCAGGCGCGCCAGAAACAGTTTTGGATTGGGGGGCAAAGACCTAAGGGGGCTCACGATTTTGTTGTGTAGGGGCTCATGCCCAACCACACTCACAGGGTTGCCAGAGGTGAGAGTGAGACATTGTGAGGGAGCGAAGTGACTGAGCGGGGGGGGGGGAGGGTGTGGGAGGGGGATGTTCCCCCTCCCACGGTAGGGAGCTTTTGCATTTTTGGATTTGAAATTGTTCAATTTGGTGCATACCTAGATAGGAAAATCGGGCTTAAGATTAACTGTATCTAGGAAAGCGTGATATGATTTCATTGACCAGAAAATTTAAATATATTTTTCACGAAGAAAACAAATAATTGACACACTAATTAATATGCCACATTATGTATGATCCAGCAACATATCGTACAGCCAAGAATGAGTCCCGAGGGAGCGAAGCGACCGAGGGCTGGGCCAGAGCCAGAGGGGGTGGGTTTGGGAGGGGATATCCCCCTCCCACGGGGAAGATTTTGCATATATATATTTGAAATGGTGCAATCTGGTGCATACCTGGATAGGAAATTTGGGCTTAGGATTAACTGTATCCGGGAAAGCGAAACTTAAAATGGACGTATAAATTAGTTTTTGAACGTTAGAATTAACAAGTCTTAGCTTATACATTTATTTATTTTATTATTATTATTGTTGGGGGGGGGGGGGGGTTAGGGTTAGGGTTAGGGTTAGGATTGGGGGGGGGGGGGAGCGGCCCCCTCCCCACTTCCGGCGCCTATGCGGCCTCGGCAACGATATTCATGTATACGCCCAACCAGATTATAGACACGTGATAGAGGTAGACAAGGATTTATACTCCAAATGTTTCCATTTTATTTTAGCCCGGTGTTAAAATATGCATCTATATTATGTGTAGTAAACGTGCAAAACCAACAATTGAATGATATTACACAGACAGAAATTAAAACAAGTTATAGATTTATTATTTAGATCAAGTACAAAGTGCATGAGCTTATTTAATGTCAATTAGTATTGTCTAATTAGTGTCAAGTGATTGTCTTGTTGGGATCGGGTAGTATTATTAGCGGTATGAGAGGTACATAAATGAAGAGCAAAGAGTCATATAATTCCGGAGTAGAATATGTATTTATTAACTCCAAAACTTTGGAGTATAAATCCGTCACATTATAAACAGCTTCCACATGTAAAACGCAAGATGCTAGATGAAGAGCCAGCTATAAAGAGCGTCTCGATCTAGTGGTGATAGAAACTAAACCCCTCTCTAGAAAGCCAAAACATATTCTATTTATGCAGAAGGATACAAGTAATATGAGGGTATGTTATATTGTATCAAGGAGACAAAGACTTGAGTCAGGGCCGCTGACACAAAGGCATAAATGGGGCCCGCCAAGACAATGGTCCACTTGGTCAAGGGGCTAGTTTTATGACAGGGCTTAAAGATAATAGAGGTAGCCTTTACTGGGAAGGGGATTAGAATGAATGTACTTGGTCTTAATACGGGGAAGGATTACAAAGATATAAACTTGGTGTTAAGTGCATCTCAACTAAATATCTAAAGATGAGGGTACCATGTTTATAATTAACTGGCTTTTGGGAACATCACTATACAACATGATGTCATTATATATAAATTAGTATTGTTCCTATGCGGCCCTTATGACGTTATTGTATACATAGCTAATTGAAGCGATTGTCAAAATCCTCAACACTTACTAGGAACTCTAGTGGTTCTCGCAAACCTCCTTGTATCTGATTACCAATAGAAGCATATGACAAACTTGGTCGTCAAAATTTCACTTAGGTTAAACAAATATATATACTTGAATGTATTCAGATTCAAAATTATCTACCGGATAGTTATAACTGTGTACTAAATCAGTGCAATGAAAATCGTGTTCCATTTTTACTAATCGATCACATGTCAATCATGTACCCTGGAATTTTCACACATCACTCAGTGGACATATCACAAAATGCACATGTTATTAACCATTTTCTTTTTTTGCCAATGCCGCAAAGTTACAAGATCCCTTTAACATAATCTAAATCCCATCACATTATTTATGATATGTTATTACTCGCCTTAAATATGTTAAACATGAGTAAAAAGGACAATTAGGACGAGGCTTCTTGATATTAATCACGTATCACTCAGTTGTGGCAATGTCCACGTCTTTACGTGCTCACATCTCCGGAGAGATCAGATTTCTCCAAAATGTAATAATGATGAGAATCTTGAAGCGAATCAACGATTTGGGCAGCCGATGGAATGTACTCCACGTGTGTCCCAGAACATGCAGATGGATATCCAAGATCAGGCACACAGAGGTGGTTGTATCCGACCATGTCTACAGCTGGGATACCGATTGTATCTGCATCCGTACTTCCGTGTTTCTTGATAGTCGCACAAGAGCTCTTCTCTGGTGAATTTCTGCTACATAAATGGTCTTTGCTCATGCTGTTACAAGGTGGAATGCTCGGTGCTTCGTTGTGATTGTTCGCGTCTTCATTTGTTACACCTTTTCGTCTGATGACTTTGCTGTCTAAATTCGTTCTTCGTAGATTTCTCGAAATGTGGGTTTGATTGGAGAAATTAGTGTTACATGCCGTGGTAACCATTGTTACATTCAGCGGGAGGGACAAGCGCCGTATGCAGGTGCGCTTCTCATCGAAATCCGAGAACAGAAAAACTTTAATTCTTATATCCTTTCCTCTCTTGATACACTTGCAGCTATTATTGCTCCAAAGCCTTCTGCTCTCTAAGAAGTGACTCAGGGTGTCGTCGTTGTTTCCAGAATCATCTACGTTTGGAATTAATGGCAACGGTCGTATTGTTTGTGGCACTCGACAAGACTTAATTGGCTTTGCGTATAGCATCTCAATGACTTTGTCGTTTTGTTTACCTTCCAAGTTCTCACGTGGATCTTCGTATGTGCTCAATCTGGCAGTCGCTCCCGCGTGACAAATGTTGCAGTCGTTTTCACTTGACAGGCACATTGGGGTCCCATCTGGACTGACATTCCTCGACCCTGTCACATTTGCACTGACATATTTACAGCGACGTTCAAAATCATCAACCGTGCAGTAATCGCTTTCCACATCGATCACCGCGTCATTCACAGAGCATGTGGAAGGAACGTGAATTCCGCGATAGTTGGTTACAGGTCGCTGTTTCCGCGCGTCAGTAGGCATGGTAGGCTCTTGGCTACCGGTCCCTAAATCAGATGATACATGTTCCTGACGTTGACCGTTGACTTGGCTCTGTGATGATTCGTTTGAGGTCAATGACGTTGTTCTCATTGGAATTGCATCCAAATCATTCATCACATCATCATCATCATCATCATCATCGGAAGTCCTATGGTTGAGTCCACTGCTCTCTACTTCACGGTATCCTGATATTAGTTTTAACATCTTTTTCCAACAAATACATAAGGACACAATTATTATACAAGTAAAAAATAAGAACATAGCTACAAATATGATCATGAATAATATGTTAATGTTCGGAAGACTGTAAAATGATTCTTGTGTATCTTCAGTATCAGCTGTATAATTCACGTAATCGGAGAGTAGAAACACAGTTGATGACTGCAGGGGGTCCGGAGGGTGAGCTTGAGCATCTCGAGTGTCGCACTTGAAGCTTACTACCAGCGTTTGGTCCGATGAATACGTCAAGAGGATCCTGATGACAGAACAGTCATGGGAAATATTGTAATCCATCAGGAGCCTAACGAGGGAGTGTACTTCTATGTTATCGTTCATCAGTTTACCACAAATGATAACTGCTTGGTCTGCTTCTACCCCGTCTACATAATGTGATTTCAATCTATTTTCCTTCTCAGAAATATTCAATTGCATTAAACCATGGCCTTCTGTGATCAAGTACACCACATGGTCTTCTCTAACATTTCCGCAATCGACGGTAGCGTTATGCAATGTTTTTTCTTGAACTGGAAATGAGCAAGAGCATTTCCGGTCTCCGCTTCCAGTGGCAAGACATTGATTGGGAATTATCTTGGTTGGAAATTGTCTATTGGCTTCATATACTGAGCTTGTTGCAATGCTGAACATCTTGTCAGACTTTTTACTGGTGTTCTCTTTTGGTATGCCTAATTTGTTTGTGCTCAACGTGCGATTTTCATACATGAGACTAAGATGCATGTATTTATCGTGGAAGTTCCACTTACAATAAAATTCAATATCTCTGATATCTCTTAAGACAACTGTACATGTTGGCCCTTGACTGACTGAGGGATAGACGCTTAGACTGATATCCGATATCCTCCATTGTGTTGGAGCGCCTAAGGATGTGTTTTTCGTTAGAATGACAAAATATTTACCTTCGTCATCTTTTGACACAACTTCAATATCTAGAGAGAACTCCATAGCTCCTATAGTCAGTTCATAATGATCAGAACTATCACATCCTTTAATGGTGCAATTTCCTAGTATCCGACTATCTTTTATCCACATCACAGTCTCTCCAGTTTGTAGCGGTCGATTCAGTCTGCAATGAATTGAAAACCGTGTTCCTAGCTGTATAACATGTTTGTTAACATTCGTTGTTTCGCAAGAAAGTGACTCTATGGTCTGCAGAAATGTCGTGGATGCGATGAACAAAGTCACCCAGACCCTAAGGAGATCCATGTTCGTGTACTTGGTACATTAGCACAGAGATCAGAGCAGATTTAAAATATAGGATTATATTGAGCATGATTGATTATAATGAGAGTTTACCGTCCTTTTTGCAAGTGGCTCTCAGATCAAAACAACATGTAAGACCACGATCAAAACACAGTCTTAAGAATGTCCGTGACACGCGATGAAACGTAACGATAGCGTATGATGGTGAAACAGTCCAGCCATCAATGGCATAGGTGTTTATCTCACCAACCTGTCAGCTGTAAAATGTTGAGATACTTTAATTTCGCCCACTCTCTTATGATTAATTATACATTGTCAGTTTAGTTTTGTTTATCGTTTCGATTGATAGTAATAAGTAAATTAAAGTAATAATTATAATAGAGGATACTCTACTGCGCATTAAAAAATGTGTATACAGGTCTGTATACTAATACCTGGCATAATAAATAGAGGATATGAGAAAATTAGAAGGTAATAAACTGTTATTAGGTAGAAACTAAAACATGCTGAACAAACATGATTTATACGAATGAAAAACAAAGTATATATTAAAACTAGCATAACAAACTGACCATTAGGGATATATACTGATATACCTTTACATAGTTTGTCCGTGAGGGTAATTCTTTTTTGTTTCGATTCAAGGTAAGGGTGCTTATAATTTATCATAATAATATATATGAAGCGTTATTATTTATTTTATATGAGGCACGCAGGTCTACAACCATTTGGTCTACAACTATTTGGTCTACAACCATTTGGTCTACAACCATTTAGTCCACTACCCATTTGGTCCACTGTCGTTTAGTCTAAACCCGGTTCGTCCACAATAATTTCGTCTACCAACCATTTGGTCTATAAGCCAATTCGTCTACCTGTCAATTCGTCCAATAACCACATGGTCTACTACTCAATTAGTCTAATATGCATTTCGTCTAATAGCCAGTTAGTCTACTTATCAATTGGGCTACTACCAATTGGTCTGTACATCATTTAGTCTACAACCAGTTAGCCTACGAATCACTTAGTCTACTATTCAGTTGGTCTACTAAGCAGTTAGTCTACAATACATTTGGTCTACAATTCATTTGGTCTACAATCGATTTGGTCTACAACTCTTTTAGTCTACAAATCATTAATTGGTCTACAATACATTTGGTCCACCATCCATTTCGTCTACCAAACAAGTGGTCTACGATATATTTGGTCTACTAGTCATTTAGTGTACACATCTGTTCGTCTACAATAAATTTGGTCTATTTGGTCCACAATCCATTTACAAGCCAATTAGTCCATCTGCCATGTCGTATATCATTTGCCATGTCTTTAACTCAACTTGTACTCTGTTATAATTGTCGTAGAGTGGTGAGAGCATGCAAATTATGTGGGGGCACGCCCTATGTATCTCTTTTTTTATGACCCTCCCCCCCCCCCTTACGTTTGATGTTTTGGTCAAAAGTATTATCATCATCATTAGAATGTATCCCTTTTTGTTTGTTTTCTTGTCTTTTTGAAGGGGGGGGGGGGGGGGGGGTGGTTGTACAGCATATATGTAATGCAGATGTATAGATAGGTCTTGTAGCTGCTACCTTGGTGGTCATTTATTGAATTATGTTATAACACACATGTAGGCATATACCTCCTTGATAGATCTAGCTAGCTATAGTTTATTCCAGGTTGGCATCCAGGTAGCCTTTGTCAAGCCCGTGTCTTGTCCTGGCTCCAATCCTGTGAAATAGTTCAGTATTATTGGTCAAACTCAACTTAAGTAACCAAAACCTGCACCATTACGGTACAAAATAATAGTTATAACTTCACCATGCTCGAAAAGTATACACAATTACAAATGACTAGGTAAAACCCCTGTTATCATTCAAAAAGAGCTGTTACAACTCAAGAGGGCGCTCTCTAAAAAACAATTAGTTTTAGCCATTTTTCATACAAAATTGTTCATTTCATGTTTTGTTAAAATAATGATTCAATAGAGATATCAGAAACAACTTTTTTAAAACATTTTCAAATTTGTTTCAAAGTAGTCTTTATGATTTTTTTTTTCTTCTAAAAAGTCAAAATATCCCCTGGTGAAGAATTTTTGAATAAAAATATGTTTATGGATATTTCAGCCGTTTCTGAATCGATTTTGTTCAAATACAATTTATTATGTCATTAAAATTGTATGTTCTTTCAAATTTGACAGTCAGTTTTTCATTATCTCACAACAAAAATATTTTGTGAAGAGCCCCCCTATACCAACACTCAACTATCCCTTTAACTTTGCTCCCTAGCCATCACTTCAAAATATTGGTTCAATTAACTAACTGTAGGCTACATGGTGGACAACATTTCATACACAGCGTGGGCGTTGTTGTAGACTTATAGCTAGTAGACCAAATGGTTTGTAGGCGTATTGGGAAGTAGCCCAAATGACTAGTAGACCAAATGCATCGTAGACCGCATGACTCTGGTAGACGAACTAAGTTGTGGACGAAATGGATTGTAGAATAAATGATTAGTAGACGAAATTGTTGGTAGACTAAATAGAATGTAGACCAAATACATAGTAAACCAAATGAATAGTAGACCAAGTATATTGTAGACCATTTGCATGATGGACTAAATGATGTTAGACCAAAATAGTTGTAGACCAAATGGGTTGTAGTAGACCAATTAGAGTGTGGACCAAATGACTTGTAGACCAAATGAATAGTAGACGTATTGGGTGTGGACCAAATAGCAGTAGACCAACTGGATAGTGGACCTATTTGGTATGGACCAAATAACAGTAGACCAACTGGCTAGTGGACCAAATGGTAGTAGACCAAATGGTCATAAACCCGCAGGTATACTGCGACTTTTGGATGCTAGTCAATGTCAAAAGTGTCAATCGTACAGAGATCGTAAAACTGTCATACCGATCATACATTATCATCTGTATGCGTTTTGGGGAAATTCTGACCTAAAGTAAGCGATTCCAATATAGTACAAGTTTGGGTTAGGGTTGATTTTTATTTCATATCACATATGGTAACAAATTATTTCAAATAGAACATAACACAACCATGATAACACGGATTTAAAACAGAAAGACGAGGAGAAATTCTCTAATAAACACGCTTGTATAAGTAAGGTCCTGCATCATGGTCATATTAGTTTGCTTAAAAGTAAATAATACTTGAATTTTTTGGTACAAAGGGATTTAGTAACATTGTCCAAGTACTCAAAACTTCCTTGACACTCTAGTGGTTCTCTCATACCTTATCATATTCATATTAACAATAAAAGCACGGGACAGGTTTCGGTTTTTCAAATTTCCATTTCGTTCAAAAAATATTTACGATTGAAGTGTTCAGATGTAAACTATCAACGGGATAATTTAAGCCGTGTACAAACTAAGTGCAATGAGTTAGTGAATATCACTTTGGATTTTTGCTAATTTCTCGGCCAAAATACATCCAATTAACGTGAATCTTTCACACATTACTTTGTGGACATATCAAATCACAACAATACACATTTCATTAATCACACATCACTTTTGCACTTTTCAACAAAGTTACTAGATCCCTTTAAGAGACAACCGAGTGCAGTTAAATAATTGTTTAACCAATTAGTAGGGTCAATATACATATTTTACGCTGCTACTGATCTTTCAAATCGTACATTATTTGCAGCCGTTTCTACAGTCTGACATCATAGTCAACTCATGTCCAGTATTTCTAGAAATGTTGTCTGCAACATATCTTTAAAACCATATTACAAAGTGCAAAGCGAGGTCTAATAACATTACAAATTATATATCAGCTATTTACATTAATATGTACAAGTATTTTGATCGATGAACATAGTTACAAAGCGGAGCATATTATATGAAATTGGGATTTATCATATTCGTATTTGTATTGTTTACTAATATATAATTAGTGCAAGTAATAAGCTCAATATTAATTTAGACCTGTTGTAATTACATGATTTATTTACAGCAAAATTTTCTAGTAATTCATTTATTTCATTTTTATTTCATTTATCTATTTTTAATTTCCAACATACAATACATTTACAGTCGCATACAAAACAAATATTATAATTTTCGAATTAAATTAATAAAACAAGTGGTTGGAAATGGAGAGCGCTGCTAAAAAGCGATGTTTGTAAAATGCAGCGCTCTCAAATTAATTGCAACAGTACTTTATACTACAAACATGAATACGTACCAAAATTAAAATACTACAAAACTTCAAGATTTAGTCATAGTATAACAGGTCACCAGCAATACAATGTCCAGGATGATCCAGGACGACTATACTATGACTGAATTTCAAAGGACCCATTGTCCTGATGCATATCATCAGAACTCAGCGGATTGACTGGATAATGAAAGAAAACCATTCGAATAACTCCGGAACCATAGCAACACGACAATAGGTCTTCTGGTGCAAAATGGTTTAACTTGTTACTGGTAGTCTTTGTCTTTTTAGGCCGGACTCAAGTTGAGCCACTGATATAATTCGGGCCATTGTGTCTTGCATTTCGTATCACAATCTACCACCTTTAAGGTGAAACATTTTTATTTTAAGACATTCAAAATCAAAATTATCAGAGGTTATAATGTAGTACAACTATTCAAGACTACAACACACATGCTATTCATTTTCTTTTCTACAAACAATTTACTGTTACTGTGGTTATTTTGTCTAAATTAGTTTAAATAAATGTTGTCCTGTTACCTTAAAGTGGCTTTATTTTCCGTCATTATTTTGTATTAAATAACGCAAAACATTAATTAAGAAAATCATGTTATAATGTAATAACCATTACGTTTCATGAGTGTTACCTAAGCCTTTATGCGTCCGAGGCGGTGTTGAGAGCTAAGGGCCTGCCCGAATATGTTATAATGTAATAACCATCACGTTTCATGAGTGTTACCTAAGCCTTTATGCGTCCGAGGCGGTGTTGAGAGCTAAGGGCCTGCCCGAATATGTTATAATGTAATAACCATTACGTTTCATGAGTGTTACCTAAGCCTTTATGCGTCCGAGGCGGTGTTGAGAGCTAAGGGCCTGCCCGAATATGTTATAATGTAATAACCATCACGTTTCATGAGTGTTACCTAAGCCTTTATGCGTCCGAGGCGGTGTTGAGAGCTAAGGGCCTGCCCGAATATGTTATAATGTAATAACCATTACGTTTCATGAGTGTTACCTAAGCCTTTATGCGTCCGAGGCGGTGTTGAGAGCTAAGGGCCTGCCCGAATATGTTATAATGTAATAACCATCACGTTTCATGAGTGTTACCTAAGCCTTTATGCGTCCGAGGCGGTGTTGAGAGCTAAGGGCCTGCCCGAATATGTTATAATGTAATAACCATCACGTTTCATGAGTGTTACGTAAGCCTTTATGCGTCCGAGGCGGTGTTGAGAGCTAAGGGCCTGCCCGAATATGTTATAATGTAATAACCATTACGTTTCATGAGTGTTACCTAAGCCTTTATGCGTCCGAGGCGGTGTTGAGAGCTAAGGGCCTGCCCGAATATGTTATAATATAATAACCATTACGTTTCATGAGTGTTACCTAAGCCTTTATGCGTCCGAGGCGGTGTTGAGAGCTAAGGGCCTGCCCGAATATGTTATAATGTAATAACCATCACGTTTCATGAGTGTTACCTAAGCCTTTATGCGTCCGAGGCGGTGTTGAGAGCTAAGGGCCTGCCCGAATATGTTATAATATAATAACCATTACGTTTCATGAGTGTTACGTAAGCCTTTATGCGTCCGAGGCGGTGTTGAGAGCTAAGGGCCTGCCCGAATATAACCATTACGTTTCATGAGTGTTACGTAAGCCTTTATGCGTCCGAGGCGGTGTTGAGAGCTAAGGGCCTGCCCGAATATAACCATTACGTTTCATGAGTGTTACGTAAGCCTTTATGCGTCCGAGGCGGTGTTGAGAGCTAAGGGCCTGCCCGAATATACCAAAGTTTGAGCAGTGTTACCTAAGCCTTTATGCGTCCGAGGCGGTGTTGAGAGCTAAGGGCCTGCCCGAATATAACCATTACGTTTCATGAGTGTTACGTAAGCCTTTATGCGTCCGAGGCGGTGTTGAGAGCTAAGGGCCTGCCCGAATATAACCATTACGTTTCATGAGTGTTACGTAAGCCTTTATGCGTCCGAGGCGGTGTTGAGAGCTAAGGGCCTGCCCGAATATAACCATTACGTTTCATGAGTGTTACGTAAGCCTTTATGCGTCCGAGGCGGTGTTGAGAGCTAAGGGCCTGCCCGAATATAACCATTACGTTTCATGAGTGTTACGTAAGCCTTTATGCGTCCGAGGCGGTGTTGAGAGCTAAGGGCCTGCCCGAATATAACCATTACGTTTCATGAGTGTTACGTAAGCCTTTATGCGTCCGAGGCGGTGTTGAGAGCTAAGGGCCTGCCCGAATATAACCATTACGTTTCATGAGTGTTACGTAAGCCTTTATGCGTCCGAGGCGGTGTTGAGAGCTAAGGGCCTGCCCGAATATAACCATTACGTTTCATGAGTGTTACGTAAGCCTTTATGCGTCCGAGGCGGTGTTGAGAGCTAAGGGCCTGCCCGAATAGCCTTTATGCGTCCGAGGCGGTGTTGAGAGCTAAGGGCCTGCCCGAATAGCCTTTATGCGTCCGAGGCGGTGTTGAGAGCTAAGGGCCTGCCCGAATATACCAAAGTTTGAGCAAAACCCACCACATTGTCTGCGAACCTTGGCTGGCAAAGTTCGATTTCTTGCCAGTCAAGGTTCGCTTTTTGAGCTGAGTTTCTTTTAATTCTTTGATATCTTTGCCAAAACGTCCTGGAGAAAATGTATGTATGTATATGCGTTATATAAGATTAGTAAACTTTTTAAACAATACGAAGGATAAACCGTCATCTGTATGATTAAATGCAGAACATAGAATGTGCTTTATGTAAGTGCACAAGTTAGTTTATAAACGTGACAGTCAGTCTCTCTAATATTACTTCTTTGCTGGGCGTGTCATATCAAGCATCTCATATTCCGATGACGCGAACAGATCTTCCAAGGAGACCACTTCGTGTATTCCTCCCGGGATCCCTGGGAGCATGGCATCTTGCGCGGCGGTCTCCTGCTTGGCATTTCCATCACCATGGGCAAGAGGAAGCTGTTCATCCATATAGATCTCATCATCTCTATCAGCACCAGGACGACGGAGGTGATCATATAAATCAGTTGAAGATTCATATCCAGTGACCGCTGCGGAACTCGCTCCTTTGCATTCAGCATTACGTGCGCCATCGTTGTACGGATCAGCACGATATGTGACAAGAGGAGAGCGTGACGTGATGGAATAGGCAGCCAAGTCAGGTCCTCTTTTTGTAGACATGGCATAAATTGCGCTATCGATGTTTCTATCGATGGAAATATCAGATGGGTTGGAATAGATTGCCAGTTCAGCGACCGTAGATATGGTAGAGACGTTGGTTGTTTCCCGGAGAGATCGCGTGGGAGAAGCGATACCTGATGGTGGCATGAATTGGTCTTGTTTCGGGAACAGGCGTGGACCCTTTATCGTCCAATTGTCGGCCACTGGATTTGGTGGGTTTCAGTAGATGTCAACCAGTTTTCAAAATATGATTCTTGAAAATTGAATGTTTGTTTATTTTACCACCAAATTAAATTATATTGCTTAGATAATTAATCATCTTAGTAGAAAAGTGCAAACCATATCATAATAATAACTTATGAAAATGTTTCTCCCGACCGAATTCCGGGAGATACATTATACGCCTATGAGATAACGAGAGCTCATTATTGCAGTCCTCATAGTCAGTGTGACGTTTCCATTGATGGGCAACGTGTTCATCTTCCATAGTAGATCTGAAAACCTCTGTCTTCTTGTCTTCTCTTGGTCGTTGTTTACGGTTCTTGATAGGCTTGGCGTACAGACATGCAGCATCATCTTCACTTGGAAGACCCGGTTGATTGGACATACCCTGATGCATACCACATGACAAGTCACTAATGGTCAATAAGGAATCAATACCAATTTCACTGGAATCTGAACCTCCACATTTTGATTGTCCAGCAAACATTTCCTTCTTTCTAGAAGAAGCTTCTTCTCTTATGAATGGTTGAGGCTGGAGATCATCAACAGTGCAAAACACGTTGTAATGGGGAACACCTTGCCCGTGTCCCTGAGAGCCCTCCATCCTCCCATTGCTACCGTCTTCTCCTCTCAGACCAAATTCTATCTGTGATGCACCCCTCTCAGCTGTCTCCGGGACGGTAGAATAATGTTGGGAAGCTGGTGAAGGTTGCACCACCAGATTTCCAGAATGGATGCTCGATGATTCCGCCTGATTGTAATTACTCGCAATATCGCTGGATGACTGTGCATCGGGTATATTTCTCCTACTGGTCATTTCAATTCCTCCACCGTCATTTTGACTACGATCTTGCTTCCTGTTATGGTATTTGCTTTGGCATGTCTTAATGAGACGTCTAATGTGATACACTCCAAAGAATAAAGTGTAACAAGATGTAGCTGTCAGTGCAAGGAAAATCAACAGGAGATATTTGGATGGGAAATTGTTCAGAAGGGATGTTAATGTCACTACATTGATACTCGGCACTGCCTGGCTTGTATCGTAATCTGAGTTTGTTGATGCAGAAATCTGCGTTGTTGGTGGAAACTTCGGATATGGTTGAGTAGGCCTCAGCGATTCCGAAATATATTGTTTATCTGGTCGAGATGTACTTCTTATAACTGTGGAAAGGGATGCATATCTTTCACTCACTGTTTCTGTCTCTGGTGTTCTAACAGCTATATCAGTTGTTGAATGTGAGAGGTTGTTGTCATCCAGTATAGGCGCGTTGAGATTCAATACCAGCACTCTCTCATTCGGCTCAAAATATATGTAATATTCCCCGGAATCCAACAGAGATGAATGATGAGTCAACTTGAACGTAAAGCACAACTGTTTCCCACAACGTTCGAAGCCAAACATAAACTGATTTGGTACACTCGAACGACAGGTAATGTTACATATATTTCCTGAAACATAATGGTCTCCAGAGAAACACCATCCATTGGCATTAATGCATTGTCCAATCATAACATTATATCTACTCCATTCAATTTCACTATTTTTTTCTTAATGTTTTACTTGAACTACAGATCGCGGATATTTCGTTGATCGCTGATTCTGTCTCTCTGACAGACGAACACTGGAATGACTCCACCGCAGAGATGTGTTGTGGAATCAGGGTAAGAAGCAAAAGTAGTGAGCACGGTGACAATGAAATCATGACGAAAGCTCAGTGTGTAGACCAGTGGAAATAAGTGCCCGAAAGAAATATAATATTGTCAGAGAAGAAAAAAGATTCATACGATCGTGCACAATGTTGGAGATGTATGTCGCACTAAATTAATGTGGCATGAAAGTCAACAAGTTGAGTAGGGTTTGAGGATTGAAGAAATATTATGATTTGTTTCTGCGATAGTCATCGATAACCGAAGGAGACGAAATTCAAGAGGATATTGTGATTTGATACCATGGCAAAAGCTCTCGAACTTCAAAAGTGATAAATACATTTAATTGCTTATTTTTTAAATGTATTCCGGAAAATATTAACTGCTGAAAATTAACACATTATTTTCAAGTCAGGTCAATTACGCGACAAACGTTTAAGAAAATGAAGCAGCTAATGATAGTTTCTTATCTATTGTTAAATAACCATTATTATAGGTAATTAACCCCTAAGTGCATTTAATTAAAAGTCAAGAACGAAACAAGAAATTAGCATCAAGTGGTCTCTCAAATAACGTTGTCTTTGTACAATTCTGCCCACAGGCCAGGCCAGCATAATAACCTCTAGAAACGGGAGTATTATTACCCCAGGTCACTAGGTTCCAGTCAAGTCAACACAATATTGTTACAATGTGCATGTTCACCTTCCCGCGGAGCATATAAACCCATGCCCAGTGACAAAAACTGTTAATTGCTTATTATTTTGATGTAGTCTAGAAAGTATTAACTGCTAAAGATTAACATTTTATATTCAATCAACCTCATTTACGCGACAAACGTTTATGAAAATTAAACGATTAATGATATTTTCAATTAATCATCATCAGAGGTAAATTACCCACGAGTGCATTCAATTGAAATGCAAGGACGAAAAAAGATATTTGAAACAAGTTGTCTCTAAAAAAAAATATTGTATTTGCACCATTATGCCCACAGGCCAGCATAATAGAAACGATGTCGACATATACGAGGGTATTATTACCCCAGGGGGTGTTTCACAAAGATCTTGAGTTAACTTAACCCTAAGTTGTGTTAAAAAGTTATGACAAGCTGTTAGTTACTTTGAAATTTTTGCTTGCATTCTTGCCTTTGCATATCTTTTATTCTAAGGCTACAAACGGCTTTTTATAATAGTTAGGCCCAACTAAGATTTAAGTTCTCTTTGTGAAACACCCCCATGTCACTAGGTTCCAGTCAAGTCAATCCAATACAGGGTGGCCCCAAAAATCGGAACGGGGCACTTTCCAAAATATAGCAACAAAATTATTATGTCCATCGGATAGGGTGTCTTTTCCAATGAAAAGGTATACCACGATCAGTCATTTTGGTCGTGTAGTTTTTGTTTTAGGGCGCTATGAGTGAACCATGTCAGGTTCCCATTTTTACCAAGTCAGTGTCTGATAAACCGCACATACTGCCTGTCATAGCATTCGAACAACGAGCAATACACGCGCTATTGTCAGTGTGCATTCAGCCGTGTGCCGAGAAAATGGGCATGGTTGCTTGACGCTATGACGAGCATGAAATGCTATTCATCAGGCACTGACTTCGTAAAAATTTACAAAAATGAGAAACTGACATGGTGTTACTCAGAGCGCCATAAAACAAAAATTGCACAACCCAAAATACTGATCTTGGTATCATTTTTTATTGGAAAAGACACCCTATCCGATGAACATGATAGTTGTGTTTCTTTATTTTGGGAAGTGCCCCGTTCCGCTTTTTTTTGGTTGGAGGGGGGGGGGGGGGGGGGGGTGGCCACCCTGTATAGTACCACTTTGCAAGCTCAACTTCCCGCATACAACCAACGCCCAGTCACGAAGACGCGTCAGCCTAGTTTGACAATCCAAAAGAAAAATGGAGACCCAAACTAATACTTATAACACGACACTCTCCCTAAAATGATCTTGCCCCCACCACGTACTCCTTTGCTGGCTATTCTCCTCGGCCATACTTGTCAAAGGCAATAAGAAGTCACTAGCCTCAAGTATCTAGTTTTGTTCTTGAATTTCGATTGATTGTACTCAACGATTAATTACATAATTATGATGATTATTAAACAATAAATTATAAACTATCATTACTTGCCTAAATTCTCGCGTGATCGACATTAATATACTTATGACCCTTTTCAACAATAACGACTGCCAGTAAAATATAAAAACAGTGATTAATTACATGGATTTTTCATTTTTGAGGTATCGATGTCATTTGATGAAATATTACTCAGATCCTGTTTGATTGCTTCATATTACAAACATTCGCGCCACAGTCATGCGTCATAATATCTTGCTGCTTTACATTTCCCTCAAACCATGAAGACTTTTACGGGCAAAATTAACTATATTCAATTCATATTTAATTCCTCGACTTGTATGTCTCAATACGGATTTACATATTCGCAACTATATACAAGCCTCTGAAGTCAAGTTCTTCTCTGACCACCAGTGATTTGTTTCCTTTGTACACTGTTTAAGGCCTACAAACTGAGCATTCGTCATGATTTCATTATCACCTTGCGTTCTGTTTCTCCTTACCTTTATTCCACGGCAGCCTGTCTCTGCTTTGGAGTCACTCCAGTGTTCGCCTGGTAGAGCGACAGAATCAGCGATAAATGAGATATCCGCGACCTGTACCTCACGTGGAAATGTTGGACCAAATAAAACAATCGAGTGGATGAAGAATAATGCAACCATAGGGCAATGCCAGTCCGACGCTGGGTGGTGTTTTCCACTTGAAAAATATCCTGGTCCTGAACAAAATACCTGCAATATGATTTGTTCGAGCAAAACGAAATATAATAAGTTTGGATTTACACAGTGTGAAAAGCAGCTTCGATTTACGTTTAACCTGATCCACCAAGCATCACCGTTCGATTCTGGTGAATATTACATTTATTCGAATCCGAATGAGAGAGTGCTGGTATTGAATCTCACCGCACCTATACTGATTGATGACAACCTCTCACATTTAACGACTGACATATCTCCCAAGACATCAGATACACATAACCTGGGATCAAAAGCACATGATTTCTTCCCGGCATCAACAATTAGTGTGAGTGAGAAATATGAATCCGTCTTTACAAGTAAAGGATCTCGTAATTCGCCAAGTGGACAGCATGCTTTGGGAACGCACCGGCCAACTCGGATTTCCCCGGATTTTGACCAAACGATACAGGTATCTTCACCTACAAATTCAGATTGTGGTCCGAGTCAGACAGTGTCAATCACTAATTCCATGACTTCAAGGCCCCCAACGCAGAACTATCTCTCCTTCGAATATTTTGCATTGATCATAGTTGTACTAGCTATTACTTCTTTCTGCACCTTGTCCTTTGGAATGTATCACCTTGGAAGTCTCATCAAGACATGCCGGAGAAAATATCATGAACGGAAGCATGTTGAGAGTCGAAATGATGCTGGAGAGATTGCAATGACCTTTATTAGAGACTTAAATACTCAATCCTCCAATGATATTGCGCGTAATTTTAATCAGACGGAATCACAGAGGGACTTTTCTGGAAGTATGGTGGTACAACCTCCACTTGTTCATCAGCATTACTCTACCGTCCCGGAGCCATCTGAGAGGGATGTGCCACAGATGTTTTTTGGTCCGAGAGGAGAAGACGGTAGCGATGGGAGCATAGGGGGCTCTCAGGGACACGGGACGGGTGTTCCGCATGATAACGTATACTGCACTGTTGATGATCTCCAACCAGATCGCGTCACAAGTGGAGCTTCTGCTGGAAAGAAGGAAAGGTTAGCTGGACGTTCAAGATTTGGATTTTCAGATTCTAAGGAGCTTGGTATGGTTTCCTCCTTGGCCACCAGAGGCCCGTCATATGATCTGCATAAGGGCATGTCAAATCAATCTAGTCTCCCAGGAGAAGATGATGCTGCATGCCTGTACGCCAAGCCTATCAAGAACCGCAAACCCCGCCCCAAAGAAGACATCAAGACTGAGGTCTCCATATCTACTACGGGAGTTCAGCGTGTCGCTCATCACCGGAAACGACACACCGACTATGAGGATTGCAACAATGAGCTCTTCCTTTCTCAGAGCCGTATCATTTATTTGCCAAAAGTCGGTCTGGATAATCATTTTCATTCGTTCGTGCTACATCGTTTTATTTTGTTTTCCAAGCTACGGGTTCAATGTCTTCAACATATCAATTGTTTGTATGCAATAAGTGCATAGTTTGCAACGACAATAACAAATTGATAAATTGCTTGATATTAACAGCAATATACAAATTTAGTGACTGACTTTTGAACAATGTATGGTCCACTTTTGGTCCAGAATCAAGACCTCATGTCATCATCCGCTACCGCTTCTCACACGCGATCTCGCCAAGAAACAACCAGCGTCTCTTCCATATTTAATCCCGCTGTACTGGCTATCTATTCCAACCCATCTCCCGATTCTACTGATATAAACCTCGTCGGCGCAACTTCTGCTGAAGGAGTACCTGACTTAGCCCTTGATTACACCCGTTCCCACTCTCATTTGCCTATTGTCACCAACCGTTCTGTCCATTGCACGGATGGAGCACTTACAACTGAGTACAGAGGAGCGAGTATCGCAGCGGTCACTAGATATGAATCTTCATCTGACTTGTATGATCATCTTCGTCGTCCTGATGGTGAGAGGCATGCTGATATCAATGTGTATGAACAGCTTCCTCTTGCCCATGGTAGCATAAATGCTACGCCAGGAAATACCCTCAAGAATGGTGTTTCATTAGATGACCTTTTCGCATCATCTGACTACGAAATTCTTAATATGACACGTACAGCAAATATGAAATAAGATACCGTACACCGGCGCTCACATTTATTAAACTAATCTGTTCACTTGCATTACAATTTGACTGTATTATTATGATATTGTGAAATATGTGACAGGAAGGACGAATCAAGTTTCATGATAATATAAATAAATTATGAATGATATTTGAAAAATCACACAACATAATTTTTAAAAATCAATTGAACAAAATGCAGTCGCGATAAAAAAAAAAAATGCAAAGAAAGTTAGTCGTCAGCATGGTCAGTGTCGATGCGGTGTACTCACCTAGTCATCCTAGTGTTGATTCAAGATGTATACTACTGATAAAGGCATTCTGATTTGTCGTCACGGAGTAGACAATAGTAGGATATTAGGATAGTAGAATACATAATAGTGGCCAACGTTTACCTATGTGTGAATCAGCTGTGAAGAATGGGAGAATAACAAAATAAAAATTTTCCAATAATGCATTCTGTTTTAATTGATATCGTTAGAAATTAAACTTGCTTAAAAAAGAAACATTGATTTATTTTTAATGCTGTCAACTTGTGCTCCGCTTATTTTTTTGGAAAAGAAAGTGCTGAATTATAATCGAAGATTGTGATAGTTTGATTATATTTGCATACAAGAATATATTTTGGGAAAAGACTCTTTCCTCATATTTTTGAAAATGTAATATTTGTAATAATCTAGTTTGATAATGATGACATTGATCTTGTAGCATTTTGTAAATAGGCATATATTAGCGTACATTGGCATGGCGTGGTCGAGCTGATTGAGGGAGCTGGCGCCCGACTATTGGGGGCACACCTTATATAGTTCTATATTGTTAGACACATTTCCCCTTTTTGTCAACGTATTTATTTCAGGTTCCCCTCCCCCGAACCCCCCTCCTAAGCAGCTCCGCCACTGATTTCGTAATATCGTTGTCGTACTTTGAACGTTTATTTTAGTTATCAATCACACATAAACTTTTTTCGATCATTATTCGTAAAAAGGGTAATTGGTAAGATAACAAAAATATCACTATATTCTCTGAAAATTTGTGAATGGTTTGAATAACTATTTGCTTACGTATATATACTGTACATGCTAAAATACACGAATGGTACACGCTGTTGTATATAGATTGCTTCAGCGTTTCTCAACCGGTGGGCCGCGGCCCACTGGTGGGCCGCGAAGCTCTCTCAGGTGGGCCGCGAGGTCGGCCAAAATGAAAATTTAAAAATTCTGTGGTAGCTAGTCCACGTCCTGGCTGATTTTATTCGATGTGCAATAAGATTTTGCTTCATGTCAAGTCAAATTTCCTTCCCAAGTATGCACCAGATAGCATGATTTTAAGTTAAATATTGCAAAATCCCCCTTACCGTGCACGGGCGGACACCAACCTACGATCACACCTTCCCATCACCCTTCCCCCTCTCGGTAATTGTTTCGCTCCCTCGAGAATCGGTATTGTCTACGTCTAGAATACAATGTTCATGTTGTTGTATCATACATAGTGTGGCTTTTGATGCACTGTTTGAACTGTATAATGTCACTTTGCGAATATTTTTGGGGGTGCATATTTGACGCGTTTACCTACATTATAGTACATGTTGCCAAGTCAGAATTTCCTATCTATGTATGCACCTGATTGCACAGTTTCAAGTCCAAAAATGCAAAAGCTCCCTACCGTGGGAGGGGGGACACCCCCTCCAACACCCTCCACCTCCCTCCGCTCAGTCGCTTTGCTCCTTCGCAATATGCGGTGGTGATACGGATTTGGTTTAGCACCCCCCACAAAAAAAAAACATAAATAAAAAAGTTTTTGCTCATTACGCCACTGACTCTGAATGCCACTTTGCGTGTGAACCCCCCCCCCCCTCTCCCATCACTAAACCACGACTTGATTTTCTTATTTCCTCAAGTGTCCCATTGAAGGTATGTAGAAAGTTTGTTTGCATTGCAACTGACAAATAGATACCACATAGTTTTCTTATTGTTATTTTATTGTCATTTTTTCATTTTTCCAAATTATGTTCTTGTAAGGTGGGCCTCCAAAAATTTGTAGGAGCCAAAGTGGGCCTCGGGTTAAAAAAGGTTGAGAAACGCTGCTTTGAACGATACAATACGGATATCAATATTGCAAGTCTCATTTCGAGTAAAATAGGGAATATTAACAACGAACGCCATCTTAGCGGTAATGAAATTGTATTACTACAAGCAACCGTAAGAATGTTATTGTGATGTTTCTTCGATTTTCAAATGTGCATCTGGAAATCCTCATGAATTGTTAAAGAATATTATAAATGCCATTTACATTATATATTATAAAACATTTGACATGTTTGTATTAAACCATTTGTTAATTTTAAGTAACCAACTTAATTTCTAACATATTTCCAGATAACTGTATAGTGTGTAAAAGCATACAGTTTAATAAATGCCCCGTACACATGTCAATGTATCATTGTTTTATACTGACTCTGTGAATTGCTTTTTTTACTTGCAATTTGATATATATTGAATTGGTAAATATCTCTGTTGTGTAATCATATTCTTTGTAGACTATGAATTTTTTTAGACTATGAATATTTCACGTAGGCCTGCATGATGTGTTTTGACTATCTACCCCATTTTCCACAACTCGTGTATAGTAAACAAATTGTACTCGCTTATAAACAAATAAATTGAGCTGTACTAATGCAGGTAAATGTTCTCTGATTTACGCTTGCACTTTATTTCCATGCATTATGAATAGTCGAGAGGGGAAATGAGCGCATGAAATGGTTGTGTGCAGGAAAATGAATGTGTTGTCCTCTACAGTATAATACATTATGCCATCAATAAGTACACATCAAGTGCACTTTTTTTTTTTTACTCCACTTGAGGATATTCCAGCCAGTGGCTCACGGTACCGATGATAACGTTCAGACACTTCCGGTCACCCATTCTGCCCTTGTTGATAACATGTGGGGAGACTACAGAGAAATGCATAACACTATAGCCCACACCCGGTGGTATCTCTCCACATTGGCCTTGTATACGCATGATAGTTCACAATTTCGCGAACAAGGGGTACATTTTCGTATGTGTTCGCGAACCAAAAAAATCACGGAAACGGGATAAAGCAGGCGTATGTATCTCATAAACATGTTTGCGAAATTTGAAAAATAGGGTACCTATTCGTGAAGGGCAATAAACGGTATTTTATCTGTTTACTTGACGTCTTTAAAATGGGGTTTATTGGTTAATGTGTACTCAAAATGTTCCAGAAATAGGGTAAATTTGTAATGCCGATTGTACCCGTTTTGTGTTAAAAAGGGGGACCCGTGTAATTTGCTGAAACATGTATGCGAAACGCCGCAAATATGGGGTCGTATTCTCCTCCAGAACGATCATGTGTCCTACTATTTAATACGTATACCGCCGGGAATTCACACTGCCCTTTATTATGATGCTTGTTTAGCCTTCTCCCGTGCACCATGCGAGTGAATACAGGAACATTGTAGCCGAGGGACGAATGAAAACTGTCCCGAATAGAAAACTCCGAATTCTGCCTAATAATGAAATAATGGTACATAAATGCGTATTCGTCCCACGAATAAGAACATTTTGCACTACTTTGATGTGCACATAACATGTTTTACCTTGGTATTGACGGTTTACCCCTGCCATCCCCCGCATTGTATACGCCTCTGCTGGCTATGCCACTTGGACATAATTGCCCAAAGACAATGGTTTTTGAAAGAGAACTTGTCTCAAATATAAAGTTTGTGATTAAAAGTGAGCAAAGAAAAATGGGATTCCAACGGGAATGCACTCGAAGTATAATTGCTACGATAATGAGTATTAAACAATAGATTAGAAACCTCCATTCCTTGCAACATGTTCTTGAACGTTTGTCACGTGATCAAAATGTCGTCAGGAAGACATTTACAGCAAGGATTAATTACACGGATTCTTCACGTTTGAGGTTTCGATATCACTTTCCATAATATTGTTCATATCCCTGGATATTTGCTGCATATCACAATCATTCGTCACAATATCTTGCTGGTTGACATTGACTTGGAGCAACACATACTTTCTCGGACAAGATTAAGACAACATATTTCTTGTTTTTGTGTTACAATAATATAGCAACATACATATACACATGTATATTTTCCCAACAATTCACGATCTTCTTCATGATCTTCTGAGCTCTTGAACTTCTAATTCATCTATTATCTGTTTCCCTTTTGCATATACCTACAAACTGATAAAAAGTCATGATTTCATTGTCCCCGTGCGCGCTACTTTTGCCATGTTTGCTCCTCACCTCGATTCCGCAGCACATCTCTGCGGCCGAGCCGTTCCAGTGTTCGTCTGTCAGAGAGACGGAATCACCGATAAACGAGATATCTGCGAACTGTGCCATGAGTGGAATTTTAGGACCAACCAGTGAAATTGGATGGAGAAGATATGATGTCACAATTGGAAGCTGTGTTTCTAATGGATGGTGTTCTTCTAGAGATATTAAGATTGTGGGATCTCAATGTAACATTGCTTGTCTTTCTAGCGCACCAAATCGATTCAGGTTTGGATTTGAAGTTTGTGGTGAATTGCTTTGCTTCACTTTCACGCTCATTCATGAGTCATCTCGAAGTGATTCTGGAGAATATTACATTGATTCTGCTCCGTATGAGAAAGTGCTCGTATTGAATCTCACCGTATCTTTTCTACTCCGCGACGAAACCCCAGTGACTGACATTTCATCTAAACCATCAGCGACGGCAGAAGTTACTACAACAAAGGCTAATACTTCCCCCTTGGAACCAACGTCCCTCTCTACCCTCTCTGCAAGGAGGTACGTCAGTCCTTCGCAAAGCGGTCAGCATCATTTGGAGCCGCATCATCCAACTAAGATTTTCAAACAGTTTGAAACACAACCACAAGTGTCTTCATCGACAAATGAAGATTTTTATCCAAATCCGAAAATATCGAATGCAACTACCATGACATCCCAAATCTTGATAAAGAACCTTTTCTCTTCTAAATATTTTGAATTGTCCACATTTGTCCTGGCTGTGACGTCTTTGTGCACTTTGTCGATCGGGGTGTATCACCTTGCACGTTTCATAAAGTCATGCCACAGCAAATGCGAAAGGAACCGGGTTCTTATTCAAAATGATAGTGCAGAAATACAAATGACCAGTATGAGAGATATACCCGATGCACAGTCGTCCAGCAATATTGCGAGTAACTTCAATCAGGCGGAATCCGTGAGCATTCATTCTGGAAATTACTCTACCGTCCCAGAGGCATCTGAGAGGCGTGTGCCAGAGATACCATCCGGGCAGAGAGGAGAAGGTGGAGACGATGTGGTGGGCTTTCAAGAAATATTGAAGGGTGATTACCATGACAACGTATACAGCACTGTTGATGATCTCCAACTAGATCGAGTCACAAATGGAGAAGCTTCTTCTGGAAAGATGACAGTATTTGGTGGACACTCACGATTCGGAGGCTCTGATTCCTACGAGCTTGGTATTGCTTGCTCCTTGACCAGCGGTGACCCGTCATGTGGTATACATCAGGATGTGTCTAATCAACCAGGTCTTCCAAGTGAAGATGATGTTGCATGTCTGTACGCCAAGCCCATTAAGATCCGCAAAGCTCGACCCAGAGAAGAAAATGTCGATGGTAGGGTTGAAGATCTCAGATCTACCCCGTATAAAGTTCATGATGATGTGAATCCTGGATCCATTTGGGGCAAACCAAATGGCACTCAAGATCAGCATTTTGATCATCATGGGAAACGTCACACCGACGATGAGGATTGTAATGAAATGCGCATTATGTGTTTGCCGAAATTCGGTCTGGAGAATACTTTATATTGGTTCATGCTAAGACGTCTGAGTTATTGTTTTAGTTATTGTACTTAATTAATGTATGTTTTGAAGGATATAAGCGAGTAGGCAGCATATAGATGTTAATGAAAGAAACATATTCATGAAATATGTATAATCAAATAAAACATAACGAATTCCATGACCGACTATTGGAAAATATAGGGTCATCCATTGGTCAAGAAGCAAGACCACATCATGTCATCATCAGGTACCGCTTCGTCATCAGAACCTCTCCGGGAAACAACCAACGTCTCTACCATGTCCACGGCCGCTGAATTGGCGGTGTATTCCAACCAATCTCCTGTTTCTAGTGATAGAAACCTCGTCGGCGAACTTTCTGCTAAAGGTGGACCTGACCTGGCTACCGATTCTGTCTCTTCCCACTCTCACATTTTCACCAACCCTGCTGTTCACTTCACTGATGTTGACCCTGCTGCTGATTACAGAGGAGCGAGTGGCGCAGCGGTCACTAGATATGAATCTTCTTCCGATTTATATGATCACCTCCGTCGTCCTGGTGATAAGAGAGATGCTGATGAGATTTCCTCGTACGAAGACCTTCCTCTTGGTCATGACGGCAGAAATGCCAATCCAGAGAATAACGAGGTTGTTTTATTGGATGATCCTTTCGCATCATCCGAGTACGAACTTCTTGATATGACACGTACAGCAAAGAACTGAAGACTGCTGGCTTTCACATTCATTAAACTAACTTTTGCACTTGACACAAATTAGGAAAGTAGACGATTTGTATCGTTTCATTTAATATCATGTTATTCTAAATAATTTCAGCATATATATATATATTTTTTTTATTGAACAGCAAGATAAAATAACATTGAATTAAGCTTAAAACTCAGTCGCTATACCAAAATTAAACAATGGAGACACCAATATTGGTATGATTTACTAATTCAACTAGTTTTAATTCATGAATTATACCAATGTTTAGTACTTCTGATTTAATCGGCACGGATAATAAAATGTAGAAAAAAGTCAAAATGTTAAAATGATTGGTAAGGATTATAAAATTAAATAAAAATATTCATGAATTCTGTTAGACTAAAATTGTTCTCATCCACTTAAATTGGTTTAATACATTGAGATGTTAAGCACAGAGAAACACATAATAATGTAAGAAAGAAAGCCACAATAACTGTGAAGTAGATTTTATATACATTTAATGCACTTTTTGTATGTAATTAATTCCAATCCTTACAACTATGGGTTCGAAATTGTACTTTAAAAGGAATACGATGTAAACAACGGTGCTGCTGGTTCGTTTACACATGCATGTAATGTTGGAAAAGACTTCAATGTATCTTTTAGCAAGTTGGTTTTCTGGTAGTAATTGTAACTATATTCTGTAAATATTGCTATCAAACTTTGAACGTCACTTTTAGTTCTCAATTTTAAAAAATGTATGTCTTATTGATTTGTATATAGAATTTAGAATATTTACATTTACATTAAAAATAAAACGTAACTCCTACAACATGTATAATGTACTCTGCAATTTTGTTAAAATGCTTGAATTATTATTATTATTGTATAGTAAAATACTCGTTGTTGTTGATACATCGCGGCTTTGAATGTTTGAACTATAGATGAAAATACAAAGTCTCATTTCAAATGTTCAATGAGCACGAAAGATAACTTCTCAGCTATAACGTCTTTGTACATGTATACTACATATAATAATGACATAAAATAATACTCATAATAATTATATTGCTACGACTATTATAGTATACTACTACTATTAATGGTACTATATGAACTATACGAATAATATTGTATCACTAAATGCGCAAATCTGGTTGAAACGCGCATATTTTCTGACTCACAATTAAGATTCAATCAATTGTATATATTTTGCAACGGGGCCAATACTACTATTACTCTGGTGCTTGTTATGATAGTACATATGAGAGTAATGAAAAAGTGATAAGGGATATGCTGAGGTTATCATACGTTAATGTGGTCTTAAAATATTCACAAATATTAGTCGTTACAGAATCAGATTAATTATGACATTATTTGTTTAATTTTAAACAACCAACTTAGATGTAGAAATATGCGGTATATGACATTGTATTATTCCTTTTTTATTTACTGTTTCTTTGCCTTTTGACTTTTTACAATTAAATGAGAATTAAAATTATGGTTGATTTTAATGTTATATTGAATGTGTATTTTCCGAACAAAGTTGTGTAAATATTTGATTAAGTAAAATGTGTTTTCTCTCTAGCATAATGACTGGTATTGTTTTAATGATCATGTGCAAGAACAACTGGTCACGTTGTCACATAACAAAACATTCCATTTGGTTTGGAATTATTATATACGTGTTTCATACAGGAATCATTGACATGATATAGAGGAATACATTACGATTTTTGTTTAAAAAATGAAATTTATAAAATTGATTTAAATGTATTGATCTTGTTTATCCTTATTTTTACAATCAACTTTTTATTCATTTAAGCAAAAATATCACAAATATTGTTTGCTCATTATTCTAATAAAAATGTTTCATTATAATCTGCGTTGAAAGTATTGTCTTGTTATATCTATTCTCAATTGTACTTTCTCAAACTTGGTACACTATACAATGACTGCAAATTCAATTCCTAGTGTTGGTATATATCCAGCCGAATACTGAGCGGGGTAAATGGAATATATCATGTTGTATTGTCTATAGGTTAATACAAATCAATTTCTAACACATTACACACAGAAAAATACAACATCCATGATACATACAATTAATACACTTCCTTTGCTTAGATAAAATACCAACAAAGAAAACACACAAAGTTCGTTGGGGTTCATATCAATACGTATTTTATTTTGAATTTCACAACTGGTTACTTGCGATGATACAAAGGCTGTGTAAGATACAATGTGTATTTACAATGGAAAATTCAAATGTAAATGTTTCCTGAAATATCCTAAGTGTTCTAGTCATCTGTTGTAAATCAATCATGGAGATGCAAAAATACAGCGAATGAACCCGACATATGATAACTAAGTTGATTTTAACAGCAAATTTGTATAATGGAATATAACATTCGACGTTTCCTGTTCTGTACTTTGTAAAATCATTGGTTTTCCGTGAAGAAAAAACAACAACGTAATATCACTTTAAATATTATTTCAGTAACGTGAGCATTCATATAAACATAACATCAAGCTGTAAGTGCAGCATTAAACATGTTGTTTGAGCTAAAAGTTTGTATACCCTAAAATATCACAAGTGAACACTAAATATCGCGGATATATCATAACAGACTGTGAAACACACACTAAAATAGTTTAATTGAACTGCTTTATTTTAATATGTTAGTGTTGTGAGCCTTTTGTACATCCGTTCAAAAAATAGTAACTTATAGTATAAACGAACAATGTACATAATGAATTAGACAACATTTTATATACAAACTAGGGTATCAATATAAAATACTCTATTTACAAAATTACGCCGATAAACAATACCCAAAGTAAGACAAGGAATGATTGTATTTTATCCATTCTTACTTTTAAACTTTCTGAATGGTGAAGTATTGTACTTTCTTTTTCTGAACACGGTATAAATGCTCGCTACCAGTCAGTATGACGTATTTCAGCAAGATTGTATATATACTTAAATAATCAATTATCAATGATCAAAATACATGACCATGATGACTGGAAATTGAATTGATTAATCGTGCCAACAAAAAGTGTTAATCATAAACTCATGACTGGAAATACTTTAATAAACTAGCTTAGAGTGAGCATTATTTTTATATCGTGTTCCCCCCAAAATAGTGCAATACTTCATAGTTAATTAATCTGATATCCAGTCGTGAAATGATCTTTAAAGGGTACCACCAGCAAAAAAATAATATTCTTATTATAGAAAGGTAACATCTTTAGTATTCCATTCCATCAACAAGTTCACAAAAAAATTTTTTTTTCAGAAACAAATATATAATTGGAAAACGCATCACCATTATGAAGCATGCGTTCATGCGATCTGAATTGCGAAGACTGGCGAAGACTAATGTGTGCGGAGCGAACGAATCGCCCGGGATTATATTGCCTACAAACGTACGCGTGAATAGCATTGGCGCACTCGCAAATGTTTGGCCCTTATGGAACCAGGAAATAGTAGTGGTTCCGTAAGTAGTGGAAATTAATTGCTTTGTTTATGAATTACACAACACTTTGCAAAGTGTTGGGTATCTATTTGATATCACAAAACGGTACCAAAACATATAATAAGTTGTTGTTCTTTGCCTGGTGGTCCCCTTTAAAGGGTACCACCACCCAAAACTAATATTTGTATAATAGAAAGGTAACATCTTTAGTATTCCATTCCATCAACAAGTTCACAAAAATATGTTTGCAGAAAAAAAATATATAATTGGAAACCGCATCACCATTCTAAAGCATGCGTTTATGCGGTCTGAATTGTGTAGACTACCGCGGGTGCAGCAAACGAATCGCTCGGAATTATATTGCCTACAAACGTACGCGTGAGTAGAATTGGCGCACTCGCTAACCAGGAACCAGGAAATAGTAGTGGTTCCGTAAGTGGTGGAAATGAATTGCTTTGTTTATGAATTACTCAACCCTTTGCAAAATGTTAGGTATCTATTTGATATCACAAAACAGTACCAAAACATGTAGTAATGTGTTGTTATTTGCCCGGTGGTCCCCTTTAATTGTGAAGGAGGAGGCGTTCGTTTTGTGTTGTGTTTAATTATTTGACACACATATTTATTTTAACTTTCAGTCATGCATTTTGATGATAATTGTTGATCATTGAAGTTTGTAAAAGTTTGTGGTATGTATAGTTTTAAAAATGAATCAAATGAGTGCCTTCTGTCTATCATTGGTTTACATGGTAAATGGTAGCGTGTAGTGCAGCCATGGGTTCTACTACGATTATTGTCTTATAGTTGGTGCAAACATTTCATTCAGTGTCTAGTATGAACGGAAACGGCAAAGGCTTAGGGATAATCATTGGTTCTGGAGCGGTTGACTTCAAGCCCCAGCGAATGAGAGCTGTGTTTACAAACATGTAACTGTAGGGATATCCGCCATCAATGTCGGGTTTTTCCAAGCTCAGGACGCCACGAATCATCAACACAGATGCCTGCTTGGCGACTCGCATCGAACCGATATGAAACGATTGATTTGATCGTTGGGCGATGACAGCGATAGATTAAAGCGTTTACTTGTCGTCAATGGAACACTGTTCCGGAATCCTCGATTCTTAATGTGGAATTTAGGAATCGAGAGCGTTTACACGCTCAGGATTTCCAAATGTGCGTTCAGTTTTGTGGTTAACATTGTCGTTGATATTACAGTACGCCCCTTCAACCACTTCGATTTGCTGCCCGGGACTCCCTTCAGGTGCCTTTGTCGCCACCTGGTGTCGTTTTTGGCATGTATTAGCTTCTCCACCTGTGGCAGGGAAAATGCTGGGCTTTCCATCAGATATATCTTGCATGAAGGAAGAAGAAATCAAACTCCTCGTTTTTTGCTCACCAATATTTGTTGCCAGGGGCGATATTCCAACACTTAACTCTGGAACTATTCCATATGGTGCGTATTCATTTGACATCTCCGAATTGTGTCTGACGTCTTTCATAGGGTATTGGTCAGCCACCAAGGACTCCATGTACTCGTGCGTCAAATTCAGACTATTAGAATCACGAGAAAGCTGCGAAAAGTTTTGAAAGCTGTCGTTTGAGTCCAGAGACCTTCGATTGCCAATATTGCTTCCGTGATATATATGATTTTTACTTGCAAATAAACTATTCCTTTGCCACCTTCCCAGTATGAGACCAGTGATGGTTGCACAAATTAACAGAATAGTAGCGGATATGGCAAGCGTAATACTGAGGAGTGTTGTATTAATGGCCGAATTGTTACAGGTACATGAGTAGTTATTGTTTTCAACCGTTTTGTTGTGTTCTTTCACAACACCTTGACCAGTATCGTGTGGTTTGCTTCCGGAATCGGGTTTGGTCTCCAAGGAACTTGGTGTTCCACTTCCAGCTTCACCTTGCGTAAATATGAGTTCCGTAACTGTTTGATCGGCTGTGCGGACTTCATCACTTGAGGTTGCTTCAAGTCTGTCCACAACAAACTTCATTACAAGGGGTTTATCAGCATGGTGGAGAATAATGTTATATTCACCGTAATCGGATGGGTGCACCGGGTCTCTGATAATGAAGGAAAAACATTTAAGCCCACACAATTCAAGTTTGAAATGATGCTCGATTTCGGTGCTGCACCAGACGTGACATTCAGTCGGATCACAGCCCTCGGAAGCACAATGCCCAATCGCTGTATCATCAGATTGGGTCAATTCGAACGTGAAATCTGTCGTCAAGTATTGATCTGCGATGCACTGAACGACGACGCTCGTTCGTTCTGGTTCATGATCATCCTTTCTTTTACACTGAAGAGACAGTGAAACACAAGGACTGGGTAAAAGAAACAAAGACAGTGCTACCAAAAGGATGATGATTGGGTGCCCCATCTTACTACGATAATTCTATGTATTGTAAGCTTTCTCTAAAATAAGATGGAGTGTTGAAATCAGTGGACATGGAAGCCTATGCACAATCATCAAATGCACTGCTATCTTAGTTCTGCTGCACATAAACTCGTGATAATTAATGTTTATTGGTATTGCACTATTTGTTTAGAAAATGTAGAAACAGGAAGTAGAAAAAACAAAAAGGGCGTTTTTCTTTGAATATCAAGATATGATCAAGGGGCGTTCTGCTTACTATATGTCAAAGTGGTAATCGAACGCCTACTTTAGTAGCTTACCCAATTAAGACAATTATTTTTATAATAAATATTAGTTTCACTTTATAAGTATCCAGGGTGGACTCAACGACAAATTTTAGATTACGTTGTATCTATTTTAAATGTTGAGGTTTTCTTCTATGGGGCACAAAGCAAAACTATACACTTCTGTAGATAGTTTCAACTTTCGAAACCCTTAATGAATGGTTCAGCAGTTTGTATTTCCTATAGATAAGTACGTGTGTTATACTTTTGATTTCTACTTGAAGTAAAAGTGTGTCTTTTACATCCCATTGCCCCCAAAAAACTTTCCAATTCAATTAATGTAATAATTCCTTTTTATATTTTGTGCAGTGGTACCTATATACAGGGTGGCCCAAAAAAAACGGAACGGGGCACTTCCCAAAATATAGTAACAAATGTATTATGTCCATCGGATAGAGTGTCTTTTCAAATGAACAACGATACCAAGAACAGTAAATTTGGTTGTGTAGTTTTTGTTTTAGGGCGCTGGGAGTGACACTATGTCAGGTTCTCTTTTTTGTCAATTTTTACCGAGCCAGTGCTTGATACATCGCACGTACCGCCTTTCATACAGTTGAACCATGGACCCTAAGGCACGCCATTGTTAGTGTGCACTCAGCCGTATGCCGAGAGAATGGACATGTTCGTTGAATGGTATTACGGGCAGGGAGTGCAATTTAACTGGCATTGACTAGGTAAAAATTTACAAAAATGGGCACCTGACTTGGTCTCACTCACAGCGTCTTAAAACAAAAACTACACGACCAAAATTACTGTTCTTGGTATTGTTGTTCATTGGAAAAGACACCCTATCCGATGGACATAAATATTTTGGTACTTTATTTTGGGAAGTGCCCCGTTCCGTTTTTTTTGGGCCACCCTGTATACTGGACTTGAGTTTTTGTTTGCCAACAGTACTACATGTACATTTATGTCTGCATTGTTACCTGCAACAAAGTGTCTTCTGCCAGATAATATCTTAGACAACCTGTTGGAGACTGATGTTGATTACTTACTGACTTTTTATTGTCATTTTGAGTTGATTTACCAAAGAACTTGAACTAAATTTTGGTGCAACATCTTGTGACAATTGAAATTGACAAATTTGATGCAGCATTACAACTACAAGACTACTTTACACTTTCCATTTTGGGTATTAGTTTGTTCCATTGGCACCTTTTGTATTCTGTATGAGTGAACGATGAACTTTCAAGATGGCAGCTGTCGACATGACCAGCGTGACTGTACAACAGGAGCTACCCGTATCGGAAAATAAAAAAGCAAGTACCATTAAGAATTACACGAAGTTCACTACGAAGCTTAAACCCATTAACTGAACAATCTAAGAGTATGCCGCATATATCAAGTACTGAAAGCATTGTTGGTGATAATGAACAAATCATTTGTGGAAAATGTGACGCAGAAGTGACACTGGACGATGACTGTGCAATGTCAACTGTCGTATGTGACGTGTGTAAAACATACTATCACCAGAAATGTAGCGGTCTTTCAGATGAGCTGTTTGGAGTCATCAGTAAATACGGAACAAATGGCACCCAGGAAATACCATGGCACTGTTATATTTGTAAGAAATATGCCAAAGCAATGATGGATGAAATGGTATACTTAAAAAGAAGGCAGGACAAGCTAGAACAGGAAGTGAAGCAGGTCAAAGAACAACTTAAGTATGTGAAGGAAATGAAAAATCCAAGTGTACTAGACCCGAATGAAGATGCTGGTCTGCACGATGCTGTGAAAGAAATGCTTGAGCAGGACAAGAGACAATTGAACATAGTGGTGCGCAACATGCCTGACATCACTTCAGACAGTGCGCCCAAGGCTGTACTGAAAGCCGCCAAAGATCTTTTCCAGAATAAGCTCCAAGTCAGCCCCAGCGACGTCGAGAAAGTTGATACTATACCAACAGAGAGGGGCGTTCTGGTGAAAGTAAAGATGAAGAACACAAAAGCCAAACAAACAGCATTGACTAATACTAAAAGCCTGCGAAACGATGATGTGTGCAAGGATGTGTACTTGAAACCAGACCTGACCTACAAACAAAGACAGAAGGAATCGGAAATGCGCCAGGAACTCAAACGGCGAAGAGAGAGAGGAGAAACAAACCTGAAGATAGCCAGGGGGGAAATTGTGGAAACCAAGCCTCCCCCAGGAAAAGAGCCAAAATAAATGGTATTTTAAGCACCAGCACCTTTGTAAATAGAGCACCACTGAAGCACCCTGTACCTGCAAGTACAAGTGGCAATTTTAACGAACGAACAACTTTGAAGGAAAGTTACCACAAAGAGTGTTCACAGCTTTATGATTTTATCAATGCGGTGCAAACTTAAAACTTAGACAGCAACATTGGAGCACCTAATCTAAGTGAGCAGAACACCCACATGGATAATAGAGACGAACAGACCTTGGCAGATGAAGGGTACCTAGGGAATCGTGAAACGGACCACAGGACAGCTTTAGATACAGGCAAAACAGATAGACATAAAACACTTACAGGTATGAGAAAGAAGCTGAAGTGCCTATTCACAAATGCCCAAAGCATTGTCAATAAAAGAGATGAGCTACAGACTTACATGGAGGACGAGGAACCAGATTTAGTTGGCATAGTAGAAACATGGCTACACAGTGACATAGCAGATGCAGAGATACAGGTCCCTGGATACCAAACCACCAGACTTGATAGACAGAACAGAGCGCATGGAGGCATCCTACTATACACTAAAGATGGCATAGATGTACAGAATAGAGAGAACCAGGAACTATCAGAGTATGATGAAGGTGTGATGGTGTGACATTTCAAGTCCAGGATCTGAACTAGATTTACTACTCGGTATAGTGTACAGGAGTCCAAACAACTCAAATGATGAGAACGACCGCCTTAATCAAGTTCTAAAAAAACTTAACGATGAGCAGAAAGAAATCATGATTATCGGAGACTTCAACTATAGAGACATAGATTGGGAAACCATGCAGACATCCTCCAGCAGATCTGAAGCCTTCATGGAAGTTGTAATGGACAACCTATGGACTCAACATGTGACTCAGCCAACAAGACAAGAATCTCTCCTAGATCTGGTCATTACATCAAACCCTGACATGATCGATGAAGTAGAAATCATAGAGCATCTTGGACGCAGTGACCATAACATGTTAAAGTGGGATATGAACTTTTATGTCAAAGTGGATGAATCCTTACCGAAGAGAGACTTTAGAAACGCTAACATTGATCAAATTAAATCTGAGCTAAATGATACTGACTGGAGAGAACTGTTAAGCAACAAATCAACTGAGGAAGCATGGGACATAACTAAAAGGGATATCAAGAAAAAGATTCACCAACATGTGCCCATGAAACAAGCTAAGAAGAAGAAGAAGGCTTTGTGGTTAACAAAAAGAGCACTAAGATTTGTTCGCCGCAAGAGAAGAGCTTGGAAAAGATACAAAGCAAACAAAGATTGTACCAAACTGAAGGAACACTACAGAAAATGCCAGAAGGAGGCAAGCCATGAAGTGGAAATAGCAAAAAAGGACTTTGAGAAGACTAGCACAAAATATCAAGGAAGACTCAAAAAGCTTTTATGCTTACGTAAGATCAAAACAGAAGGTTAAAGATGGCATTGGACCGTTGAAAAATGAAGCAGGGGAGAAAATTCCACTAGGTCAGGAAACTGCCAATGTCTTGAATGAGTACTTTGCATCTGTCTTCACAAATGAAAACCAAGATGTACCAAACCCTGAAAGAATATTTAAAGGAGCTGAAGATGAACTACTAACTGAATTTGAGATTACAGAGTCATGTGTAAACAAGAAGCTGAAAGCACTGGATCCATCCAAAGCAGCAGGTCCAGATGGAATACCACCAGCCATTCTAAGAGCAGCAGCAGATGAACTTACCCTACCCCTGACCCTTATATTCAACAAGTCACTGGAAGAAGGAACAGTACCAACAGACTGGAGGTTAGCACAAGTTATTCCGTTATTCAAGAAAGGCACCAGATCCAAACCTGATAACTACAGACCAATCAGCCTGACATCAACTATTGACAAAGTACTGGAAAGCATAATAAGAGACAAAATGACGGAGCATCTTGACAAAAACTGCCTCATTAATGACACCCAACATGGCTTCAGGAAAGGGAAATCCACAACTACAAACTTGTTGGAATATCTGGAAGTCATCACCAAAGCTGTTGACGATGGAACACCAATGGATGTTGTGTATCTAGATCTAGCCAAGGCATTTGACACTGTTCCCCACAAGAGGCTGATCAAGAAAATCCAGGCACATGGGATAGAAGGAAGATTACTTACATGGATTGAAGCCTGGCTAAACAACAGAAGACAGAAAGTTGTCACCCAAGGTGCTGAATCGACCTGGAAACGTGTTACTAGCTCAGTGGTTCAAGGATCTGTCCTAGGCCCGATATGCTTCCTGATGTATATGAACGACATGGAGCTAGGACTAAACCAGACCTCAACTATCAGCAAATTTGCAGATGACACCAAGCTGATCAACCCAGTAGAAACCGATGATGACATCAATAACATGCAGGACTCTCTCAACCATCTACAAAATTGGGCAAGCCGTTGGCAGATGAGGTACAATACAGACAAGTGTAGTGTCATGCACTTTGGTCACCAGAACCCCCATCACACGTATAACTTGGGCGACAAACAGCTCAAAGAAAGTACTGAAGAAAAAGACTTAGGAGTACTTGTAAACAAATCACTGAAAGTTGCATCCCAGTGTGCTGCTGCAGCCAAGAAAGGAAACAGAGTACTAGGCATGATCAAGCGCAATTTCACCTACAGAAGCAAGGAGGTGGTTTTAAAATTGTACAAATCACTTGTGAGACCCCACCTAGACTATGCCATTCAAGCCTGGAGCCCTTACTTGGAGAAGGATAAGCAGATCCTGGAGAAAGTTCAAGCCAGAGCAACAAAACTCATTCCTAGTATCCAGCATTTGCCCTATGAAGACAGACTAGCTAGACTGAAGCTGACTACTCTAGAAAGGAGAAGAGAGCGTGGTGATTTGCTACAAACATACAGGATTATGACACAGATCGACAAATGAGACAAAAGAGGCCACTCCATGAAGTTCACAAAGTTCCGAAGCAGGCTGGACGTCCGGAAAAACTTCTACAGTCAAAGGGTTGTCAACATATGGAACAAACTCCCACAAAGTGTAGTCCAAGCCCCCTCACTCCTAAGTTTTAAGAAACAGTTATCCAACTTGGGTTTTTAAAATGGGCTCAAAAGAGCCCCCTAAACCCTGCCACGCCAAACTATCTACTCTTACGACGAAGGTGGTGAGGTGTGGCATTCAAGGTATGTTCAAGGTATGTTATATAATTATCGACAAGATATCGACTCTGTCTTTTGCTGAATATTCTCCCTCTCAAGTGATGTAGCTTAGTGGAAAGGGAAAAGAAGAAACGTGGACCCCCCCCCCCACCTCCATTGACCAGTTCTCTTTTGTTTTCTTCTGTTATTTCCCCCTCTTCATTCTCCATGTAGGTGGCGTAGCCAAGGTGGCAAGTAAAGAAAATGTGTTCATAATTATGTAAACCCCTTAGAACAAGTAAAATCTTACTTACACATTAAACCCGATGCTTTATGTTCGGGTAGCCCCCCCCCCCCCCCCCCCCCCTCCCCCATTGCCTTCCAAATCACAAAACGGGAAAAGAGGAAGTCACTGTAACCAAAGTTTTTGGAGCATATACCTACCCATACTTCCATCAAACACCAAATTAAAAAAGTTTTTGCATTGCGGAGCTTGTTGGGCTTTCAGCGCCACTGGATCACTAGAGGGACAGACCTTCAAGAAGACCGGCAAACTAATCAGCCTTAGCGAACAGAACTTGGTGGACTGCTCTGAGGGAAACATAGGCTTCGGTGGTGGCGTGATGGACCGGGCATTCCAGTATGTCGTCGATTACAGCGGCATCGATACTGAGGACAGCTATCCGTACCAGGGTGTGGTGAGTTTTGATTCATTTATAGTAAATTTATCATTGCCTTCGTTTCTTTTTACTTTTCAATCGCCAGCTTCTTCTTCTTTATATCCTCCTAATCTTCCTCCTCCTCCTCCCCCTCTTTTCTTGTTATTTGTCTTCTACTAATCATTTCCGTTCTTCTGCGTGTATATCTCATAGAGATCTTCGATCTCCTTTGTGGTTCTATAAGACAACAGTTAGCCAAGGAAATTAACAACAAAAACAAAATATCGACACAGACAAGCTTGCCAAGTTAATGAGTCATCTGACTAAGAAGTCTTCAAGTGATGTCATCGCGATTCTAATCAATATTGCCCTCATTCTATAACTCACTTTCACTTGAACTCTTGCAGGACAAATACTGCAGCTTCAAGGCGTCTTCAGTCGGAGCAACCTGCACTAGTTACACGGCCCTAAAGAGTGGAGCGAACATTGCTCTTCAAACTGCATTTGGTACAATCGAGTCGATCTATGCGGCAAATCAACACAGCTGACTAAGCATTCTTAATACACCGTGTCCCAGAAAAAACGAAACCGGGTTTCATGGCAGAAATGTTATGTAATAATGAATAATTTCCTTGATGATATATATATATGTCTGAAAAGCTATATGTCTCTTCTTTTATTTGATATACAACTTATGGCACATAATTCACGCATGACTGAATTAGAACGATAGAAAGTGGTGTTACCAAAATTCAATTTGCGCGCAGAAATTGCAAGTTTGGGTGAGGTTTTGGGGAGAGTTTTAAGAGTAGTAAACGTACTTATTTTGAAAAAGGACAGACACCGCATGAAAATTCATAGTTTTATCTTTTATATGACACCTCATGATTAAAAAATAAATTATATATGCCAGAGAACGAATACAATGAAAACATGCTTGATTCCAGCTCAAATAAGTAACTTTCCTGATCTAGCCTGTTTCCTGATCCCCATGTTTGTGTAAATTCACTCATGCATCAAAGTCCATTGTCAGCTGCTAGTCAGGAAAGCTGAGCGACTTCTTACTCAACTTTCACTCATTCGGGCAGAAATCAGGCATGTTTTCATTGTACTCGTTCTCTGGCATAAATCATTTATTTTTTTAGCATGAGGTGTCATGTAAAAGATAAAAATATGAACTTTTATGTGGTGTTTGTCCTTTTTTTTAAATAAGTACGTTTACAACTCTTAAAACTCACCCAAACTTCAAATTTATTCGTGCAAATTGAATATTGGTAACACCACTTTCCATTGTTCTAATTCAGTCATGCTTGAAGTATGTGCCATAAGTTGCACATCAAATGAAAGAAGAGACACAGAGCTTTCCAGGCATATATATATCATCAATTAAATTATTTATTATGACAGAAAATTTCTGCCATGAAACCCGGTTTCGTTTTTTTCTTGGACACGGTGTAGATAGACTGCAAAACATTGACATTCTGTCTGCACTCACATATCTTAATTAAACTACGATCTAAATGTCTGTCAATCATACATAAATGTACTAATTAAATACAGAAACCCTCAAATAAGAATAATTCGTTTTAGTATAATAATTATGTACAGATGGCATTTTTAAATCTTGTAATTTTTTTTTCAATAGCCTCTTTTGACACAACTCTTTATATATGGTTTGAGTTTGATTTTCAGCCGATGGCTCAACACGTACGTGCGAAATCGTATCTACATTTATTACATTATATTCTTAGTATAAACAATAGATGATTCAAAATATGACGGAATAACAACTACAGATAAATTTTTATAGAACGTATCTAATCTTTGTAAAATATATAGGCTTTCCAGTAATGTTTTTTGTTATTATTTTGTATTGATTGAGTATTATTGAGTATTGTAGGTTAAAGTAATTCGTGCTTTGTGTTTACATATGAAGACTGAGTCAAAGCGGACGCTCCGGGAAACTCTCGTTCTAGGTTCAACAACGAGTTCTGATTACACACATGACTGGTAAGATCATCCGCCATCACCTTCAGGTTTTGAATCTCAGGACACAGCAAATCATCAACGAGATGTGTGGTCCTACTCGACAAGATCCACCCTCACTACGGGGTCCCTCTATATTACTAGTAGGACGCAACGAGCCCATCAACACCGATATCTTATATTATATCAATCTCTAGATAATAAGGCAATGGCGGCTGCTTCGGGAAAGTCTCTGGTTCTGGATTGGTTGATTTATAGACGTGGCGACTTCGAACTGTGTTTACATACTCGTGACCTGTGAGATATTCTCCATCACCTTCGGGATTTCCAAGCTGAGGACGCAAATGACCATTAATATCTATTTCTGCCTGGAGACCCCCGACGAATGATGGATCCAATAGCTGGGGACCGATATGATGAAGCGTAGGCTTCTTTTCAAGGAAATGCAATTCCGGGGGCTGCAATTCTTCGTGTGGATAAATGGAATCGAGGACTCCTGCTTGCTCAGACTTAGTAGATGTAGCTCGGTTTTTGTCGTCAATAACATCATCGATAAAACAGTACGCACCTTCAACCATAGGATTCGCTTGTCTGGGACTACGCTGGGATGACTGTGTCGCTCGCTGGTGTGGCTTCTTGCACTTCTGAGCTGCTCGTCCGATGTCAGAAGAAATACTGGGTTTTCCATCAGAAATATATTGCGAGGAACAAGAAGTTGCCACTGTCGGTCTGTGTACAACAACATTGGTTGTTTGTGAAGATATCTTTACACTCGGCTCCCGTCAGGATCCATCTGGAGTGTATTCATTTGACGAAGAACTCTCTGAATGTCCTCGTAGGTCTTTCAGAGGGAATCTAGGCATCAGGGATTGCATGTACTCGTGTGTCAAATTTAAACTATCTGAATGATCAGACAGTTGCGACAACTTTTGCAAGCAGTTATCTGTGTCCTTAGATCTTCGTGTATCAACGCTCCCACGATCCGGACCTTTTGGGCGAGGAATGAAGCTTTTTTTTCTGCCCGTTCGGAATTTCAGGCCGGTACGTGTTGCACTGCTTAACAGAAGCGTAGCTGATAGGGTCAGTATGATACCGAGAAGTATTATATTACTTAAATCATTACAGTTGCAATTATAGTTGTAGTTTTTAGCTTCCATTACGATAGTGAAGATTATTAATCATCCAGGAAAGAGTTCATAGAAACAAAAAATAAATCTGATCAACTGGACTTACTATTTTGGGAGTAGTACAGTTTCACAACCTATCCAGGTTGCTTCTTCAGCTAAACTGGCTTGGGAAGAGAAGATTACTGGTGAAAGCTGTTGGAATCACTGAAGTACGTAATCTTCTATTGTTCGAGATTGTTTAGGCGTCGAGGAATCTGGCGGATTATCGGATTGTACACCAGAGATAAGTTGTGACGAAGTCCCCCTCCCCTGTTAAGCGAGGGGTTTTCAGCTGCGACGTAAATGGCTTCTCTGACCCCTCTCTCAAACCATCTTGGTTCCTTGTCTAGTATTAAAACATCTTTGTCATTGAATTCGTGTCCTGAGGTACTCAAGTGAGAGAAGACAGCAGATTCATTGCCTGCAGAACCGGAGCGACGATGTTGGTAGAGTCGTTTGTGTAGAGGTTGTTTGGTTTCTCCAATGTAGTTCTCCTTGCAGTTTTCCCCTTGGCATTGGACTGCATACACTAACTTGTTTTGTTTCTGTCTGGGAGTTTTGTCTTTGGGGTGAACAAGTCTTTGTTTAAGAGTGTTGGCCGGTTTGAAATAGACAGGAATGTTGTAGTTCCTAAAGATGCGCTGTATCTTCTCGGACAAGTCCTTAACGTAAGGAACAGACACACCAGATCTCTTTAGCTTCCATTGTTCTGCCGTTTTCTCCTGCGGTGACCATATTAGTCTGCTGGCATCGTTCTGTCATGTCTGTAGTGGACTGTGTGGCCGAGGTCCCGAGGAGTGTTAATGTTTGTCTTCCAGGATCTATGTCTACTTTGCTTGTTGTTGAGAGAACAGTGTGTCCAGCGGAAGGTGTAGGTTCAGAAATATTAAATGCAACAATGTTTGGGGCATGATCGATTGCAATGTAATATTCACCGTAATCGGTTTCAATTAGCGGGCCACTGATACTAAAGGTTAAACATTTTATTCCACACGTTTCTAGAGTAGAATGTGGATCATGTTCGAAGGCAGTGTCACACCACATTAAGCAATACGGTATACAGATTTGGGGAACACATTGCCCAATCACCGTATCATTAGATCGAATCAATTGTAACGTATCATCTGCTTTAAAGTATCGGTCTGCGATGCACCAAAAAAAGACACTCGTCCCATTGGTTTCCAGTTTTGATACAAAGACACAGAGACAATGCCACCAACGCGAAAAATAATTGGCGTGCCATCCCACTGCCTTGAGTTTGTCGACATTTCGAGTTATGTATTTTAGTCGCTCACCCAAATGTGTTCTATAAATTTCAAGTTGGTTGCACAGAAATCTGTGTTCGAATTACACTGCTTTAAAATCGCGACTTGTTTGAAGAGGTTGCAGGAAAGGTGAAGTTTGTATGTTTGTAATTGTCAAGGTACTTTGTTTGTAAGCACTCGCGAGCACTTTAAAATTCCTCCTACAGAGGGGGTAGTGGGGGTACATACAAAATCACTGATCACCCCATCCTTGACCAAGTGGTTCTCCTGAACACAGTCTGTTATGAGTCAATTGATGCTTTCAGATTAGGTCATGCATAGTGAGTACCTCTACCGCACTGCTCAAGTGCGTCTGGAGGTTCAGGGGTCAGCTGCTCTTGAATCATCCATATTAATCTTGCTAAAAAACGGAAAAATAAGCCTCGAACGGACGGATCTCACCGGAAACGACAAATGCCTGCCCCCCGACCACGTAATAGGAATTTTGGAATAATGGAGGTGAACATTCGCGGCCTTAGATCAAATATTGGAGACCTTGCAAACCTTTGTGCGGAGAAGAAACCAACAATTGTGATTGTAGTGGAGACTTTCCTCGATCGGACGGTCGAAGAGGGAGCGGACAGTATCTCGATCCCGGGATACACTATGTGCTGCCGTAAAGACAGAACTGAATCATCAGGTGGTGGTATTGCTGTATACTGCTTGGAAGGAGTTGCTGTCTACCATGACCCACTGAGAGATCCCGAAGACCTGGAACTTATGTGGCTGTCAGTAACCCTGCAATCTAAAAAGCTACTTGTAGGAGCTGTGTACCGACCACCCAGTGCTAATAATGATATAATTGAGTACTTAGACAACAACACTATCCCAAAGATAGAAGAATTTGGAGCAAACTGTGTCATGCTTTTGGGAGACTTCCAGTGGCGCCGATTCCATCCGAAAACACAATACATTGGGGGGGCGAGCATTGTTTGTGAACAATGCTCTGCCCCCCCAATGCATTGTGTTTTCGGTGGAATCGGCGCGCCTGGAGACTTCAATGTTCATCATGAAGACTGGTTAGGAAGTCGTAACACAGACTCCGCTGGTCGACTTATGTTCCAGCTAGCAAACGGTCTTGGTTTGGATCAGATAGTTAATGAGCCAACAAGAGGAGATCAAATCCTAGACCTTGTTCTAACCGACTCGCCAGCCTCATCAACCACCCTTGCCAATGTAGGTACTTCAGACCATAATCCAGTCTTGGTGAAATTTGATGTTCCTGCCTTCAGAGACAAACCCTACCAGAGAAAAGTATGGCAATATGACCAAGCTGATTACTGGGAGATGAGAGGCTACCTTTCTTCGACGGACTGGACTGCAGCATTCCGGGACAACGATCCAGAGAAAGCATGCAGCAGAGTCACAGAAATCATCACAGAGGCCATGGACCTATACATCCCCAACAAAACTGTGACAAAAAAGACAGGTGATAAAGCCTGGTTCACTGACGAATGTCGAAAGGCCACCAGGAAGAAACGCAGAATCTTTCAGCAAGCGAAAAAGAACAACACGGATGCCAACAAGGAGAAATTCATCGATGCAAGAAAGATCTACAACAAAACAGAGAAAGAAGCCAAAAGGAATTACAACAACAAACTGAAAGAGGACCTTACCAACAATAACCTTAGCAGTAAGAAGTGGTGGAGAGTTGTTAATACACTTTCTGGCAGAGCGGCTCACTGTGACATCCCAGTGATTTTACACAATGAAGAAGCTCACATTACTGCAGGGGAAAAGGCGGAAGTATTCTGCAAGACATTTACAGAGAAATGTCATCTACCAGATGCAGATGCCGTTGCTCCACATCCAGACCAACCTACAACCACCTCCATCGAAAGTATTACCTTCAAGCCCAAGGTCGTAAATAGACTACTCAAACAACTCTCAGCTGACAAGGCAACAGGACCAGATGACATTCCTGCCAAGGTCCTGAAGGAATGCAGTGCAGAACTTGCAAGTCCTCTATGTAGACTTTTCCACATGTGCTTCACACAAGGGGTATTTCCAAGCCAATGGAAGACAGCAAGAGTTATACCAATCCACAAAAGAGACTCAAAATCTGACCCATCCAAGTACCGGCCTATCTCTCTGCTAAGTATTATCAGCAAAGTCATGGAAGCAGCTGTAAATCAACAACTTCAGAACTACATCTTCCAGAATAGCCTGATATCAAGCAGACAGTTTGGATTCCGTCCAGGCCACAGCACAGCGGATCTCCTTAGTATTCTGTCCCAGAAGTGGAACAACACCTTGGACAAGGAAGAGGAAGTCAGTGTTGTAGCTCTGGACATAAAGGGAGCTTTCGACAGGGTCTGGCACAACGGACTTCTTACCAAACTAATGTCCAAAGGCATCCAAGGAAAGCTGTTATCATGGTTACAGAGCTACCTATGTGATAGATCTATGAAGGTTGCATTATCAGGCCAAACCTCAGCAGCTTCCTCCATCAATGCTTCTGTCCCCCAAGGCTCAATCCTCGGACCACTCTTGTTCACCATCTATATTGATGACCTGGTTGACGTATGTGAGAATGAGATTTACTTATATGCTGACGATTCTACACTTTACGCCCCAATCCACTCTCCGAAAGACAACGATGCAGTTGCAGCTAGCCTCAACAGAGATTTAGCCAAAATGGAAACATGGGCTCAGACATGGAAGGTCACGTTTGAACCATCAAAATGTAAAACAATGACAATTTCAAGGAAAAGAACCCCATCAGAACTGAGTTTAAGCCTCGGAGGTTGTCAACTGGAAATGAAGTCTGAACTTGAAATCCTAGGTGTTACATTTGACTCCAAGCTAACATGGACGAAGCATATCTCACACATAACCACCAGGGCTGGGCAGAAACTTGGCGCTCTACGAAAAGTCTCCAACAAGCTGGACCCAAAAGGCAGAGCCACAGTCTACAATGCTCAGGTCAGAAGTGTAATGGAATATGCATCTCTGTGTTGGATAAATGCCTCACCATCTACTCTCACCTTGCTGGACAACATCCAGAAGAAGGCTCTGAAGATTATAGGAGTTCACGAGACTACTGCTCGCACACAATTTTCTATTCCAAGTTTGACGCACAGACGCCAGGTTGCAGCAGTGTCTGTCCTCTACAAGATGCATACACAAGCCTGCCCAAAAGACCTGATTGACATGCTCCCCCCGCCAATGGAAAGACGACGTGTGACTAGATCTAGCACATCCATGCCAGATCACGCTCTAACCGTACCTCATGCTAGAACGTATTCATTGGACAGGAGCTTCATCCACTTGGCTGTCAGAACTTGGAACAGTCTCCCTGACAAAGTTGTTGGCAACATCTCTGACACCGGTCTCCAAGCCTTCAAATGCCGCGTACATAGTTTCCTCCTATCAAAAATGTAATTGTTAATTTTGGGTCTAATTGTTACCCTATATTCTTAAATTGTGATTCTTTTATTTTATTTGAGCTGCAGTGAACCACTGATTGGCCTTCCGGAGCCTCACCAATACTCTGGTGGGCTATTGTTCGCATTTGCTTTCTATATACAAAAAAAAAAAAAAAAAAAGTTCCTTTCATAAAACAATAAACTCGTTTGATAGTTTATGATAGTTATACTAGTTTCACATCATAGTCCGCGCTGCCCACCATGAATGTTTATTGTTCGAAATTTGATTGATTACTATTAGTGACAGGAAAGAAAAAAAAAAGGAAATGTATGTCAAGAGGGAAATATTTTCTGTAAACCAGCTTTTTAAATGCTTTGTTGAAACCCTCAGAAGAAAAGATAATAATTTTTACTTTGCCAATATAATGTATTATAATGGCAGATATTAAATGTTCGGTTTTCTTTAAATAACACTTGAGATAAGAGTGCTTTTCAACAATTTACATTTACTTTCGATATGAACAGAAGAGCAACCACGTCCTTTACACCTTTATAACTATATACACATACGTCTCATCTCCTCGTCATTGCAGTATCGAAACTATGTATTTTGACTTCAGATGATATGTATCTCTTCCTCTGAAGTGACGTAAGTAGAGAGGAGAGGTCAAGAGAGGAAAGTGCCTTCCTCATGTACCCCCTAACCAACCCCCCCCCCCCCCCTCCCTCACCGTGACACATCCTCTTCGCCTTGATCTTTATCCCTCTTCATTGGCGTAGATGCAGGGCAAGGGAGAGCAGTACGTCATAACGTGGAACCCACTGAAACAAACACAAATGGATAATTATGTAACACCGTGATTAGTTTGTGCTTATTTATCCTCACTCCAGTTGCTGCTGCCAATGTTGGCCATTCTATTGTACCAAAAGGTTGAATGCAAGGTACTTGTCGTCAGGGTCGGTAATAATGTAATATTCGCCATAAACAGTTTCAAGGAGCGGATCTTTGATACTAAGGGTAAAACATTTTAGCCCACACAATTCAACATGAAAATGAGGTTTATGTTCGACTTCAGTATTACACCACACGTTGCAATAAGTCCGACTGCAACTACTCGAACCACAATCCCCAATCCCCAATGTATCCGTTTTGCAATAAACAACAACACTCGTTCCATTTAATTGCTTTTTAGTTCATTCTTTCGCTCACACTGAATAGACAAAGGAAAACAATACTTGGTGTAAAGACAAACAGACAATGCCGCCAATGCAAGAACTAATGGACGTCCCATGTCACTGACTAGAGCTATTCGATTCTTTGAGTTATATAATAGTGTATTTTCTGCCCTTTCAAAATAAACTTTTAATGTATCATTTTTTTGGGGCTAACCTAAATGACATGTATATTTCCAAGTTGTTGCACATTAATGCATGATCTGTTTTGGCTGCTTTAGTTTCGCTGTTTGAGCTGAGACGAAGTATAGATAGCTATTTATGTTAATACCTAGGCACCCGTTACCAAGCACTTGCATGCACTTACAAACTCCTCCTTCATTTCATTTCCTCATTCAGCAATCGTTGGGTAATTTATGGTGGTTGGATTTATATCACTATTGCGCTTCAAACGAATCTTAATGAATTATTTTATGTCGAGGTTTGATTAATTACAAAGGTACAAAGGTGTAAAGAGTAGTTTGTGTTTATAAGCAGTAATAATTCGTTTGAAACCCTCTCTGATACAGTGGTTTTGCTTTGCCGATATAATTATCAAAATAACCAGATAATTATGTACTATACACCTTAAAGGGACTTAGTAACATTGTCAAAATCCTCAAAATAAAATTGTAATTCTAGCAGTTCCCTCATACCTTGTTGTATTCATATTAACAATACAACCATGGGACCGGTTTCGGTTTTTCAAATTTCCCTTTCGCTACAAAGATATGTACGATCGAAGCATTCAGATAAGAAAAACTTCCCCGGAGTTTTGAAACCGTGTACAAAGTAAATGCGGTGAGTTAGTGAATATTACTTTGTATTTTCGCCCATTACTTGGCCATGCAATGTCCATTTGAATTGGAATGTTCACACAATACCCTGTGGACATATGAGATAACAACAATATACATTGCATCAACCCTTCATCATTTCTTGCACATAGATGTCAACAAAGTTACTAGATCCATTTAATCCTAATTCAATTCAACCATTAATTACTCCTATAATTAACCACTATTTTACTTATAATCGATTAACTCATATACACAATTCATATACTCAACATCGGCTTTGTTACAATAATTATAAATCAATGATTCTGCAATCAATCCCCATACTACTTTATGCCAATAATTCTAATAACCCAACTACAACTAACGAAGCTAGCCATTATTTAAGGGCTATGTCGTTACACTAATCACTATAGTTACAAATGGCAAATCGCGGGTATAGCGGGTATGTCGAACAGGGTCCTGTACTGTTTACACCGCCACATGACAATCTTTCAATCATCATACCATTGTTGCCAATCAAAATATCAAATGAAACAGAAATACTGCAAAACTAATCGTGTTTATGAGATGTTGGTATTCAATGGGGCATCAAACATATTACCAATTGAAACCAGGATTTGATTTATTTGCTTTCATTCAATTTATTATTCATCCATGTTACAAAGAAAGCAGAGACCTTAAAAGGTGATAAAAACAATATTATAACATTCTGACACAATTGCGATAAAAGTACTTTTAGGTATAATGGCAATAAACTACTAGTATACAATTGAAATATAAGTAGACTTATTCACAGTGCAAAATATACAAATAGTATCTGTACATCTTTGTATAAAAACTTGTATACAATTTTAGAATATGAAATATATTTCCAAAATATTTTGGAATCAAAACATCCGCTACCTCCCCCAGCCCTATCCAGATAAATATATGGTGCTGCGCCCCAGCCCCAGTGCCGGTACGCCCCCATTAACAGTTGATAGTCGCTACGCTCCGCCACTCGGCCGATAGTCTCCCCCTCGCGTCCAGTCGTTCCTGCAGCCATTCATACGCGGGGCCTTGCAAAAAGGCTAGCCTGGGTGGCGATTCCACATTGGTTGTCCTTGTTCACCGAAATCAAGTTGTAGCCCCTCCCAAGCCTTATTCAGAGATATATTATGACTGCGCCCCCAATCCCCTAAATGCCCCCCCCCCCCCTCCCCATATCAATCGATGTGTGGCTGCGCCCCTTGCGTTAGACAATAGGTTATTTATAGCTGGCCTATATGGCGATACCACTCTGGTTATCATTGTTTACTGACTGTTATATGTAGCTAAATATGTAAATGCATATGTATTACTCTGCGCCCCTGCAGTTCTGGACAAGATTCTTGTCTAGCTTTATCGCTTTTTTATCTTGAGTTGCGCGCGAGCGGCCCTATGACAACCTGACGTTGGGGCGCTCTTTCGATAATCGCTCAGTATAAATCGCTGGATAATTAATCGATTTCCGTGCCAAAATCAACTGTAAAAGAAACACGCGCGTTTGATAATGTGTGCATGTATTATGTGCGCGTCCGACGTACGTGCCGAATGGGTGCTATTTCATTTACGTGTATATAAGTCAGCCAAGGAAGTTGGCTACCGCAGTCCTTTAGTACGCCCCATAATATTTTTAAAGAAACTGATGCTTTTAGATTAGACAAGAGGGAAGCTGGCCCTGGTGGCGATTCCGCACTGGTTGTCCTTGTTCCTCGACATCCAGATGTAGCCCTGATTCCCCCAGCCTGTATTGAAGCTGGAGAGGTAAAAAGAAAATAATACACACATTAACCATTAGTTCATGGATTGGTTGGGCATTTGTTTTTTGCAGACGAGTTCAATACTTCAATCAATAATGATTATTTACATGTAGGTATACGTGTGGGATCTCCCTTTATTATTACCATCTGATAGACGCGGTCAAGATTCGAACCAGGGCCGAAGATTCAAAGAGCGGACAGCTCTGACCACTAGACCAGAACACCGAACGTTGTTGGTATGTATATTCCTAAAGCCTGGCGCAGACAGAGCCGACTGGTTTTCTGTCGGCTGTGTGCGACTTCGATTTTGCCAATCTGGAGCCAGTCGAAGGTCATTCGAGGCCGATTCAACATGTTGACAACGATGGGGTAGGTGTGCAGCCCCTCAAAAGTAGCGGTGATGCTGCATCCCAGCACGCCTGGATCACATGGGCCTGGAACCGGGCTTATACTTTAAGAAAGACAAAAGTACAAACCTGTTCTTGACGATCCAATAGTCAGTCCCATCAGGCGTTGAATCGTAGCCTACAACCAGGACTCCGTGGGTGAGTCTAGTAGAGCTGCAGTAGGGCTCGTCGTAGACGCCTGGACAAAAAAGAGCAATACATTCGATGTTATTTTCATGGCAGTATACAGTGGCGTAGCGTGGTCGGACTGATTGGGGGGGGGGGGGGGGGGCACAAAAATTATTGGGGGGCACACCTTATGTATTTCTTTGTTTTTTCAAAAAATGGCCCCTTATGTTTTCTATTGTTTTTTCGAAATTATTGGGGGGCACGTGCTACGCCACTGCCATTATATATCAGGGACGGCGGAATGGTTTTGAAAGTGGAGGGGGGGCTGATCACATTTGAACTGTAATGTATTTCTTTATTTGATTCTTATGTATTTCTTTGTTTTTAGTAAAACAAAAAGTGGGGGGGGGGGGGGGCTGCAGCCCCCCAGCCCCCCCCCCCCCCCCCGGTTCCGCGGGCCCTGTATATAGCGCATTTATTATGGAGCATGACGGATCATCAAGCATGGATCGCTAGTTAACGCAAAGATAGTCTCAGTATGATCTGCAGCGAAGATGGAGTCGCACTTTGAACAATCAGCAAGCGAAAGTTCCAGGAAAGTTTGATTCTATAAAGTAAATTACTTTGTCTTCAAAATGAATGGTAGATTCAGTGGGATGTTGCGAAGAATATAATTTAGGCAGTTAGCGGGCGAAAGTTCCCCGAAAGTTGTTCCTATAAAGTAAATTACTTAATTCGCCTTCGGATTGGTCAAATTACAAAGTACGACTGAATAGATGTGAGCAAAAACATCTGATTGTCAATCATGTCATTTAACAATGTGGTTGTAATGGCTAGGTCACATTTGACACGGTGGCCGTACGGTCTAAAATTTCTACGGCCACTTACAAAAATAGGGCCGCCGTAGAATTTCTACGTTCACATGCATTAGCGGTCACATGTGCCACGGCAGCCGCACGGCGTATCTTTAATTTCTGGAGACAGAAAATCTGCGGCTGCCGTACGGCCTTTAAAGTGATGACGCACGGTTTCCTTAGGGCGTCCCTGCGGTTGCCGTAGGTTATTTGAACAAAATCAAGGTAGACGCAAGGCAACCGCATGGCGGCCGCACGGGGGCCATACGGCAACCGTGTTGCCAGACTGACGCTACAGCTACACCCCTATCATGCCTATAGTGTAAAGGAGTGGTAGCCATGGCAACAGCGTGTATAATTGCTGCGGCGACCGTAGAAATGAAAAGAGTTATAACTTTAAGTTATAATTCTACGGCGACCCCTACGGCCTGTAAAATATACGGTTACGGCGTACGGGAAACCTGCGGCCACCGCAGATTTTCTGCGGCCGCCGCACGTTTCTCTCGATTTCGGGGGCGTACGGCCGCCGTACGTTCGCCGTAGAACAAATGTGACCTAGGCATAAGTACTGTACCGGTGCACCCGCGGTGGTCAGCTTGGCATTCTTGGGCGTATATACGGGTATTCTATTCCCCCAGAGCGTCCCATGTTTTTGGCCCGAAAATGCGACAATTTTGTCCAAAAATTCACAATTCTGGCCGGGTTCAATGTGGAGATGGTGCACACAATGTGTGCCGGTTGGCATTATTATCCTATGACCGAGGTTATAATAGTGTAAGGCGCTTAGTGATGAAGCGGAGTGGTGTGGCAAGATCGGTAGAGCGCGTGCTTTCTGATCGTGAGACCCCGAGTTCGAACCCTGCCCACTGCCTTTGTCCTTCAGCAAGGCATTTAATCTACGTTGCTGCTCTCTACCCAGGAGTATAAATGGGTACCTGGTCCGGTGAAAATTAGCTTGGTGCACCCTATAGGGGTTGCCCGCTAGTATGCTCCCCGGGGAGTTGAGAATGTGTACAATATCATTGTGCGGGTCTGAACTGTACCGAATGACCAGGGATAATAATAAGCGCTTTGAGCACCTTATATTAGGTGGATATTGCGCAATATAAATATCCTATATTATTATTATTATTATTATTACTGTATCACATTAGGCGCTATATAATTCGAACCTATTATTATTATTATTATTATTATTATTATTATTATTATTATTATTATTATTATAATAATTATTATTATTTTTGTAATTATTATTATTATTATTAATATTTTTTTTAATTATTATTATTATTATAAATACTAGTAGTATTATTACCATTATTGATATAACCATCATTTGTATCATTATAATTATACTTAATCACCTGACTCGTAAAGCCGGAAGGACGTGTGATGGGCATCGATGGCCACAGAGATGGGGCCGACCGTAGCAACCGCCTTCTTGAGAGCCTGCTCGCTTCTACTCACAACGTGTTTGTAACCAGTGCAGGTTGCTCCGATGGAAGACTTCTTGAAAGTACACCACTGGTCCTGCAAGTGTGAATTGAAAGAGAATTGATATATAGGGCAATATTTATTAGAATCACGATGACATCTCTATATAATGAATGCTTAGTCAGCTGAATTGATTTGCTACAAAGATCGACTCAATTGACCAAATGCAGTTTAAAGAGCAATGTTCGCTCCACTCTTTAGGTCCGTGTAACTAGTGCAGGTTGCTCCGACTGAAGACGCCTTGAAGCTGCAGTATTTGTCCTGCAAGAGTTCAAGTGAAAGTGAGTTATAGAATGAGGGCAATATTGATAAGAATCGCGATGACATCACTTGAAGACTGCTAGGTCAGATGACTCATTAACTTGAAGACTGCTTCAGTTTCAGTTTTCAGTTTCAGTTTATTTTATTTCATTTCCAACAAAATCAATATACATAAAATTGTACAAAACAAAAACAAATGATATATTATACAAAATTAAGTAGATGTACAATGAAAATAGGAATCATACAGAATAAATAATGTGATTGGAAATGGAGGGATCCACTGAAAAGCAATGCTTGTAGATTGTGGACCCCTCGAGTAATATAAAGTAATTAAATGATAATTCATAATCAATTCAAATAATTCTTTACAAACGTACTTTTTTTTTATTAACAAAAATTGTGCATTTCAATTTGAATTGCTTCCAGTAAAAGTTACTAAAAACATACAAGGTGAGCCGACAGAACCTTAGACGAGCAGAACAAACTAATACAACACAACACATAACAACATGCATAGCACAATGAAAAAAATGAATAGTAACATACGTGATGGTAACATAAAGAGAAATGATGGTTGGATGTGGACAGGGACAGAACTGTTGACGCATACGGAAATAAGCGATATTGGAGCGCTCAATATAAATATAAAATAATTTAAAGGCAATTACAATAATACTAACAGAAAGATGATGACCTTTCATTGACATATAATTTATAGAATAAACAATACAAAGGGAGATAACCATAATTCTCATTTTAATGTGTTTCATAAGATTGTAATAATAATATTTTCATTTTTTTCTTAAATAAATTAAATGAAGTAGCATTTGTAATATTCTCATTGAGAGTATTCCAAAATTTTGGACCATTATAAATGAAAGTATTTTAAGCCAATAACGTTCTCAATAATAGTAAATGAAATTCCGCCGAATGTCTAGTTGGGTACTTATGAACTAATTGGTTTTTTAAAAACATTTTATTAAAAACTGCGGGTAAGGTGTTATTATTATATTTATACATAAATTGACAAAGGTGAAATAAATATAAGTCCTTAACTTTTAATATATTATTATCAAAAAATAATAAATTTGTGTGGGAGCGTGGGGCCGTATCAAAAATAATACGAAGTACTTTCTTTTGCAATAATAACAATTTATCTAATAATGTTACGTGAGTGTTACCCCAGGTCAAAATACCATAATTTAAGTATGGTAATATCAAAGATGAATACAACATAAGTAAGGATGATGAGGGGAGATGAAATTTTTATCTATTAATTATACCAATATTGCGAGAAATAACTTTACAAATATTATTTATATGAAATTTCCATGAAAGTTGATTGTCTACGGTAACCCCTAAACATTTAATATTAGAAACGTTTTCCAAAATGAAATCTTCAAAAGCAATATCTATGGGTAACGAATGTATAGATTTACTAAAAAGCATATATTTAGTTTTCTGCAAATGTAATGATAATTTATTTGCTCTAATCCACTTTAATACCTTGACTAATTCAACATTAATTATTTCTGCAAGAGTGTGGGGATTATCATGAGAAAAATTGATGACCTACTAAAATCATTAATATATAAAATAAATAAGAGTGGGCCTAAAATGCTACCTTGTGGGACGCCACAAGATATATTATGTAACTCTGAACTATGATTATTTACAAATACATATTGCTGTCTATTACAGAGGTAACTCCTGAACCACTCCAAGGCCTTACCACGCACACCGTAATGAGAAAGTTTATAAAGTAGAATATCATAATTAACTGTGTCGAAGGCCTTGGAGAAATCCAGGAAAATACCTACCATGTGGGAAGATTTATCAATAGCCTGGGCAACTTTCTCAATAAAAGACAATAACGCATGAGTAGTACTATATTTTTCTCTAAACCCAAACTGAAAATTTGAGAGAATATTTTCACTTTTCAAAAACGAAATTAATCGAATATATATTATTTGTTCAAGTATCTTAGAAATAGATGGCAATAAAGATATTGGACGATAATTAGAAATATTGAACTTGTCACCCTTCTTAAATAAAGGAATAACTTTAGCTATTTTCATTGTGTTAGGGACTTGACCATTTAACAAAGACAAATTAACAATATGAACTAGAGGATCTACTATGTAAGGGATAATGCCTTTTATAATACAATTATTTATACCATCACAACCAGAACTTTTCTTATCATTAAAATTTGAAACAATATCCAATATCTCAAATTTATGTCTAGGAGTAAAGAATATTGAATTGGGATTAGATGGGCCTAAAAATTCAACAAAGTGTTTATCAGTCAATGGAATATCTTTAGCTAAATTGTCTCCTACAGAAGAAAAATATTTATTAAAAATGTTAGGTATAATGTGAGGATCATCAATAATCTCATTATCAACATTAATTCTATTTATGTCACATTTATTTTTTACTACATTCATTGCTTGTTTAATAATCTTCCACGTATTTTGCATATCATGTTTATAAAATTGTAAGCGTTCCACAAAATATTTTCTCTTTTCCAAACGAATTATTTTAGTCAAAGTATTTTTATACGAGGTATATTTTATTTTAGACTGATCAGTTCCAACTATCTTATATTTATAATAAAGGTTATTCTTTCTATTTATCGATCGCAATAAGGACTTGGAAATCCAAGGTAGTCTAGGATTATTGTTATAATTATTACCCTTATCCCTTTGAATTGGCATACAAATATCTATTTGACCATTTAACATTTCACAAAACATATTATATGAACAATTTACTTCATCAATATCATAAACACAAGACCAATCCATATTTTCAAGGCTAGCACCAAGACGTGCAATATTCTCACAATTTACTTTACGTCTTAATGGACGAGGACCACTATTGACAGATTGTGATAAAGTATAATATGTCATAATAGGATAATGATCTGTCATATCAGAAAGAATAATGTAAGATTCAGGATGAGGTATAACATTAGAAAAAATATTATCAATTAAAGTAGATGAGTGGCTTGCAACACGAGTTGGCTTGGAAATGAGAGGTAAAAAAGAAGCACTTAAGAGGATCTCAATAAAATCCTGGGACACATTATTATAATCATGTTCTCGGAAATAATATCGCTAGTGATATTCGTTTGTCTCGCAATGTATGGTCAAACTAGGAATCTAAAAGATCATGTTTCGTATGCCGCTGCAATACTTTGTCAAATGATAATATCGAATGTAGACATTTTATTTATTTATTTATTTATTGCGGTATAAAATATTGTACATGGCAGCCAACAGGTTGAATTGAGTACAATTTACAATGAATATACATTTAAAACACATTAACTTAAAAGAGCACATTACAAATATATAAATATACAAGTGTACATAATATAAAATGATTAAATTTTGAAACTATTTCCTGTTATATCATTCCAATAATAAATTAATGTTTAATTGATTAGATTTAAATTTAATTGAAAATTATGCAAATTCTTACGGAATTTAATACAAAACAAAAACAAAAATGAATGGACGTCATAATGAATAAGGCAATCATGGCAATGGAAGCCAATAAAGGGTAAACCATAATGAATGATGGAGATATATAATAATAAAGTATATCAAAATTGTAAGCGGGGTAATTAATATAAGATAGTGGGTATATAACACATATCTGAGCATAGTGTATACAATAAATAAATCTATGATAATATTTCAATATAAATACTATTAATAAAATACAAAAACTATTAACAAACAAAATGTATGCATATAATACGGATCCTATTTTTAAACATAAAAATTGAAGGGTATAACATATTGCACCGAGATAATGGTTTTTATCATACTTCAATGGTCGTAACTACAAGTCGTAAAGTACAAGTCACTAAGTAAATTATGGTGGACTTGCGGGCTATAATGGTAGTGTTCAGGGCAGAAGAGGAAATTAAAAAGATGTAACATCTTCATTTATAAAAGTCAAATCCGAATACAGTGAGTCAAAACGTCTGGTGGTATCACACAATATGTTTCCTTAAAAATCTCAAGAAAATCCTGAGACAAACTATTATGATCATGTTCACGTTTCAATAAATTAATATTAAAGTCGCCCATTATAAAACAATGCTTATTATTAAATAAAGGACATCGCAATAAATCGGATGAGTGCAATAAAAAATCTTTCACACTAGAATTAGGTGGTCTATAAATAACGCCTATTAAAATATTTTTACTATTTGTAAAAATTATTTCAATAAAAAGAGATTCAACAAAATCATTACTAAACGAAATTTCATCTCGAACAATATAATTATATTTTGTATGAACATATAGGGCCACACCGCCACCAATCCTTTCTTGTCTATTTTTAACCACAAAATCATAATCAGGTAGAGAATATGGTTGATTAGAATCTTGAGTTACCCAAGTTTCTGAAAGACCAATTACAGAAAAGGGATTTTGAGTGGGGTTATCCAACAATAATTTCAAATCATCAAAGTGTTTATTTAAACTTCTTATATTTACATGTAATAATGAAAACGTATCTTTTTAAAAGTCCTTGATTATATCACAAAATTGATTATTAGTTATATATTTAGTAAAATTATAGCTTGCTGGATCATCAAAGTTAAAATCAAATTCTAATTCTTCTGAAGAAGCATTAATATAATTCACTACAGTTTCATCATAATGTGTTAATGAATCCAAATTTGCTGCATTCACATTTGTTGAGGATCTAAATATATCAAAAAGGTCATCATCATTAAGCGTATTAAAAGCCGTTCGATCATTCAAGGTCGCCATATTGAGCTAAAAAGCAAGGACTGAAAGTATAAAAGCGCAAGATTAATACAAATAAAGTAAGTGTTGGCGTCATTAAAATGAAGTACAAGCAATGTAGATGAAACCGCATGATAAAGAAACAGATATATGCATTGGAAGGGACACACAAAACACGACCATAACATAGACAGATAGACATGAACACACATTGAGAAACTGTCGGCATGGCAAACGAACGAATAGAAACAACACAATAACGTTAAAGTAATGTCGGTACAGAGGATTATTCTGTAGAATACGATGCGTGCTCACTGGAGTGATAACACACACAAAGAGCATAAAAGGGCGCAAGGTCAGTACCGAGGGAAGGGGGGGGGGGGGGGGGGAGAACAAAACAAAAAAGGTGGACGTTTGTGGGAGGCTCCCGATCACGAGAATGCATATAAGAGGCAAATATATACACGCAAGATTTTTTTTTAAAATGCGTAGTAATACAAAAGTATGGAACTGAGTAAAAAGAAAATATGAAATTACATTTATGTGATTGCTTAGTTACTTTCGTATGGGCGTCGTATTGCATTTTTAAACACAATACAATTTTTTTTTAAATAGTTAAAGGGGTAGTTGAGTTTTAGTAGAGAGGGCTCTAGACTACTTTTTTTGTGTGAGGTAATGAAAACCTAAGTATAAAATTTAAAAGAGCATACGTCATTTGGAATTTTGCGTTCCTTTCTAAATATAACTATATCAATTTCTAATATAATAATATACATTTTAATTACTAAACTTTAGTTTCACCAAAACTGTACTCTCCTCACTAGAACTCAACTATCTCTTTAATAAACAATTTAAACGAAGATAAATTAATTAAGTGACAAGTTATTATGTAAGACTGACTAAGACTAAAACAATAAATTAACGAATTGCGCGTGTCAACAACTGCATTGTTAATAGCGAGCAAATAAGTTGAAACAAAGGACGGGTAAATAGTGTTATTAACACACAGTAGGGTTCAGTATTATACATAATAGTAATATTATACAAATTGAATAAGTAACATGTTGCACCAAACAACTAGACAACTATCAAATGCAACACAGGTGTTTGAAATAACATGATCCATGAATCTAAGGCTTCAATCTATTTACTAAGTACACATTTTCAAAATGAGTTTATACTTTATAAAGGTTATTTTTTTACGAATACGCTTTCTCCAATTGGACCAAGCAAAATGTGCAGACCAATAAACAGAAAGACGATCTGCTAGGTCAGATGACTCGTTAACTTGGCAAGCTTGACTGTGTCGATATTTTGTTTTTGTTGTTAATTTCCTTGGCTATAACTGTTGTCTTAGAGAACCAGAAAAGGGATCGAAGATCTCTATGAGATATACACGCAGAAGAACGGAAATAATTAGTAGAAGACAAATAACAAGAAAAGAGGGGGAAGAGCTAGAATGGAGGAGGGGAGGAGGAGGAGGAAGATTAGGAGGATAGAAATAAGAAGAAGCTGGCGATTGAAAAGTAGAAAGAAATGAAGGCAATGATAAATTTACTATAAATGAATCAAAACTCACCACACCCTGGTACGGATAGCTGTCCTCAGTATCGATGCCGCCATTGTCGATGACGTACTGGAAGGCCCGTTCCACCGTACCACCATTGCAGCCGTGGTTGTTGGAACAGTCCACCAGGTTCTGTTCGCTAAGGCTGATTAGTTTCCCGGTCTTCGCAAAGGTCTGTCCCTCTAGTGATCCAGTGGCGCTGAAAGCCCAGCAAGAACCGCATTGCATCTGTAATTATACAAAATCATATATTTTGTCAAATGTTTATATCGATAATTATAATGATTTCTCTTCAATTTAAGAAAGAAAGAACGAAATTATTTTAAATTAGGTAAATAAATGTCTTCTTGACGTTTTTTAGTTTCTGAAAAAAAAGGCTTATCGAATACCGGTAAAGCAAATTACACTTTAAAAATATCTGTATAGCAAACGCTGATTACCACATGGTAATTAGAAAGCTGAACCAATCAAGACTATAATATTTCCTGCATAACAATGTACTCACGGTGGATTTCTAACATTAATTTCAACACCTTTATGTTTTTATAATTTTATGAATTGATTGTTTTATACTTTATCACTTGATATATATATGTTAATTTATTTTTTTAATTTTTCTGTTCATTATATTGCTTATAATGTTTGGGTAATTTAAAACAAATTATATTGGAAATATCAAAACAAAAATACCAGATAAGCAGATAAATTTACAAAGACTAAGTGATTGTAATAAAACAATATAACTATAAATCCATAAATGTATATACCATACAAGTGATCAAATAACAAAAACTTAAAGACGCATGAAACCCCACCTGATCTTTGACTGGTGTGACGTATCCCTTTCGGCGCCAGTCGACCGAAGCCGGCAGTTCGACATTATCCGGAGCAAGGAAGGTGGACCCTTGTTCGCTCGTGTTGGAATTCCTATATCCATTGAAGAATGCCACGAATTCTTGATTTTCCTGTCAGCAACAACATGAGAAATTAGTACAAATAAATTATCTGTTCAGTGGGTTCATGTTGGCATCACAGATCTGCAGACAAAAATAAAAAAACTTCTTTTCCAATCAAATGATATGAAAAACTAAGATTATATTCTTATTGCATGCTGTTCAGGTATAGTCGGTTAATTGTGAACCGATTGATTAAAAAAAAAACATACAGTTCAAAGCTGAAGGTAACGCATTATGATCATATTTATACATAATTGATACAAGTACACGTCTTTAATTCGTAATAATTTATTATCAACAAAAGGGTATGTGTGGGGGCGTGCAGTGGAATTACAAATAATACGAATAATCCTTATTTGTAATAATAGTAACATAAATACAATTGATGCGTGTTCCCCCAAGCAAGAAGGCCATAGTTTAGGTACGGCAATATTCAAGATGAGTATAACATAAACAAAGAATACATTGGGAGACAAGTTTATGACCGATTTATAACTCCAATATTACGCGAAATTGTTTTACAAATGCTATTAATATGACATTTCCATGAAGGTTTATTATCAACAATTACTCCCAACGGTGTAATAGAAGGCACAATTTCCAATGCATTATTATAAAAAACAATACTTAATGGCAAATAATCTATTGATTTACTAAAAAGCATACATTTAGTTTTCTGAAAGTTTTAAGATAATTAGCTCGTATCCACTGAGAAATCTTTAATATAATCAGTATTAATCGAATCTACTAAAGCATGTGGATTAGAGTGAGAAAAATAAATCTGTATCATCAGCAAATAAATGTAGTATGAATTACAATATATCAGATGATTTACAAAAATCATTTATATAAATAACCAATAAAAGTGGACCCAATAAGCTTCCTTCGGGAACGCCACAAGTAACTCGGAATCAGCATCATTTAAAGAAACATACTGCTCTCTATTTCTCGTGAAATCTCTCAGATCTTTAGCGATCGAAAACAAACAAGATCGTGTCCGAGCTCGTGAGCATGTATTAAAGGACATCACGTTGTCCGTAAATTATGTTTCCCCCTGAAAATATCAATTTTAACATGTTTAAAAGGCAAACCAAACCAATGCAAAATATTTTCACTTTCAAGATAATTATAAGGAGTTTTCAGCAAACTAGATCAAGATACAAGAAATTAGAGGGTGTGACTGACAGAAACTACTGAACTTTTATTTCTTGTTCGATTTCACTCAGGCGTTCGCTGTTAATTGTTCCTACCTCTTCCAGGGTACCATATAGTGTTCTCTTAGAATTGCATGTAAATAGTAATATGGGCTAACTTTTAAAGTAGGATGTGTGTTGTCTTCTTACAGGGGCGTCGATCCTGGGGGGGCAGGGGGGCGGTCGCCCCCCCCCCCCCCCCAATGAAAATATTGGGGGGGCGAACATATCATTTCGCCCCCCCCAATAATTCCGAAAATGAAGCAGAAAAAAAAAATCGAGTGATATAATGCCAAAGAGGGGAAAGACACATTTATCAATAATTAATCTTTAAAATAGCCATTTTTTTTGTTTGAAAAGGACTGTAAATCTCTTTTTTGCGGCGCGCTTCGCGCGCATACAGTTTCTCATATTGCAAGTTTCAATTTGGTTGTGGGAACTCACCTTTCAAAATGTGTTGGGCAGTGTAATTTCTCAAACGAAGTTTATTAAACCCTCATCTATATAGCACACCGTCACAGAAAATAAAATAATCTAAAAAATATCTTTCAGTCAATTCGGTCCATATGCGCTGAACGCAAATCAAATTGGAATATCATGTCCCCCCACATTTGAAAGTGGAGGAGATTGTCCCCCTCCCTTTGTCATTATGTATGTTTTGTTCCATACTTATATACTTCATATTACGTGAAATTTCTGTCTCAGGTGTGCACCAAATCGCACAATTTCACGCCCAAAAATACAAAAGCTCCCTACTGTGGGAGGGGGACACCCCCTCCCACACCCTCCCCCGCTCGGTCGCTTCGCTTCCTCGCAATGTCTCCCCTCCACTTTTAAAGGAGAAATTCAAAGGGAATAGAATCAAGTTATTATGGTTTATTTTATGATAGAATGAGTTATTAAAGAAATTTGTGCAGTTAACAACTCATGAAAGTGTTCAGTTTCATGATTTATGAAAATAAAATTTTAGTGAATTGACCCTCCCCTTTACCATGAAATCGGCACAGCAAAGTGGCTCTGTGCGTGACGTAAGAGCCGGGCTTTGCGCTCCCGACAGCTCTAGCTCGAACGGCGATCTACACGCAAATGTTCATACAGTGGACGCAGTTCTACTCTCTCAAAACGATTGAATATTGCCTGAATAATCAATATCTGACACACAGTTGTCCTCCCATGTCCTGAAACATATCCTAATGTCAATATGTCATTATTGGCATTGAAAAAGTGTCAATCTCCGTAAAATAACTGTTTACAACTCACCATTTTACCGAATTGTTGTTCATATGTACACGGAGATAGTATGAAAAACAAATCTATTATAGCTGTGTTTCAAAACAAAATTACCTAGTAGAATCATGTTCCGAGCTAGAATTGCCTTTGTTATAACAATATATAATATTTCTTATCCATTTCAATATGTCAATAACTGGTATAATTACATAGAATAGTGTATTTCTCACTGTTTTGTTTTGGTTTTGTTTCGTTTCGTAAACGTTTCGTCCATCGAGAAATACATGCAAGCGCACGATCGTATGTACCCGGCCGTATACTATGCATATTGTGTATGATATTGAACTAAACGTAGTTCCAGCGTATGCGCTATAATTATTCGAAGCTTTCTACAGTCCACACGATCACGATCTCGCTCTAGAATTACATCTGACAGTTCAACATGGATGAAGAATTTCAACAAAACAACCTGTTTATGGACTTCGAAGTATCCGTGGAGGAGCAAGCTAGCTAGCTAACACGTGCACTCGTTTGTTTTGATGCGCGCGCAGGAAATGTAAATCCGCCAGCGCTATCAGCCGTATAGGTAATGCGGCTGCCAATGTTCAGAGAAATCGCGGATGAATCGTAACAACACAGGAGATCGCGAATCTAATTCACTCGACTTTTCAAGCTAAACCATGAAACTAGCCATGATAGATCGACTAAAGTAATAACTATTCTTCGTTTTTTTTAAATTTCATTTGATTCATAATGATTATTAACTGTTTGTTTCCATAATGGAAGTGGTAAATTCTCCGTCTGATATGTCAAAGTGAAACTATATGTTGGTAAAAAATCGCCTGCTCCCAAATCTGTGCAGGCCTACTGCACGACACAGTCGTATAGTTTCCCCTTCTCTTTTCACCTTTTTCACCTTTTTTTGTCACAAACAATAAATTTGTTGGAATATCATGATGAAAATATAAATGAGAAGCAAATTACAAACAATGTAGTATTATAATTTATTCTTGGTAAGGGAAAATAGCACAGTTGAAGCTTGTCTTTCCAGCCTGGTATATTATACGCTTATCTACATACAACCGCGGCAGCCGCCTGGGCTTCAAGCCCGGTTCTTACGTCACAGCTAAAGGCCGTTTCGTGTAGCGATTGAGCGAATTTGTCCCTGGGAATAGGGTGATGTTTTCACCCTAATTTCGCTTTTATGGAAGCGTTATATTGTTCGAATGTCAGTCAAGCTCATTCTATGGCTTATAAGCTTTCTGTAGATATGAATATCGTCATATTTAGGGGTTTTCTTTGATTTTCTCCTTTAAGAAGTTGTTGACGCCCTTGCTTAGCTTCATGGGAGCCCAATGCCCTAGACTATATCGATGGCTCTATAATATACAGGATCACGTGGATCCATCTCATGCAAGGCTCAACTTTTCCTCGCTATGCCCTTTAAAAATACGTTACGAGTAGGTTCACTATCTTATACAATTTTAACACCCATGATAGGAGTTGCAAATGTCTGAAATCTAAAAGCTTCCGGGGGCTCCGCCCCCTGGACCCCCATTATTGTCCCCAAATGTGGGTGCCCCCCAAAGTCAGGTCTTCGAGCCATTAAGACACTTTCAATGAGCGCATAATAAAACTTCTGGGCATGCCGATGTGGGGCTTTTAGCTCTCTCAGTGGTCACTCTGGATTTTTTTTCAAATTTCGCCCCCCCAATCGCAAAACGGATCGACGCCCCTGTCTTCTTACCAGATCAGCGAACTGGTTCATTCCGAGGCGATAGGAGTGGACGCCTCTCTGGTGTTCCATGTTGTGTTTGACGACCAGCTTTAGGTTCTTCTGCCAGGTCAACCGTCTCATCACCTCCTCCTCCTCCGATGCGTAGGCCTTGCCGTACCCGACCTTCCACGATTCCCACTCATCGTCAAACTCCTGGGGGAAGAGACTATCCCCGATGGCGCCCAGAGCGCAGAGTGCGAGCAAAACTCCTTGGATGGTCCTCATCGTGATGTGTCTATTTAGATTTAGAAAATATTATAAACGTGCCAAATTCGTATGTTTGACAATGATACAAATGTGCCAATTAATGGCTTTGTATCATATAGTACATTTGTAGAGCGCGATTGTATTGTATCGTTTGTTTCAACATAAAAACAAACCGAATATGCCTGTATTAAATATGCCTGTATCATGTATTAAATAATACTATATAGCATGTATATTATAGGTCGTCATGTATCTATATAGGTACCTTCACTGGCGTACCCAGGATTTGTCAAGGGAGGGGGGGGGGGGGGGCGTTATTTCGTCGACCAAAATTACCGAGGCCGAGACTAGATTTTTCAAGGGGGAGGGGAGGAGGGGGGGGGGGGGGGGGGGGGGTTCCGTCAAGATCTTTAAAAGCCGAGTCCGAGCTCCTTCAACAAAATTCGAGAACGAGACCCAAAACCACTTGGTTTTCAGGGGCCGAGACCATTGGCGAGACCTCGAGACCCCTTAAATTTGTTTAAGTGGAGGGTGGGGGCGGGGGGTCGAACCCCCCAAAACAGGCCCTTTTTCATCAAAGGTGGGGGTGAAACCCCCGGGGTACGCCTATGGTTGCATTATTCAGAGGCGCATGATTTCATTTGTCAGGTACAGTTCAAACCCGCAGAATTATCTTGGGCACTATTTCAACTTCCAGGGGAGCATATGGTCGATTCCAACGAAAAGTGTACACGGCATGTTCAGACCTATTTGATTTTTTTGAAAGGTCCAACAATCTCGATTTTTCTTTGAGCAGATGCATATTGGCGAGACCTTTCGCGCCATACAAATTTTGTGACCACGGCATTTATATTTTTTTCTACAGGAGCAAAAAACATGCTCTTTTTGACCACTTTTTGAAAAATCTGTTTAACGTTTTTTTGAGCGGTTAAAATCTTAGAATGAAGACTTGATACGATTTGGTTTATTTTTAAATGGGAAGTTGTTGCATATGTCAGGACTCATTATATGAGTTTTTGTAAGTAACTGGCAATCATGTGATTTTTGGTGATTGTTTACCCAGTGGTAAATTGTAAGCGTTGCCTACGAATACATTTTTTAGCACGCTCAACCTTATTCGTCACACGATAACACATTGTGCTCAACTTAAACCCTCATGTGTCTACTATGGAAATGCATTTTCAAAAATCCTAGTGTTTTTATTGCATAGCCGCCAGAAACGTCAGAAGCTGAAAAGGACCATTTACCTACGTATACACTTCAGCATGTCGTAGCTTCAATATGTATGTAGATTAGTGAGAGATAACCTAGGAATATATGGAATATAGCATAACGCTAATATGTACAAGGGTTTATCATTTTCGAATAATCATTTTAGAAGATATTCAACAAAATGTGTTGCATTCGTAAGTAATTTTTAACAAATTATACGTTACTTACGAATACAAAAATGTCATAGGGAGCTTGATTCCTGCGCTGACATTATTTCAAAGGGCAATATCACGTAGATATTTTGGCTATTTGTAGAAAATGAGCGTGTGATGGTATGAAACAAATTTCCTTTTCAAGCATTATAATTTTCATATTTTTGGGGCATTTAGATTACGAGCACACCGGGTTAAAAAAATTACGTTTTTTGCCTCATTTTAACATTAAACCGTTTTCTCCTCTTTGTTTAACAAGCGTGATCATCATATTAATGCATACATTTATGTGTATGATTCGAAGGGATCCTTTGGCAATAGATTAAAATAAAAATAACGATAGTCAATGCTTTAATAAGAACATTAATGTGACATTTTATCATGGGGACACTCTGTATTCGTAGGTAAAATGTACTCGTAGGTAACAAGACAAAAGTAAACTTTCGGATATTAAAGCCCATTTGGATGTCACAATCAACCTGATAAGTGTGCACTTTCTAAATCCGACCAGATGCTTTCATCTTGAGTTACGACTGAAAATATGATTTATTTATACAAAGTTCCGAATAGATACAAAAATAACGATTTTATCATTGATTTTTTAAATCGGTTAATAAAAAAAAAATTTAAAAAATGTTTAAAAACCATATGCATCTGATGGTCCACTTTAACTTCAAACTATCTGCCTCAAGATGATCGACACATTCGATCCAAAAGCAATTGCGGTAGTTCAAATTGCATTTTGGTATTTTCGTCTATGCAATTTGTCTGTAAAAACATATATCATGCATGTCTGTGTACTATACGTTGACGTACATTGTATGCTCTATGATTTTTTGTTGAACAGTTGTATATGAAACACATTATAAATCGACGTAATCGATTACTTTCATTTGTATTCCAATCACACGAGAGATTGATTCAGATATAGATCTGTATAAAGTAGGTAAAATATCGAAGCACACACCGTTCAACATCTTAATATACCATATAAAGATGGTTAGAATGATAGTATAAAATGTGACATCATGTAATACATTGGCTCATTTTTATTAAATTATTTATCTCACAATACGTCCTTACCCCCTCCGAAAATTTAAATTGAAAAACAATCAATATGTTTCGCCTAACTTTCAGCTACCGTTTCCCAACCGTACTCTAATTACCTCAGATATATACTTTTTGGAATCTTGGGCAGATAGAAAATTCGATTTTTGTAATATCGCAATTGTGCTTTAGTTACTATATCTATAAGATGATACAGCTCATTATAATCTTCATTATATAATATTTATATCACATATAACAAGAGCATGTACACTGAAATATTGATACTGTTAAACATATTATGATTGTTATAACATTTAAAACAATGACGATGCCGTGTTGTGATGTTTGCCCTTTGTGCTGCCGTTTGATTGTTGCAGCCTTACATAATGTACACATAAATGTCAAAAAATGACTTCGTTTATAATATTCTCGATAGATATAACGCATAATAAGATAAATATTATATGTTAAGACTTTACAATAATACTCTGTAACACAAAACATTGAAACAATACGAGTTAATCTTAGAAACATTCAAATTAAATTGGAGGGTTCGATTTAAACTAAGTAAGCTGCTGAGATATGCAGGATTGGCCAATGTGTTTCATTAATAATAATATTCAACCTCTTAAGAACATGACAATAGTGCTGTTTGAATTGTTTTTAGGAATTTCAAATGATCCGATATTGCATTCATCAAACAGATAATATATTACCACTCATCGTTTGATCAATCTTTTTTTTATGTATGTTTGTAATGCATGCAGCTAATCGTAACTTCTATTTTATGTGCACGCTGATGTACACTTTATACAGTGATTCACCCAAATATCAAGACAAATATGTACCCTCTCTTTCTCAAATGTGTGTCTATATCGCTATTTCAGGAACAGTATATATTTACAGATCATAGGTATACACATTGCATTTCGTATAGTCCAAATACAGTAAATCACGTTGCCTACTAGTTACAGGTATCTTGACATCTTAACAAAATAATGTTACCTACGAACACACTAGAATATTCGTTTCTGTATTACCTAAATGTATCGAATCCCTAGCAATTCCAGGTTAAACATTTACTTACAAAATGTATGCAATATCAATGGTGTGGATACAATCGATCAACATTACGAATTAAAATAGACGGGTTTAAATGTCCACATTGAATATATAATTATTTTGTTTTGAGGATACCACTTATAATGTCAGTGTACATTTTTAAGAATTTTGTTTCTTCACACAATTGATTGTAAGCACATTTATATGATCGTATCTCACTTAGAACTGACAATGGACCCCATATTTCGTGACAGTCACTGTGAATAAAGGTTTTTTGTTACCTACGTATAAAGTAACTTACATGTTGCCTACGAATACTTATTGTTCACGTACATTGTACATGTGTCATATTTTTGCGCACAAACCTAAATTTGCTATTTTTTGAAAGGGTATTTCCCACTCTTTAGAATACTGGAAAATAATTCTGATTCACATCTTATTAAAAAAAAATATGAAAAGTGATACAACCTCATGTTTTTAAGACAGGAACATTTCAACACACTAATAAAACATTTGAACTTGAAAATTTATAACAGAGTGATGTTTAAGACACAATATGTGAATGTATTCCATGATTAGCATCTTATAGATGAAATAAAAGCAAATGCTTGCATAAAGCAGATTGATTTGGAGTTCCATAATCACATTTTTAAAGTAATTCATCTTCATTCGTAGGCAACGTTAGGAAATGTACCATTAACTTCTCAAGGCCATTACTTGGCCGTTTGGAAAGATAAGTGATGGCACTTTTTTTCTGGTTATGGTTGACATGTCTACTTAACATGTGCAAAAGGATTGAACAATCAAAGCAGTTTGAAATTCGAACCTAAAAATCTGGCCGTGTACACTTTTCGTTGGAATCGACCATATACTAGTCCAAGCTGCTCTGCTATATAATATAAGGCGCTATGTACAGGCTTATTTAATACCCATTTATATGCCTGCGTGGGTACGCTTCGATCGCGTTCTAACTCGGGTCCCCGCGATTAGAAGTCAAGCGCTTATCCATTCATATTCATATTATGAAAGTCTATGTCTATTGTTTAGATAGCCCTCCTTGGCAAGTTACAGCATTGAATTACATCCTTGTGTATAAATGTAATCATGCTGTTATTTGAATGAGAGTTGTGATGTTGCTAATACGGAAAAGGCTATTAAATATCAGTAAGGAAATCGAATGAACGATCATCAAAACCAACCCTTTGAAGATGATTACAAAGCAAGAATGCAAGATCATTAATTAATGGCGATTAAGAAGTGTTCATGAATTTATATTGGTGCCAAACTCCTATCATCGTGTAATAGTGATTTATAACAATAATGTTGAGGACTCCATATTCGTTTACGGTATATGCCAATATTTGTATTCATTTTATACCGAAAAGAACTGTTTCACAGTATGAACAGCGTGAAATCCAGTCTGTTCTCTTTGTGAACACAGTATATGTTCAGAGTGCTGTATTGTATTCGGTATAGGGGCAATTATGACACTGTTATGATTGTGAACGAGCCTCAGTATATTGAATACAATTTAATAATAAACGTTATTTATCTGGACAAATTGAAACCTCTCCGCCTTCCCCCAAATTGGAGAAGGGGAATATTGTCATTTTATTATTGAAATTAAAACGTACAGTGATACATTTATATGAGGCTCGCTTTGCAACGCAAGAATATGACGCCGTTCAATATCTTGTATGATTAAAATCATGGAAAGGATCAGATATTACAGATAAATCAGATATGAAGTTAGTTATATCCGTCAGTTTTGTACGAGTTTGACTTTTTTTTACCGTGATTTTAGCGAAATTTACATTGTGAAACGATACAAGTCTTGTAGAGCCTCTGTGGAAAACACAATTTTTCATAGAAGCCCTATTGAAATAAAAACGAATACCTAAATAAATGAAAGAATTTGCATTTACTGACATCTTAAATTGTATAAAACCATGAGAAACTATCATAACACATTACGAAGCAGGAAAAAAAAAGTTATCTACTTACCTTCTCTATCCGTATTCGTCCACAACCAGGAAACAGAATAATCAATTAAAGTGCGAGTTCTCCTCTTATAAACGCGCAATACGTACACGCCATATGATTATGCACGTGATTTAGTGTATTGCCAATATAAATATACGTAATACTAAATGTGTTATTCATTGCGGAAATAGTATCGTTAATGATAAATGTAATCGTTTGTATCGAAATGTAAGGCCAACAAGGAATCTAAAAAGACGCTCCCCGACCAGCCAGAATCGGCACACCATTGTTGCCATCCAACAGACGAGCCGAGCCAGCGGCCCGATGATTGGTGGAACACTCGTGTGCGTCGGCCGATAGGATTTAGCCTTTACTGACCAATCAGGAGCTTACCCGCTCGCGAAATTTGTTTTCCCAAACAGGTTGAGCTATTACAGTAAAATCCTGCCTCCTGGTTGGTTCAAAGGTATACGCATCATGAATATTCATGAGCTGAGCTACACAGGCCTAGTACATGCATTGCGCGTGCGCGTGTACCAGTTTTGCTGGCCACTATACTGTTTAGGGTGTACAAAATGGGTGTGTGTGTGTGTGTGTGTGTGTGTGTATGCGTCTGTGCGTGTGTGTGTATGTGTGTTTGGAGAAAGAGAGATACAGATTGAGAGGACTCATAAATTATTACCTACGCACATAATACACGAGAAGCGAAACATAAACATCATTCTACATTTTTTCTATCAACACCAATTCCACACACACAAACACACAAACACACATGTAAACACACACACACACACGCCCACAAGCAAACACACCCACACACACACGCACTCACACATAGAAACACGCACACGCACAGCCACACACACACACACACAAACACACACACACACACACACACACACACACACACACACATACACACACACACACACACACACACACACACACACACACACACAAACCAAAAATGTATTTTCCTAAAAACCGGGGGAGGGGGGGGGGGGGATGATTGTACACGTCATCCCGCTCACCCCCCCCCCCCCCTCCCCCGTTGTCTACGCCCCTGAGCACAACGAATGTTTTGGGACTGTTCAAAACTATCGCCATGTCGCGACGATTTCCTTTCATTCTTTTTATGGAACAATAGGGCAGTGCACCATATGAACAATCGGACTTGTTTGAGTCAGTTCCATGGGCGTATATCTGTCATTAATACGATTCAAGGGGGATGATCTATTCATTCACCCCCTCCCCCTCTCGTGATGAATAGGTATTACGTAAGTCTTTACGCCTATAGTCAGTTCAAACACGGAAAGCGGCGATCTTCACAACGAAGCGATACGAGTCGCAACGAATTGCAACGATGTGGAATGACTTGACACGAGTATGCAACGGTAAATACAACAATTTTTGGTGAAAATCGTCGTGGCGTGGCGATTGTTTTGAACAGTTAAAGACGGCGATGTTGGCTCCGCTTTCACAATTTTCCTCGCGATGCGCAACGGTTTTGGGGGAAGAACCGGTACGATGTATACACGATACAACACGACCTAAGCGATTTTCTCGACGAATGTCAAATCGTTGCGATTCGCCGTGAAAATCGTCAGTATGGGACTGGGCCTTAACCAACGTTGTTGGAGCATGTACCTTCCCGTACTTCCATCACACACCAAATTAAGAAATGTTTTCAATAGTATTTTAAAGACGTATTATTTTATAATAAAGTCATTATAAGTAATGTAGATAGACTGCAAAACATTCAAATTTTCTCTGCACTCACAGGTCTTAATTAAACTACGATCTAAATGTCTGTCAATCTTACAGAAAATGTACTAATTAAATACAGAAACCCTCAAATAAGATTAATTCGTTTTAGTATAATAATTATGGACAGATGGACTAGTAGCATTTTTAAATCTTGTATTTTTTTTAATAGCCTCTTTTGACACAACACTTTTCAGCCGATGGCTCAACACGTACGTGCGAAATCGTATCTACATGTATTACATTATATTCATAGTATAAACAATGGGTGATTCAAAATATGACCGAATACAAACTACAGATAGATATAATTTATAGAACGTATCTAATCTTTGTAAAATATGTAGGCTTTCCAGTAATGTTTTTTTTTTGGTACTATTAAGTGTTGTAGGTTAAAGTAATTCGTGCCATGTGTTTACATATGGAGACTGAGGCAATAGCGGACGCTTCGGGAAACTCTAGTTCTGGAGTGGTATGTTCAACAACGCTGCGAAAACGAGTTCTGCTTAATAACACACACGACTGGTGAGATCATCCGCCATCACCTTCCGGTTTTGAATCTCAGGACGCAGCAAATCATCAACGTCATGTGTGTTCATATTTGACGGAATCACTACCGGGTCTCCCTATATTAGGACGCAACGAGCTCATCAACACCGATATTTTATTCAATCTCTAGATAATAAGGCAATGGCGGCGGGTATGTAGCTAAATATGTAAATGGATATCTAATTTATATATTACTCTGCGCTCCCGCAGTTCCTAAGTACGCCCCCATAATATTTTTAAGAAATTGGTGCTTTTAGATTAGACGAGAGGGTAGCTGGCCTTGGTGGCGATTCCGCACTGGTTGTTCTTGTTCCTCGACATCCAGATGTAGCCCTGATTCCCCCAGCCTGCATTACAGCTGGAGAGATACAAAGAAAATAATAAAAACATTAACCATTAGTTCATGGGTTGGTTGGTCATTTGGTTTTTGCAGACGCGTTCAATACTTCAATAAATAATGATTATTTACATGTAGGTATACGTCTGGGACCTCCCTTTATCGTTACCATCTGATAGACGCGGTCAAGATTCGAACCAGGGCCGAAGAGTCGAAGAGCGGAGAGCTCTGACCACTAGACCAGAACATCGAACGTTGTTGGTATGTATATGCCTAAAGCCCGGCGCAGACAGAGCCAAATGGTTTTCTTTCGAATCTGCTCTGCGTGCGTGGCCTCACGACTTCGATTTTGCCAATCTGGAGCCAGTCGAAGGTCATTCGAGGCCGATTCAACATGTTGAATCGGCTCCGACTACGCGAAACCGCCTCTAGTCTGACTGAAAACGAGTCGGATCGGATCGAGTCGGCTCTGTGTGCGCTGAGCTTTACTCTTTTGTCTCAATCGGGTGAGAGTGGTACTAAATTGAGTTATGCATATACCATCTTGCAGGGCGGAGCCTCCTATTCGGGTAACAACATTTTCAGTTTATGATTTTTTTTGTTCTTATTTTGGAAATAATTATCTAAAATAAAAGGTATATAAACATGTTTTCTACAACTGACTTTGAACATGGTTATCTCAGAATTACAAAAAAGTAAATCAACGCCCTTCTCTTTCCCAACGGACGAAATAATATTCACATATACAATCACATTATCAAAAATAACCAAATACTATTCACTTCAAAGTATAAAGAATTAAAATCTAACATGCAGGGTCAAAATATGTAAACTTGTCTGCTTACTGTCGATTGTCTTATCTAATGCGAAAATGAATTTTTTACCCATCATAATACGTGAAAACTGACAAATAGATACATGAAGTTGAACACTTAAATCATTACAACGATGGCAATAATTGAATCGTTATAGTTCAACTGACCACTTCACTAAAATCAAACTTCATGCGCATTCCGTGCATGATAACTTTGAGACATGCTATCCAAATTAACGTATCGAGTTGCCAAGGACACGTTTAATTGTTATTAAGATTTGCATACGATTTGAATAAACTGACCAGGTCCCTAGGTGCTCTGTTTTTATATTTGGGGAGGTGATGTGGGGGGGGGGGGGGGTTGGGCGGGGGGGGGGGGGGGTGTGCACCCCCTCAAAAAGTAAGGGTGATGCTGTAAGAAAGACAAAAGTACAAACCTGTTCTTTACGATCCAATAGTCAATCCCATCAGACGTTGTATCGTAGCCTACAACCAGGACTGCGTGGCTGAGTCTAGTAGAGCTGCAGTAGGGCTCGTCGTAGACTCCTAAAAAAAAAGAAGAAGAATTAATTTGATGTTATTTTCATGACAGTAAAGCGCATTAATCATGGAGCATGATGGATCATCAAGCATAGATCGCTAGTTAACACAAACAAATTCAGTATGATCTGCAGCGAAGATAGACTCGCAGTTTTAGCAATCAGCAAGCGAAAGTTCCATGAAAGTTTTTATCTATAAAGTAAATTACTTTGTCTTCAAAAATGAATGGTAGAATCAGTGGGATGTTGCGAAGAATGAATTTAATTTAGGCATTTAGCGGGCAAAAGTTCCCCAAAAGTTGTTCCTATAAAGTAAATTATTTAATTTGCCTTCAGAATGGTCAAATTACAAAGTACGACTGAATATATGTGAGCAAAAATATCTTATTGTCAATCATGTCATTTAACAATGTGGTTGTAAGTACTGTACCGGTGGTTAACATGGCATTCTTGGGCGTATATCGAGCGTATCAAAAAAAAGCGTTACACGTTTGAAAAAATTGTCAACATTACATTTGTATATATTTAGAAGATTTGTTCATGTCGATGGATGCCCAATGGTCTCATCTATCAAGTGACACTAACAAAACAAATTTTCGTTCACGCTTGGGCGAACACTGACTGTTTTTGTACAGAGTGTGAAAAGTCGTAGACAAATTTTTTAGCCGAGACCACAAATTTTCGAGACCGAGGCCAGGTACGGTTCACAATTTTCGAGACCCAGACCCAGAGTTTTTGCACTTTTCGAGGTCGAGACCCTCGAGACCACTGACAGTATTGTAGTCTCGAGAACTGTTAAAAGTTGAAAAGGTCATTTTTAGGTCAAAGGAGGGTGGGGGGGGGGGGGGGGGGTTGAACCCCCCCCCCCCCCCCCCCCCGGTAAACCTTTTATAATAACATAATCCTAAATTCATGCAAAAGAGCATTTTTTTGGAATGGGAGTACTTACTGGCACTGCTGATTTAATTGTCCCTCTTCTTTCAATTTGGCGCAAGTCATTTATCACACTCTGTACAAAAACAGTCAGTGTTCGCCCAAGCGTGAACAAAAATTTGTTTTGTTAGTGGCACTTGATAGATGAGACCTTTGGGCATCCATTGATACGAAAAAGTCTTCTAAATATATAAAAATGTAATTTAAAAAAAAAAATCAAAAGTGTAACGCTTTTTTTTGATACGCTCTGTATACGGGTATTTTATTCCCCCAGAGGGTCCCATGTTTTGGCCCGAAAATGCGACAATTTTGTCCAGAAATTAACAATTCTGGCCGAGATATAATGTGGAGATGGTGCACACAATGTGATGATTATGTCATGATTATCCTATGGCCGGGGTTATAATAGTGTAAGGCGCTTAGAGATTACTGTATCACATTAGGCGCTATATAAATCGAACCTATTATTATGATTATTATGACTATTATTATCATTATAATTATAATTATTATTATTATTATTATTATTATTATTATTATTATTATTATTATTATTATTATTATTATTATTATTATCAATAATAGTGTTGGTAGTAGTATTATTATTAATATCATTATTATTCTTATCATTATTAATATAACCATCATTATCATCATTATATTATACTTAATCACCTGACTCGTAAAACTGGAAGGACGTGAGATGGGCATCGATGGCCACAGAGATGGGGCCGACCGTAGCGACCGCCATCTTGAGAGCCTGTTCGTTTCCACTCTTAACGTGTTTGTAACCAGTGCAGGTTGCTCCGATGGAAGACGTCTTGAAAGTACATGTCTGCTCCTGCAAGTGTGAATTGAAAAAGAATTGATATAGAGGGCAATATTTATTAGAATCACGATGACATTTCTATATAATGAATGCTTAGTCAGCTGAATTGATTTGCCACATAGATCGACTCGATTGTACCAAATGCAGTTTGAAGAGCGTGTTCGATCCACTCTTTAGGTCCGTGTAACTAGTGCAGGTTGCTCCGACTGAAGACGCCTTGAAGCTGCAGTATTTGTCCTGCAAGAGTTCAAGTGAAAGTGAGTTATAGAATGAGGGCAATATTGATTAGAATCGCGATGACATCACTTGAAGACTGCTAGGTCAGATGACTCGTTAACTTGGCAAGCTTGACTGTGTCGATATTTTGTTTTTGTTGTTAATTTTCTTGGCTAACTGTTGTCTTATAGAACCAGAAAAGGGATCGAAGATCTCTATGAGATATGCACGCACACGAAGGTAAAGAAGGAGTAGAATACAAATAACAGTAACAGAGGGGGGGGGGGGGAGGAGGAGAATGGAGAAGAATGGAGGAGGAGAGGGGAGAAGGAGGATAGGAAGAAGAAGAAGCTGGCGAATGAAAAGTAGAAAGAAACGAATGCAATGAGAAATTTACTATAAATGAATCAAAACTCACCACACCCTGGTATGGATAGCTGGCCTCAGTATCGATGCCGTCATTGTCGATGACGTACTGGAAGGCCCGGTCCATCACGCCACCACGGCAGCCGTAGTTGCCCTCACTACCGGAGCAGTCCACCAGGTTCTGTTCGCTAAGGCTGACTAGTTTCCCGGTCTTCTTGAAGGTCTGTCCCTCTAGTGATCCAGTGGCGCTGAAAGCCCAGCATTATACAAAATCATATATTTTGTCAGCTTGTTTATATCGATAATTAGAATGATTTCTCTTCAATTTAAGAAAGAAAGAACGAAATTATTTTAAATTAGGTAAATAAATGTCTTCGTGAAGTTTTTTAGTTTCTGAAAAAAAGGCTTATCGAATACCGGTAAAGCAAATTACACTTTAAAAATATCTGTATAGCAAACGCTGATTACCACATGGCAATTAGAAAGCTGAACCAATCAAGACTATAATATTTCCTGCATAACAATGTACTCACAGTGGATTTCTAACATTAATTTCATCACCTTTATGTTTTTATAATTTTATGAATTGATTGTTTTATATTTTATCACTTAATATATATATATTAATGTATTGGTTAACTTTTCTGTTCATTATATTGCTTATAATGTTTGGGTAATTTAAAAAAAATTATATTGAAAATATCAAAACAAAAATACCAGATAAGCAGATAAATGAAAAAAAACCTAACAAATTAACAAAGACTCAGTGATTGTAATAAAACAATATGACTCTAAATCCATACATGTAGGCTATATACCATAAAAGTGATCAAATAACAACAACTTAAAGTCGCATGAAACCCTACCTGATCTTTGACTGGTGTGACGTATCCCTTTCGGCGCCAATCGACAGAAGCCGGCAGTTCGACATTATCCGGAGCAAGGAAGGTGGACCCTTGTTCGCTCGTGTTGGAATTCATAAATCCATTGAAGAATGCGACGAATTCTTGATTTTCCTGTCAGCAACAACATGAGAAATGAGTACAAATAAATTATCTGTTCAGTGGGTTCATGTTGGCATCACAGATCTGCAGACAAAAATAAAAACTTCTTTTTTAATCAAATGATATGAAAAACTAAGATTATATTCTTATTGCATGCTGTTCAGGTATAGATGGGTAATTATGAACCGACTGATTAAAAAAAAAGATAAAATTAGAATCTGAAGGTAACGCATTATTATCATATTAATTATACATAATTCATATAAGTACAGGTCTTTAATTTTGAATAATTTATTATCAACAAAAGGGTCTGTGTGGGAGCGTGCAGTGGAATTACAAATAATACGAATAATCCTTATTTGTAATAATAGTAAGTACGGCAATATTAAAGAAGAGTATAACATAAACAAAGAATACATTGGGAGACAAGTTTATAACCGATTTATAACTACAATATTACGCGAAATAGTTTTACAAATGCTATCAATATGACATTTCCATGAAAGTTTTGTATCAACAATTACTCCAAAAAATGTTATAGAAAGGCACAATTTCTAATGCATTATTTTCAAAAACAATATTTAATGGCAAAGAATCTATTGATTTACTAAAAAGCATAAATTTATTTTTCTGAAAGTTTTAAGATAAGTAGCTTGTATCCACTGTGAAATCTGTAATAACTCAGTATTAATCGAATCTACTAAAGTATGTGGATTACTGTGAGAAAATAATAAATTAGTGTGAAGAGCAAATAGTATGAATGACAATATATCAGATGATTTACAAAAATCATTTATATAAATAACCAATAAAAGTGGACCCAATAAGCTTCCTTCGGGAACGCCACAAGTAACTCGGAATTAGCATCATTTAAAGAAACATACCGCTCTCTATTTCTCGTGAAATCTCTCACATCTTTAGCGATCGAAAACAAACAAGATCGTGTCCGAGGTCATGAGCATGTATCAAAGGACATCACGTTGTCCGTAAATTATGTTTCCCCCTATAAATATTAATTTTAACATGTTTAAAAGGCTAATCAAACCACGGCAAAATATTGTCACTTTCAAAATTATTATATATGAAAGGTTTATTTTATTTATGCAAACTCGTAGCCATAAGGCTAAATTGTGTAGCATTTACAGTGTAAAAAATACATAATATACATCAAACAACATTGTACTAAAATAATACAAATTTAAAGTAAAATACATACTATATCAACAAGGAAAATTATCGAAATTGTGCAGAGGAAAATAATACAAAATAATGTACGTGTATATAATTATTAAGTAAGTAAAGCATGTTATGTCTTATCAAATTAATCATAAATTAAGAGCAAGTAATCTTATTGACCTCTTTATAATAAACATGTATTTATGATGCATCCATTATTACAACTAAAATATATCTATATACAGTCATACAGTAATATATCTCAAATAAATAAATACATAAATACATTTAGTTGGATCAAAGAGTATGTGAGTAGTACAACTATAAACTATGTATCCAATTAAGTTTACACCAATTATATTAACATATTATAAGCAATATGCCTAATGTACAAATACAAATTCAAATGGCGGTATTACAACTATATTATTACAGTACATTTTTTGTTTTTGAGAGCCGCATTTAATTATTTATAAAAGTAACCAATTTTAAATTAATTCAGGGATAATTACAGAGAGAAAGGGTTGTACAAACATTAAATAAAGTATATTGTGAAAAGTATCATAATTAAAATTACGCAAAAAAAGAGTTTTCAGCAAACTCGATCAAGAAACAAGAAATAAGAGGGTGTGACTGGCAAAAACTCCCGAACTATTATTTCTTGTTCGATTTCACTTAGGCTTTCGCTGTTAATTGTTCCTACCTCTTCCAGGGTACCATATAGTGTTCTCTTAGAATTACATGTAAATATTAATATGGGGTAACTTTTAAAGTAGCATTTGTGTTGTCTTCTTACCTGATCAGCGAACTGGTTCATTCCGAGGCGGTAGGAGTGGACGCCCCTCTGGTGTTCCATGTTGTGCTTGACAACCACCTCTAGGTTCTTTTGCCAGACCAACCGTCTCATCACCTCCTCCTTCTCCGATGCGTAGGCCTTGCCGTAGCCGACCTTCCATGATTCCCACTCATCTTCAAACTCCTGGGGGAAGAGACTAGCCCCTAGGGCGCCCAGAGCGCAGAGCGCGAGCAAACCTCCTTGGATGGTCGTCATCGTGATGTGTCTATTTAGATGAATGTCGAAACAAAAATAATATCAACGTGCCAAAGTTTTAATTCGTTTGTTTGACAATGAAAAATGTACCAAATGGCATTTTTATCATAATTAGTACATTTATAGAGCGCGATTGTATTGTATCGTTTGTTTCAACATGAAAACAAAGAGAGTATGCCTATCATGTATTAAATAATACTATATAGAATTTATATTTTAGGACGCCATGTATCTATAAAGGTATTCACTTCACTGGCGTACCCAGGATTTTTTCTGTTATTCTGTTATTTGAATGAGAGTTGTGATGTTGCCTTACGGAAAAGGCTATTAAATATCAGTAAGGAAATACATTTATAGGTAACTTATTAAATGGAATGAACGATCATCGAAACCAACACGTTGAAGACGATTACAATGCAATAATGCAAGATCATTAATTAATGGCATTTAGGAAGTGTTCATCTATTTATATTGGTGCCAAACTCCTATCATCGTGATCATAATGATTTATAACAACAATGTTGAGGACTCCATATGAGTGTTGTATTGTAATCGGTATAGGGGCAATATGATACTGGTATAATTGTGAACGAGCCTCAGTATAATGAATACAATTTAATAATAAACGTTATTTATATGTACAAAACTTTAAACATTTCCGCCTCCCCCGCCCCCACGCCCCACCCCCCCCCCCCCCCCCCCCCCCCAATTGGAGAAGGAGAATATTATTGACATTTAAAAGTACAGTAATACATTTATGTGAGGCTAGTTTTGCAACGCAAGAAGATGACGCAGTTCAATATCTGTTATGATTAAAACCATGGAAAGGATCATATATTACAGATAAATCAAATATGAAGTTAGTTATATCCGTCATTTTTGTACGAGTTTGACTTTTTTTACCATGATTTTAACGAAATTTACATTGTGAAACGATACAAGTCTTGTAGAGCCTCTGTGGTAAACACAATTTTACATAGAAGCCCTATTGAAATAAAAACGAATACATAAATAAATGAATAAATTCGCATTTACTCACATCTTAATTTGTATAAAACCATGAGAAACTATCATAAAACATTACGAAGCACGGAAGCAGGACACTTATAATATTATCTACTCACCTTCTCTATCCGTATTTGTCCACAACCAGGAAACAGAATAATCAATTAAAGTGCGAGTTCTCCTCTTATAAACGCGCAATACGTACACGCCATATAATTATGCACGTGATTTAATTTATTACTAATATAATTATTCTTAATACTAAATATGTTATTAATTGCGGAAATGGTATCGTTAATAATATCGCAAATGATATTCGTTTGTCTCGCAATGTAATGTCAACAAGAAATCTAAAAAGACACTCCCCGACCAGCCAGAACTGGCACACCATTATTGCCGTCCAACAGACGAGCCGAGCCAGCAGCCCGCTGATTGGTGGAACACTCGTGCGCGTCAGCCAATAGGATGTGGCCTCTAAACGGGTTGGTTTGTTTATTCATACTTCTATGTTTCACTGACCAATCAGGCGCTTACCCGCTCGCGAAATTCTTTTCCCCAAACAGGTTTAGCGATTACAGTAAAATCCTGCCTCCTGATTGGTTCAAAGGTATACGCATCATGAATATTCATGAGCTGAGCTACAGAGGTTTGTTGTTGTTATTTTATTATTTTGGCGTTCATTCAAAATGAATATTTACGCCATAATACTTAATTATTATTATTTTTTTTGTTTATATTTTTTTTTCAATCATTTTTATGGAGTTCCTACTTCATGCTGCCTGTCCATCGCTCAAATCCGACCTAACAGTGCATCATCTGGTCAGTCCGGCACAGTACATCGTGCAGACTTCTCAGCTCGGTGACATACCAGGGTATGTGTGTAAGCCGAGCCTAGACCCCTCAGATGCTCGAAGATGAGGTGTCAGGTGCAATCTGTTGGGCTCCAAATAATGCAATTATGCATGCCAAATTCAAAAACAATATATATATTCATCAATTTCAAACATTCAAACAAACATCAAATAAAGCACTCATTCAGTGGGCTCTTTTACATAGAATACATCAATTTGTTAGTAATTGTATACAAAAATAAACTTACACTAAAACAACATAATAGAGATGCTAAGCAAATATTTACAATAATCTGAATACAAATCCTTTTTTGCTATTCATCGAACCTTCTAGTTCTATAAATGAAATTAATCAATGCCACTTGCAATTTTGTATCGAATATTTCCAACATCTTATATATATCTTGTTTTTCATTAATTCCTAATTCTACAAATAACATTATCCTTTCAATAATATATTTCGTACAATCAACAAGAAAGTGTTCAAAAGTTTCAATTTCATTACAAAACTGACAATCGCCGGATAATTTAAGACCAATTTTATGTAAATGTGCATTGAGTCCAAGACACCCCATTCGAATCCTGTGTAACAATACTTCATTTTTTCTATTTTTAGAGCACCATGTATCAATGTATTTTATATTTATATTCTTTTTCATTTTCTTTAAGACACTATTCGAGGCATTCCACCTTTCCTGCTACAGAGGCCTAGTACATCTATTACTAGTGGCGTAGCTACGGGGGGGGGGGGGGGGGGGGGGTGGGGGCACGGGGGTTGTGGGGCATGTGGCTTGGTCGCTCCGCTCCCTCGCAGTTGTGACCCCCCAATCTGTTGACCCTCGCTACGCCACTGTGTATTACGCATGCGCGTGGACCGTCTAGGGTGTACAAAATGTGTGTGAGCTGTGGGTTTATGTGTGTGTGTGTGTGTGTGTGTGTGTGTGTGTGTATGTGTGTGTGTGTGTGTGTGTGTGTGTGTGTGTGTGTATGTGTGTGTGTTTGGAGTAAGAGAACGAGAGACACAAATTGAGAGGACTCACAATTTATTGTACCTACGCACATCATACACGATAAGCAAAGCATAAACATCATTATAAATTTTGTGTTATCAACACACATTCCACACACACACATTCGCACACACACACACACACGCACACAAACACAAGCTTTTTTTTCTGAAATATCCATAAACATAGCCATTTATAATAAACGTGGGGCCCCACACTTATTCGATAAATTTGAACCATCCGTTAAAAATTGAAAACAAAAATGATTCCTCTTTTCAAAACATTTCAAAAATAGGTATTTAAATAGTATATCTCTCTATCTAATCACTATTTCAACATAACATCACATGTACAATATTTGATTCAAAATGGTTCAACCGATGAGTGTTTTTAGAGCGCCCTCCTGAGTTTGAATTGCTCTTTTCGAATGATAACAGGATGCGTATACTTTGTATTGAAATTTTAGCTCGTTCAATATATAAAGACCCTGAAATTCAAGGATTTACTTTTAATAATGTACAAGTAAAACAAATTCTTTATGCAGACGATATGACTCTCTTTATTCGGGACTAAAACTCACTTAAAAGGGTAGAAAAACTGTTTGAAAGTTTTGCTAGAAATTCTGGATTAAAAATTAATAAAGAAAAAAAATTTATATTATTGTTAGGCCCTTCTCAAAATCAAAATATTGCTCTTCCATTTGGTAAAATAGTACAAATAGTCAAGATTTTGGGTATATACTTTTCTTTGGATTTTGAAGTTCAGGAAAGGACAAATTATAAGGAAATTTTGAGTAGAATAAAAAAGTTGTTGTCTTGGTGGAAACAAAGAGATTTAACTTTAATGGGGAAAATCCAATTGATAAAAACGTTTATTTTGTCAAAATTGATTTATGTATCGGCGCTGACACCGTACCGAATTGGGTATTTCAAGATTTGGACAAATTGGTTTTTGACTTTTTGTGGAATGGAAAAGATAAAATTAAACGAAATGTTATGTTCTTGGATTATTGTAAGGGTGGACTTAGACTAACCGACTTTCATTTATTTATTTTAGTGCAAAGGATTATGTGGGTAAAGCGACTCTTAACGGGGGATGCAAAAATGGGATGGAAACAGTATTTTAATTATTTAACTAAAGATGCTGGAGGAAGTTTGATATTTTATAATAATGCAATCATAGGTATATCTGAATTAGTATTACCGGCATTTTATAGAGATATGTTGGACGTTTGGATGGCCACGAAAACGTTTTTGTTAAAAAAAGATACATCTAAAAGGAATGAGATTATTTATAATAATAGATTTGTTTATATTGATGGTCATGTTCCTTTTGATGAACAACTATTTTTAAAAAATGTTTTTAAGTTGCATCATATTACTGATGAGGAAGGCAATATAAAAGCAAATGAGGAATTTCAAAGAAAGGATTTAAATACTTTAGAAATCACAAAAATACAGCGTATTTTTCTTGGCATTCCCCCTTCATGGAAACAATTTTTAAATAAAAATACTCACTCAAATATAGATAGGGAATTAGATATGGACTTTTTAATTTTTAAAAGGGTATATTTGTTAGATCAAATTACTTCAAAAATTATATATGCATTTTTATTAAATAAGAGAGTAGAAAAATCATATGCAGAACGAAATTTAGAGCAGATTTATAATATTAATGGGAAAGATATACAATCAATATTCGTAAGACTTAGAAAATTCACTTTAAATAGTAAGCTTCGAGAATTTCAATTTAAAATGCTTTATAATATTATATATACTAAATTACATTTATATACATTTAAAATGGTTAATAGTAATTTATGTTCTTTTTGTGGTAAATATGAAGAAACTTACGAGCATTTATTTTGTCTTTGTGAGAAAGTAAAACCAATTTGGGAAGAGTGTGGGAATCTATTTAATTTAGTAGAGATTAAAAATATAAATTGGAAATGTATCCATGTAGGGATAATTGAGTTAAACATAGGGAAGGAACAGTTATTAAATGATATAATAATTTTGATAAAATATATGATATTTATAGACAGTAAAAATAAAAATAAACCACCAACTCCTTTGGAGATTAAGAAAGGATTATTAGAAAATAGAAAGGAGGAGAAGAAACTAGCAGGAGACCGAGGTACCCTAACATATCATTTTAGAAAGTGGGACAATTTAAAATAGTTTCGTGCAGAACAAAATAGGGAAGGCGAACAGAAGCAATGAAATAAAACAAACAATTGGTCGAGATTCTCACAAGATGTAGGCATGTTTTCTGTGGATGTGTGTGTGGGTGTCTGTGCACGCGTGTGTATGTGTGTATGTAAGTGCTTGTATAGGTGTTTTTGTTTTTTTGTTTGTTTGTTTGTTGTTTTTTGGCGGGAGGGGAATGTTTTGTTCTCTCCTATTTTCCCCTTTTTTATGTTTATGCTTTCTTCATGCATGCATGTTTCATGCTTTATTTGATGTAAATAGTACAAGTTAATTTGTACTATTTAGATGTGAATGTAAGATCATATTATATACAATTATGTAAACATGCAAATTATTTTATGTACTAATCTTGTTATTGATTGTTATTTTGTTATTGTTTGGAGAAAATAAATATCTTAAAAAAAAAAAAAAAAGGATCTAAGTCAATTGTAATTTTGTATTCCTTTCTAGTTATAACTATTAGTTTGTAATGTAATGATACAAGTGTTGGTTACTAAAATTCAGTTTGACCGAAACTGTACTCTCCTTACCAGAACTCAACTAGGCTATTCCTTTAATGTAATATTCGCCACAATCCGTTTCAATGAGTGAACCTTTGATACTGAAGGAAAAACACTTTAGTCCGCACAGTTCAAGCTTGAAATGATTTTCATGTTTATTCATATTACACAACATGTAGCAAGTATCTGGATTGCATCCTAATTGGGAAGAACAGTAGCAAATTGTTGTACCATCAGATCGTGTCAGATTAATTCTATCCCTATACTATCAAGTATTGGTCCGTCGTGCACTGGACAACAATACTCGTCTCATTTGTCTCCAGTTCCGTTTTTCTCTCACATTGAAAAGACAGGGGGAAACATTGCTTGATGGAAACACACAAAGATATTGCCACCAGCATGCAAATTATTAGGCGCCCCATATCTCCCCGATAGGATAATACCGCTTGTCCGTGCTAGTAGGCTAGTAGGTTATGGCTTATATTTATGATCTGCTACCCAGAAGTCCGTTATTTATACTTATTTTATTTTGCAATTCACATTTCCATTTGTTGAGAAATATGTATACAAACCAAATAATATTACCAACCTTCGTAGTGACTGCAAAATGTACATGTACAAGTCCCGGCCCTTCAGTTGCTTTCCACGTTCAGTAAAGCATTTGGGTAATGAATCGTAGTTTCGCTAGATAAGTATCCTTGATGTCCTCGATGTATTTCGTGTGATTATTTGTTATGGTTCGAGAGTTATTCTTCTTCTTCTTCTTTCGTTTGAGGCAGCTTTAGCAATTAAGCAACATCGCGCAAATATTGTATACAATGAATTGTGTCGGGGTCCAAGTTGTTAACGTTGGAGTTTGGGTTTGATGGGCCGAGGATTGATTAACTTGTTAGGACACAACAGCACAGACCATTAGAAAGGTACTTTTTGTTTCAAAGCATTTTTAAAAGACAAAATCACATTTTGAAACCTCTTTAATTCAGAATTCGACAGATATTGTGTTCTAATTGGTGTAACTAGGGTGCTTGTCATATCAATCACATTCTCCTTTCATTCATTTCATGTCATTTAGACACACACAAACACACACACACACCCAAACACACGGCAAAGCCCTCATAACTCGTGTTGACATCCAACAACTTGTGCCTCATATAATCTCCATTGCAGTACCGACACCCTGTCTTTTTGATTGATTAACTAGTACAGGCACAGGAAACAGAAAATATTTAAAGAGAAAGTAGTGTACGTTTAATTATTTAGATGCCCTTTTTAAAACCTTCTCAAATATAGTAGTTTTGATTTGCCGATGTTTATCAAAAATTGCCAGATACTTATGACGCTTTGTTGTAAACAGTACTTGAGGTACGAGTGCTTTGTCAAATATAGTAGTTTTGATTTGCCGATGTTTATCAAAAATTGCCAGATACTTATGACGCTTTGTTGTAAACAGTACTTGAGGTACGAGTGCTTTGTCAAAATCTCCTTTCCATAAACGAAACTAAAACAAACATGCCCCACAAAAAAAAATGTGTTATAAACAGACGCCTCCTCTCCTCATTATTGCAGTATCGGCACTCTCTCTCTCTCTCTCCCTCTCTCTCTCCTTTGCATATTTGACTTCCTCTCGTGCATGACTTGTACAGTGGCGTAGCTAAAGGAAAAGTGCCCTTCCTGAACCCCCCCCCCCCCCCTCTCTCTCTCTTCATTTCATATGACCCAGTATCGTTGTATTGTGTCATGTTATCTCCCCCTCTCCAGTGTCGTAGCTAAGTAGACTAAACATAGCAAAGGTAACTATAACTGTTTACAAGGTTTATATAAGAGTCGATGTAACCCACATTATTTTACTATGCACACACTACACATAGCTATATCAGACGCCATCGTATGACTTAATGAAATATGTCAATATGATTTTCAAAACGTATTATTTTATTATAAAGTAATGTACATACCCTGTAAAGCAATCATCTGGAATCAGTGGCGTAGCGTGGTCGGACTGATGGGGGGGGGGGGGGGGGGGGGGGGTTGGGGGGCACGCAGAATTATTGGGGGGGGGGGCACACCTTATGTATTTCTTTGTTTTTCAAAGAAAGGCCCGTTATGTTTTTGGTTTTTTTTTCAAACTTATTGGGGGGCACAGCCCGCCCCCCCCCCCCCCCCCCTCGTGCCCCCCGCAGCTACGCCACTGTCTGGAATCAAGTACATATGTTTAACTACCCTTTAGCTTTGAAAAAGTGCCGCCTCAATAATGAATGTCAAGTTTAAAAGCCTAAAATGGCCGTTTGTTTTGTTTACCTCGTCCGCCGACTGGTCTATTTTTACTCACTCATTGTTTCCATGAAGCGATCGCGAGCATAGCTTTCGGCTGAGCTACGCACTTGAGATGGATTAGCGCGCTCATAGCCCTGGCTGAACATCCGTACGTGTTATTGTTCATGCACGCATTGTTAGCTCCGTGGTTGTGATCTTTTATCGATCGACGAGTGCTAGCTTCTCTGGCCGCTGACCGCGCGCTACCGCTGCGCTGCGGCGGCAGCGCAGGGACTTTGATCATGCATGCATGCAACACACGCATGCATGCACAATGCACACACTTTCACCGTATTGGGGATCGGACCGGATCGGATCTAAAACCGGTTGTATAGCCTCGTACATTTAAATGTTGTGTTTGTCTTTGCAAAACATTTTATTTAATGAAAAAACTTATCAATGAAGTTTTATATGAAATATTTTCCTACACTTGTACATTTTTGCTCTCATCTTCGTATTTTCTAGAACTTTTTTTTTTCAATCAAAAATATTTTGTTTAGGTAACAGCATTTTGTTCAGGCAAAGAATAAACATTCACACGATCGCGCGCGCATTGCATCATCATATCGGGAGCTCGAGATCGAGAGTTGTTTCTTCGACAACAACGAACGACAGTTGGCCAAACAGACGACGATGGTAGATTTATTTCGGAAGGTTTACACATAATGAAACTTTTCATTATTTTTTCAACACTAATCACACAAATGTACTCAAAAAATAAGACAAGTTTCCAAGGTTCTGTTCTTTTATTTCATATGCATTACATGTTGTTTATATGATCATGTGTGGGCTACATGTGGTATTACTATTGATGTTTATATTATATACACACGTGCTTAAAAAAAAAAAAAATGGCCGCCAACCTGTCTATAGTGGCCACCTCTCTATAGCGGCCACTTTTGAAGTTTCCCTTGAGTGGCCGCTATAGACAGGTTTGACTGTACGTTGTTAACTTTTGTTTACGATACAACACATTTACTGATGGAGAATTAAAACAAGTGAAATCATTATTTTGATTTAATGTACAAAATACACATTAATGTATCCAGCACTTCTTGTGATACTGATTTCTCGTGAAATCAATGAAGGTCGGATGTGCGACTTTTGTCCATATTTACATCATCAAATACACATTAATATCAAACAACACAACATACCAAATACAATTTATGAGAAATAAAAAAGGATCAATTATTTACAAATTTACAACATAACCCTGTTTATGTGCACACAGTGATACATGGTTGATACAATCGTAAATATCTTTTTCACGAAATTAAAATTTGAAAACCACAACCAGTTCTATGCTTGGTCCCCAATGTGTATTCCTTTGCAAAGCAGATTTTGCATAACTGAACAGGCCTATCGTGCAGTATAAAATCAATAAAACAAATAAATGGATAAACTTCAGTTTCTAAACCGATCTTGTTTTTCAAAAAGTTAATGCTGTCATTAGAAGTATGTGTTTTCAAAATATTACACTTAGATTTTCTTTACCTAAAAAGAAATTCTTGAAGCACCCTCTAAACCATAACTGAACCGCCATTTTAAATGAGACAACAATATATTTAGTCATGCTTTTCCCTTATTGAATAGTTGAGATTAATATTCGTGCTTTGTTTAGTCTACATGTTAACAAAGAAGCATTAACGGAGGCTTCTGGAAAGTCTAGTTCTGGAGCGGTTTGTTCAATACAAAACAGCGACTACGAGCTGTGAGTCCCCGACATGTCATTCAATCTGTAGGTAATACATGTAATATGTCGGATGCTTTGGGAAAGATTCTGGTTGTCGCGTGGTTGATTTTAAGCCGTGACAACTGTGAGCTGTGTTTTCATACTCATGGGAAATGTTCCATCGCGATCAACATAACACCAATATCTGCCTGGAGAGTCCCGTCGAACAGAAATGATGGATTCATGGGATGAGGACCGGTGGGAGTGTTATCAAGGGACAATTGTCCTATTCTTCTGTTATGTTTCATGTTGAATTAATGAGTTAAAGGCTTCCGCTTGCTCTGACTTCATGGAGGATGGAACAAGATTATACACACATTATTCCTCAGCTAAGCATTTTCTTTATTGACGACTGAAACTTAATTGGTGCTATGTTTATTTCTACATGTGAACATCGAGGCCATGGCAGAGGGGGGAGAGGCTCCGGGAAACTTTCTAATTCAGGAGCATCAACGAGGTGTGTGATCATTCTCGTGATCGACGAGATAACTAGAACGACTCTATAGCGTGCGGATGGAGTCATAAGCCATCGATGGAAGAACGATCGATCCTTTTTAGTGGGATATACATCGAAGGGGTATTTCTCCATGCATTGGTGAGTGTGTTTCTGTGTATAGACATGCAGTGATATGAGCAGTCATCGATCCCAAACATTTCATGTGTAATAGTTGTGTATCTCGTGTGTATCTAGAACGACATGCAATAATGTGGGCTAACACACTGGTAGAACAACCTTCGTTTCTTTCTTATTGCCCAATGAGAGAGCTCGATTTCTGGTTTGATACGGTCTGACGGCGGGGGTACTAGTCTAGGTTCTGGACCCTGTTTACACCTTTCCCCCATATACCTCGTAATACCACTCTGAACTGTGAAGCTGTACGGAAGGATTCACAAGGTGTATAAGGTGCATACAGGTACAGAACCTAGACTAGTACTATCAAGGAGGTATTAGAAAGCCTTTCTAATACCTCCTTGGTACTCCATGGTACTACCATGGAAGTAGGAGTTGGTACTACACACAACTTGCATGTCTTCGATGAAGTAGTGTGCAGTACAAGAGACCTGGTATTGCAGAGTGGTTGGGGTGTTAAAAAGAGAAAGACGATCGACTGAAAGAATACAAAACGCATAGATAGAGAGGGAGCGGGGCGAAGTGGAGGACAAGGGACAGGAGGGCTTAACTGCAGAACCAATATTAAAGGCACACATATTTGCATGTATATTTTGCCAAACTTTGATCGAGTAACAGCTCCCTATACTGTAAATCCGTGTAACGCATTCCCCAAATACGACCCTGAGCACGCTACAGGGTTCCATACTAGACACCTGTTTTAAGCGATGACATGTCGTTCATTCTCTACACTAGTAGAACTATCCATATGTACACACATCTAAACCCGATTCCCACCCACTACTCACCCTCACTTTATATAGCTCTCCCCCTCTCTCTCTTTCCTTTTTTTCGCCGCGTACTTTACTGTGTCGTTCTATACACAGGACTCACACAAATAATGCATGTGAAAGGTATGGGTTCGAAGGCTGCTCGTATTACTGCTGATACATACAACACGCACCATGTATTACAAAATCTCTTCGAAGCGCACGTTGGTACCTGTTGTAGTACCACAACAGGTACCAACGTGCGCTTCGAAGATATTTTGTAACTTACTTCGATCTATTTTTGGATCGAATATATATGGCACTGTAGGCCCGTTATACGACTTCCTGGTCTTCCTAGCTTAGAACGGAACCATCTAAACCGATTATTATTCAATCTTTATGGAAATGGCAGAGGTTTCGGTAAAGTCTAGTTCTGGAGCGGTTCGTTCCAACACGGCGACAACGGACTGTGGTGGCATACAGATGACTGGTTAGATAACCATATCACCTTCGGAGTTCCCAAGCTCAGGACACAGCAAATCATTAACGAGCTGATACCATACGTGATCAACACAAATCCACCATCCTGGCCGGGTCGTTCTAGCTTAGAACACAACGAATCATCAACTCGATATTTGATTTGATATTTACATGTTATGGCAATAGCGGTGGCTCCGGGAAAGTCTCCGGTTCTAACATGACTAGAGTGGTTGACTTCAAGCCCCATCGACCGCGAGGCGTGTTTTCATACTCATGGCTGGTGGTAAACTCTCCACCATCTTCCGATTTTCCAAGCCCAGGATGACACGACTCATTATCCCTATTATCTGCATGGAGAGTCTGATCAAACTGAAATGAGGGATTCATTGGTTGAGGACCGATAGGATGAAGCGTATACTTTTTGTCAAGAGAACTTTGTTCCCATTTCCCAGATTCCTCGCGCGGATTCAATGAATCGAGATCTTCTGACTGATCAGACTTTGTAGATGTTGCTTGATTTCTGTCAGCGATATCATCGATAGAACAGTACGCACCTTCAACCACATCAATCGGCTGTCTATACACCATTTTGGATGTCTTTGTTGCTTCCTGGCGCTTCTTACACTTCCTAGCTTCTCGTCCGGTGTCAGAGGAAATCTTGACACCTGGATTCTGGTCAGGATTTTTAGATGCGTATGAAGTCATCTCAATTCTAGGCTCCCGACCAGTGACCTCGGTTGTGTATTCATTTGAGGTTGAACTCTCTGAACGGTCTGCGTGGCTTCTCAAGAAGTCCTCAGCAGACATCTGGGACTGCATGTACTCGTGCGTCAAATTCAAACTATCCGAATGATCAGACAGCTGCGACAACTTCTGCAAACTGTCGTTTGTGTCAATGCTTCCATGATCCAGATCTGTTGGGCGAAGATTAAAACGATTCTTTCTGCTCCTTCGCAGTTTGACATGTTTGAGGCCGGTGCGCGTTGCACTGCTTAACAGGATCGTAGTGGATATTACGAGGATGATACTCAGCAGTATTGTATTGGTGACAGAGTTGTTCGAGCAACATGAGTAGTTATTACTTTCAACCGTTTTGTTGTCTTCTACCACGGTGCTTATGTCAGTATGCTGCGATTGTTCTGTTGATGAAATTAATATGGATGAGGTTTCAAGGGTCTTGGATGTTTGTCTTTCAGGATCTTCGCCTGCTTCACTTTTAGAGGAGATCAATGGTTTTTCGGTTTGGTTTGCTTCATCGCGTGTGGTTGGTTCAGTGGAAGGTCTGGCTTCAGACAGATTCAATGCAAGATACTTCTCAGCAGGATCGATGGAAATGTAATATACGCCATAATCAGTTTCAAGGAGCGGACCTTTGATACTGAAGGAAACACATTTCAGGCCACATAGTTCTATTGTATAATGGTGTCTTTGCTCGAGTTCAGTGTCACAATATATGTAGCAATGTGTCGGACTGCATCCCTGGGAACCACAATCTCCAATCACCGTGTGATCAGATCGAATGAATTCGAATACATTGGCTGCTGCTGCTGGCCAGTATTCAGCCGTGATGCACTGAACAACAACACTCGTCCAATTGGTTTCCAGTTTATGCTTTCTCTCACAATGAACAGACAACGGAAAACAAGGCTCGATGGAAAGATACAAGACAAATGCCGTCAACACGAGAACTAATTGTCGTCCCATCTCGCTGACTGGAGCTTGTTGACCTTTGAGTTATATTATCACCCCTTGCATTGAAAGCAGTGTTTTTGTCAGCTCACATAAATGACATTAAACTGTGTTACATATATATTTAATTTGTTGCACAGAAATCTGCGATCGGTTCCTACCACTTTGAAAGTCGAGGTTTATAATTCTATAGTTACCTTTTTTGTACTCTTTATACGCACTTTCAAACTCCTCCTTTAGTTAATTTCCAATGCATTCAAATTAGATAGTTTATGATAGTTTCATCCTCAGTTTCACAAGATGACAATCTACGATGCGCTTGTTATATCGTTTTTAAGTGCGAGATTTGATTTATTTACTTTTACTTTCAGATATTTGCATTCATTTTTATTTTAAAAGACACTTGAAATAAGATTGCTTTGCCAAACCATTCACATCTCTTTGCTGATATGTTGCCCCCTATAGTTACGTAATTAAAGGGATAGTTCAGTTCTGGAAGAGTACAGCTTTAGTAAAAACTGAATTTTAGTAACCTAAACCTGCACCAATTATATTACAAACGTGTAATAGTTATTACTCAACCATGCTCAAAAGGAATACAAACATTACACACTAGGTTAAGGCATGTTTATCATTTTAAAAAGCTGTTTAAAGGGATCTAGTAACTTTGTTGACATGTGCAAAAATTGGTGAAAGGTTGATGCAATATATATTGTTGTTATCTCATTCTGTCCACAGGGTATTGTGTGAAAATTTCAAGTCAAATGGACATTGCAAGTAATGAGAGAAAATGCAAAGTGATATTCACTAACCCACTGCACTCACTTTGTACACGGTTTAAAAACTCCACCTGGATTTTTCTGATCTAAATACTTCAATCGTACAACCTGTCTATAGCGGCCACTCAAGGGAAACTTCAAAAGTGGCCGCTATAGACAGGTGGCCACTATAGACAGGTTGGCGGCCATTTTGTTTTGTTTATAATATAAACATCAATACCATTACCACATGTAGCCCACACATGAACATAATTATAAACAACATTTACATGCATATGAAATAAAAGAACAGAACCTTGGAAACTTATTTTTTTAGTACATTTGTGTGATTAGTGTTGAGAAAATAATGAAAAGTTTCATTATATGTAAACCTTCCGAAATAAATCTACCATCGTCGTCTGTTTGGCCGACTGTCGTTCGTTGTTGTCGAAGAAACAACTCTCGATCTCGAGCTCCCGATATGATGATGCAATGCGCGCGCGATCGTGTCAATATTTTTATTCTTTGCCTGAACAAAATGATGTTACGTAAAAAAAATATTTTTGATTGAAAAAAAAAGTTCTAGAAAATACGACGATGAGAGCAAAAATGTATGAGTGTAGGGAAATATTTCATATCAAACTTCATTGATAAGTTTTTTTCATTAAATAAAATGTTTCGCAAAGACAACACAAACATTTAAATGTACGAGGCTATACAAACCGGTTTAGATCCGATCCCCAATATGCGGTGAAAGTGTGTGCATTGTGCATGCATGTGTGTGTTGCATGCATGATCAAAGTCCCTGTCGCCGAAGCTCAGCGCAGCGGTAGCGCGCGGTCAGCGGCCAGAGCAGCTAGCACTCATCGATCGATAAAAGATCACAACCACGGGGCTTACAATGCGTGCATGAACAATAACACGGATGTTCAGCCAGGGCTATGAGCGCGCGCTAATCCGTCTCAAGTGCGTAGCTCAGCTGAAAGCTAGCTAGCGATCGCTTCACGGAAACAAAGAGTGAGTAAAAATAGACCAGTCGGCGGACGAGGTAAACAAAACAAACGGCCATTTTAGGCTTTTAAACTTGACATTCATTATTGAGGCGGCACTTTTCAAAAGCTACAGGGACAGGGTAGTTCTTCAGCCCTAGAGTAGACTATGGTTATATTGTTCGCTAAGCTTATGCTGCCAGCTCGCTTTCACGCAAAGTATACCAGCTTCGCATCGGAAAATATCAAACTAGCACGCCCGCAGTTACGGCCAAACCGAACATTGATGGCCGCTACAGACGGTAAAAAAATGTATATCTGTAACGAAAGGGTAATTTGAAAAACCGAAACCGTTCCCATGATTTTATTATTAATAGGAATACAACAAGGTATGAGGGAACCGCTAGAATTAAAATTTTAATGTGATGATTTGGACAATGATACTAAGTCCCTTTAAACTAAAGAGGGCGCTTAAAAACGCATTTGTTTGAACCATTTCAAATAAAATATTGTGCATGTGATGTTTCGTTGAAATAGTGATTAGTGATTAGAGATAATCAACAACTATCTAAAAACATTTTTTGAAACATTTTGAAAAGAGGAAGCATTTTAAAACGAATTTTAACGGCTGGTTAAAAATTATCGAATACTTGTGGGGCCCCACATGTATTACAAGTAGATATGTTTAGGGATATTTCAGCGAGTTCTGAAGCGATTTTGATCAAATAAAGTTTATTCTGTCATTAAAATGATATGCACCTTCAAATTTGACACTCAGTTTTTCATTATCTCACAAACAAATTAATTTGTGTAGCGACCTCTCTACAAAAACTCAACTATCCCTTTAAAAGGGAGAAGGCAACATAGTAACGTGCTCTCTCTGTACTACCAGTCCCCCCCCCCCCCCCCCCGCCTCCCCCATTCCCCTCCCTTCACAGTGTGACCCATTCTCCCCGTCTTCTTCGGATCTTCCTTCCTCTCCAATGGCGTAGCTAAAGGAGGGAGGACGAGAGTGGAAAGCACCTTTCGTAGGTCATGGAACTTGTTTTGTTTTTTTCTGAGCAAGGTCGAACATGTTCACTCTCGGAGAGGCGTCTTTTAGGAAATCCGTATAAACTATTCAACACAAATGTTTAATTTCCAGACATGCATGTAATATAGATTATCAAAGATTGTATTTTTACAAGCGAGTAATATATAAACTGTCTACAATAATTATTAGTAAATGGCCTTATATGGTCCAGTCATGCCTTCTATTGAATGTTATGTTTGTGTTATTATCGCTATCATTTCATTTGAGTTCTGGATTAAAAGGCAATGGTGGGGACTCCGGGAAAGCGTTTAGTTCTGGAGCGGTTGATTTAAACCCGTTACGACTGCGAGCTGTGTTTTCATACTCGTGGCCGGTGGTATATTCTCCATCACCTTCCGGTATTCCACGCCGAGAACGACACGAACCATCAACACCGATATCTGCCTGGCGGGTCTCATCGAACTGACGTGATAGATTAAAAGGTTGAGGACCGAAAGGATGAAGCGTAGGCTTGTTGTCAAGGGAACGTTGCTCCGGCTTCTGAGATTCCTCATGTTGAATCAAGGAATCAAGAACGGCTGACAGATCAGACTTTGTAGACATGGTAGATGTGGCTTGATTCTTGTCGTGAACAATGTCATCGATAGAACAGTACGCACCTTCAACCGCGTCGCTCGGATATCTGGGACTCCGTTCCCGTGCCTTTGTTGCTACCTGCTGTTCCTTATTGCTCTTTTTCGAAACTACTTGTCCTGGGTCAGAAGAAATGATGGGCTTTTCACCAGAAATATCTTGCTTGTAGGACGCAACAGTAATTCTCGGTGTATGTTTAGCAATGTCTGTTGCTGGTGAAGATATATCCACCCTCTGATCTCGACCAGTTCCATCTGGTGTGTTCTCATTAGACGAAGAACTCTCTGAATGTCCTCGTAGGTCTTTCAGATTGAATTGACCAGGCATCAGGGATTGCATGTACTCGTGCGTTAAATTCAAACTCTCTGAACGATCAGACAGTTGCGACAACTTCTGCAAGCTGTCATTTGTGTCTTTAGATCTTCGGGTGCCAATGCTTCCATCATCCAAATCTGTATGGCGAGGAGTAAATCGATTATTTTTGCCCCTTCTGAGTTTGAGGCCGGTTCGTGTTGCACAGCTTAACAGGAGAGTAGTGGATATGACGAGGATGATACTTAGAAGTATTGTATTCGTGGCTGAATTGTTACAGCAACATGATGAGTAATTATTACTTGTCGTAGTGGTATTGTCTTGTTCCACGATAGTTATGTCAGTATGTTCCGATTGATCTGTGAGGGATATGCCCGTGGTCTCCCGGGGCGTCAATGTTTGTATTTCAGGAACTCTGTCTGCTACTTTCGTTGTTGAGTCAACAGTTTCTCTGGGTTGGCTGGCTTCATCACTTTTAGTTGGATCAGTGGAAGGTGTGGCGTCAGAAAGATTCAATGCAAGGAATTTGTGTGCAGGATCGACAGAAATGTAATATTCGCCAACATCAGTTTCAAGGAGCGGAGCTTTGATAATGAAGGAAAAACATTTCAGTTCACACAGTTCAAGTGTAGTATGATTCTTACTTCCAATATTGGGTTTGCACCATACGTAGCATGTGCTCGGAGTGCATCCTACTTGGGAATAACAATGCCCAATCGGTATACCATCAGATCGATTCAATTCTACATCATCATCTGATTCCATGTATTGGTCCACTATACACTGAACAACGACACCCATTTCATTCGTTTGAAGTTCATCTTTTCTCTCGCACTGAAAGGAAAAGGCAAAGCAAAGCTTGATGTGCAGATTCAAAGACAATGCCGCTAACACGACAATTAGGCGTCCCATCTTAATAGTGACTCGAGTTCGTTCTGTGATATTGGATGCTTCTCTGGACTGGATTATATTTTGAAAACAGTTGGCAATGGCATGCTACAATCACTAAGCACACTATGTGTTCTGGTATCTAATAGCTGCTGCACGTATTGAAACCAGTAAACATGTTTGGTCCATTATCTACTCGCGAGTCGATTGGTTTAGGAGCATAAAGGAACAATACAAATATTTATTATAGATATCAAGGTGCATTTTGTAGAAAATGGTAGTTTCACTGCAAAAAGTATCCATGATGCTTCGCTGCATAATAAATCTTTGTTTACGCCTTACTGGTTTCATAGTTCGAACTTTGATGTAGAGCACACAGACAGGGGAGCATAATACGTAATGTCCACCTTTTGAAACACCTTGAGAAAAATACGTGTGTACCCGTACTTTTGGTTACCACTTGGAGTAAGAGTGCTTGTCCAATCATTCACATCTCCTTGCCATGATAACAAAACTAACACAGCAACGCCCCCATAACTCTATACACCTATACACGAACCCCTCCTTTCCTTTTTATTTGCGTTATTATCAACACTCAGTCTTCTGAAGCTGATATGCATGGCCCATCTCCAGTGACATAATTAAAGGGGAAAGTGCCCTGCCTGAATCACCACCCCCCATCACCTTGTGGCCCATTCTCTTTGTCTTGTTTTTATATTTCTTCCTCTGCGTAGCTACGCGGAAACGACACGTGGACCCCTCTATGAATTATTAATTACATAACCCTTATTTCTAATTTTCCCATGTTGCCAGTATAATGACCAATGCCTTCGGTCGTCATAAAATATGGAAATATAATGTTTATAATCATTTTGTTCTAGAACAATAGAACATGGACCATATTTTCATGCCGCTAAAAGTAAGTCAATATTACATAACTGTTGCCGTCCCATCCCGCTTTTATTCGGCCCTGTCATACATGTCATAGTTGTACGTTTAGGAAACTACTCATTCCTAAATCACACGACATCATATAAATTAAGAAAAGCTTTCAGTAGTTTTTTCTTTTCCTAAATGTAGTGTAATTATTATAAAGGTAATGCAAGTGATATCGATAGACTGTAAAGCATTCATATAATTATTTACAATCACCTATATACATTTTACTACGAAACGCACAAATAGATAAACTCATGTTATATGCTTTAAATTAAATGTTAGCATTTTGTTTAAATGAACATGTATTTTGTTTCCAATAGCTTATTGTGAAACAGAAAAGGTTAGATGTGTAATGGAACACTTTACAGTTTCAGTTTGAGCCAATGACTCTGCAAGTCCGTGCAAAATCGTACCTACATTCACATTCCATTAAACACATATAATAAACAAACAAACCAAAACAAATATGGCAAAATAAAAAAGGCTAAATATTTAAAACATTGCGACGTATCTAAACAAAGTTGGTAACTAAAATGAGACAAGATAATTTATAATTCACAAAAAATTAATTCTTCAGTCTGAGTCCTATTGGTTGCTAACGATTAAAATCATTCGTGCTATAATTTTGATTTACGTATGAACACAAAGACAATGGTGGAGTCGTCGGGAAAACTCTGTTCTGGAGCGGTTTGTTCAACAACGCAACGATAACGAGCTGTGTGATCGTACTCTTCATCGACAAGATACTCACCAGCACCTTCAGTCTACCCAAGCACTGGACGCAACGAACCATCAACACCCATGTTATTCAATGTCATAATTGAAAGCCAATGGCGGAGGCTTTGGAAAAGTCAGTGGTTCCGGAGTGGTTAATTTAAAGCCTTGACGACTGCGAGCTGTGTTTTCATACTCGTGGCTGGTGGGATATCCGCCATCATCTTCGGGTTTTCCACGCCCAGGACAACACGAACCATCGGTTCTGATATCTGCCGGGCGAGTCGCATCGAACTGAAGTGAAGGAGCCATAAGCTGAAGACCGATAACAGTAGGAACATGAGTCTTGTTGTCATGGGGGCGTTGTTCCGGAATCTGAGATCCTTCAATCACATGTGGACTCAAGGAATCAAGAATCAAGAACTGATCAGACTTTGTAGATGTTGCTTGATTAGTGTCGTTTGCCATGTCATCAATAGAACAGTACGCACCTTCAACCACGTCATCCCGCTGTCTGGGACTCCGTTCGGATGCCTTTGTCGCTCCCTGGTTTCGCTTCGTGCACTTCTTAGCTACCCGTCCGGTGTCAGAAGAAATACTGGGCTTATCTTGCGCGTAAGAGGAAATCGCCTTTGTCGGGGTGTGTTCTTCAATAAAGGTAGCTCTCGGGTCTCGACCAGTTCCATCTGGTGTGTATTCATTTGACGAAGAACTCTCTGAAAGTCCTCGTAGGTCTTTCAGAGGATATTGACCAGGCATCAGAGATTGCATGTACTCGTGCGTTAAATTCAAACTATCCGAATGATCAGACAGCTGCGACAACTTCTGCAAGCTGTTGTATGTTTCCTTAGATCTTCGGGTGTCAATGCTTCCGTGACCTAGTTCAACCTGGCGATGAGTGAAGCGATTCTTCCTGCTCATTCGCAGTATCAGTCCGGTGATCGCTGCACAGCTTAGTACCCGATAGGGCGACGATGATACTCAAAAGTATTATATTCATGTCATTATTGTTACAGTAACATGTGTAGTTAGTACTCTCCATAGTGGTATTGTCTTCCCCAACGATGACAATTTTCGTCGACGAAATTGGAATATATGGCAATGTTTGTCTTCCGGGAACTCTTCCTGCTTCGCTCGTAGCTGAAACAAATGATTGTCTTGTTTGGTCAACTTGATCAGTTGTGGATTGTTTAGTGGAAGTTATGGATTCAGTTAGATCAATGCAATATACTTCTCGGAAATGTAATATTCGCCGTAATCAGCGTCAGTCAGATTCTCTAATACTTAAGGAAGAGCTTTTTCAGACCACACAGTTCTAGGTTAAAATGATTTCCATGTTCTTTTCCATGCAGTTACACGAAACACGTAGCAAAAATTAGGTTCACAGTCGTGTATGTCACATTGACCGATGAGAGTGTCATCAGACAGACTTGCATTTAGCAACACTTGTAATGCGATGTATTGGTCTGCGATGCGCTGAACATTGACAACTGTCTCGTTAAATTGATGTTCACGATGTCTATTAAACTAAAATCATAATGGAAAATAAGGTTTGATAGAAAAAATGAATTAATTGACGCCCCATCACTATGGTCACTAAGTTGTTTATCTGCGTTATAGCGTCTTCTCTTACAATAATAATACTCGGAAGGTATACTTCACTGAAGGGCCATCCCACCCATAACAGTTTCGGTGCGCTGCGCACAAATCCGTCATTAGGTTTACTGCGCATTGGAAGATTGATTGATGGATTGATTGATTGATTGATTGATTGATTGATTGATTGATTGATTGATTGATTGATTGATTGATTGATTGATTGGTTGTTTGATGAATGCTCACTTTGTAAATAATATAATTTCTCTGTAAATATCAAGGTACCGGTTGGCGAAATGAAACTCAATTTGTTAATGTAAAATCAAAACACGAACAATGAATCAAGCAAAGATATTGGAAAATATTAAAAACATTCGATAAACACTTTGATTGGTTGAATAATAAACAGTGTGTGAAGAAACATGTATATGTTCCTGTTTCTATCGAGGTACCGGGGAGCCAACAAAAAGGAACTGTTTAATTAATTTCCCATAACCTCTTTTTCTAGTTACAGTATTTTGTATTACTGTGCCTTGTCGAATCTTATAAAAGATGGAGTGAACCCATCTATCGCTTTCGTTAACGAAATAAACATAATCAAAAATACATACAAACATCCACGCATCTATTAATCATGCTAGTATGATTCCTATTTTTACTTTTACTCTCCAATGTCAAGTGTGGCAGTATAAGTGTCTATGTGTCCAGGGCAAATTTAATCAAGGGATATCTTTCAAAATTATTCCGTAAATGTGTGGTTTTTGTGTGTTTTCCGTGTAAAAGTAATGTTTCGTGGGATATAAGTTCAATTTTTACTTTTTTCTAGTTAGTTTTACTGAATTAACACAAGAAAACCTTTATGTTGTATGAGTGAAGTCATCCTCGTCAGTGTGGCGTCATGAATTAATTAAGTGTGTAGTATGAGTAAATTGATTGTCCATGTGTATGTGTGTATGTTTGTGTTTGAGTGTGTATTTGTGTCTCCGTCTGTATGAAGACTCGAAAACGGACGAAAATAGGATTGTTAAACTGTCCGAATTACGTCACTGCCAATTATCCCTAGCTGGACACTTATCCCTGTCACATCGGCATGGATTTAAGTAAACCATATAATTTAAGAGAGTGTCTGCATTTAAATATACGAATTAAATCAATATATAACTGATGTAGGCCTATTGATTGCGGAATCAATATGGGACATTGCAGCGGTAGAATAATGATAATACACGGTTCATTTTTATCTGTGCATACCACAATCAAATTGATTGATTGCAATTTAAGCCTATTCAGATGTCCATGAATACCTTCTTGTGACACTGATTTCTCGTGAGACAAAGGAAGTTGGATCGTTATATGATGGGAAAAGTTTTTTTTTTCAATCGGAATGCGGTTTAACACACATCCGGTTTCTGACTGGGGTATCCTCGCTATTTATAAGGACCGCTATTCCCGGCATAATGTGTTATTCCCTATTGAATGACCGCCATTCATAAAACGCAACAGGGGTTGATATTAAAAAAGGCATAAGGACCGTTATTCATAATGTAAGGAGAGGTTCGATATTCATAATTCACATTAAGGGTCACTACTCAAAAGTACCGCTATTCACAATACGAATTCAGAGTCGCTGTTCACAATCTAGGGGTCGCCATTCATAATGTAAGGAGAGAGTCGCTATTCACAATCTAAGATAGGGGTCGCTATTCAAAATGTAAGAAGAGGTTCGCTATTCATATTGTAAGAAGGGGTCGCGATTCAAAATGTAGGAATATAATCAGGGGAAGAGGGCACGTGCCCCAGGCAAAGCCCCCCCCCCCCCCCCCCCCCCACGGTAGTTACGCTATCGTCGTTGACCATATCAAGTATTGCCTCTCTTATTATCATTTGTTCTACTTTTTTTATTTTCTCCAGCTCGCTATTGTTTTCTTTTCCCTTTCATTTTCATGTCGTCTATTCACCTCATCCCCCCCCCCCCCCGTTTATAAGCTGCTTACAAAATTGGAAAGGTTTCATGAATTACAAACCTGAATTTATATATTTATGAATAGCTACCTTCATTTTGTATTATAAATAGCGACTCTTTTCTTTAATTATGTATAGCGTTCCTTATGAATAATGACCCCTTTTTGAAATTATAAATAGCGGTCCATATATATATATATACAAGGCGGTCCTTATGAATAATGGTCCTTATGAATGACGAGCAAACCCCTTCTGACTAACGCCAAGTATGTTTATTTATCTAAAATTGATGATAAGCATAAGTTTACATTTCAGTGATACATTTTTGTTCTCGATTATCGAAGAATATGGAGTAATTCTGGTGCAATATCAAGCAAAAATCGTCCAAGTTTTACATGTGAATAACATAAGGTCATCAAAAAGTGTTAAGATATCATGAGTGTGCACTTCTAAAATAATGAATTCCATCTAATAGCTGACGAACTTTTCAATCCCTATATAGACTGTTAGGCAATGTCAGAGGCTTCCGGAACGTTTCTTATTCCGGAGCGGTTGATTTAATTCCGTGACGACTGCGAATTGTGTTTTCATACTCATGGCTGGTGAGAAATCTGCCATAACTTTGGGGTGTTTCAAGCTCAGGAAGCAGCAAACCTTTAACACCGGTATCTGCCTGTCGAGTCCCATCGAACTGATGATGGATTTGATAGTTGACGACTGATAGCCGTGACAGTATGAATCGGAGTGTTGATGTCCATTGACGTCTGTTCCGGCTTCTGAGATTCCTCGCGTGGAATCAATGAATTGAGTACTTCTGCTTGCTCCGAATTATTTAAAAAATATATATGTTTACCAAAAAATATCTAAAATGTAATGTTAATTAAAGGGACTTAGTAACATTGTCCAAATCCTCAAAATACAATTGGAATTAGAGCGGTTTCCTCATACCTTGTTGTATTTGTATCAACAATAAAATCATGGGACCATTCCCTTTTGTTAAAAAGATATTTACGATTGAAGTGTTCAGATGTTATATAATCCAACGGATCGCGAAAACGTGTACAAAGTGAGTGCAATGAGTTTGTGAACATCACTTTGCATTCTTGCTCATTTCTCAGCCATATAACGTCCATTTGACTTGACATTTACGCACAATACCCTGTGGACATATCAGATAGCAACAGTATACATTGTATTAACCATTCATCACTTTTTGCACATGTTAACAAAGGTACTAGATCCCTTTAAAGATAAATTATACTTTTTTTAGTCATGCTTCTCCCTTATTGAGTGTTTAAGAATTAAGTCATTCGTGCTTCGTTTATTCTACATGTGAATACTAAGGAAATGGTGGAGGCTTCGTGAAAATTTCTAGTTTTGGAGCGGTTTGTTCAACGAGGCGACAACGAGCTGTGTTTGCACACACATGAGCGGTGAGATATCCGCCATCGCATTAAGGTTTTCCTAGCTTAGATATAGCACAGAACCATCAAGACCGATATTTCATTCAATCTCAGTCTAGATAATTTGGTAATGGCGAAGGCTTCAGGACAATCTCTGATTCAGGATTTTTTTATTTTCTTTAAAGCCCTGGCGACTGCAAGCTCTGTTTTCTTAAACGTGGCAAGTGTGATATCCGCCATAACCTTCTTGTTTTACAAGCTCATGATGCAACGAACCATCAACATCGATGTTTCATTCCTTGTCTATATTGAAAGGCAATGGCGGAGGCTTCGGAAAAGCCTCCTGTTGTGATGTGGTAGATTTCAAGACGTGACGACAACGGGTTGTGTTTTCATATTCATGGCCGGTGGGAAATGTTCTATCACCCTCCGGTCTTCCACGCCCAGGACGACACGAAACATCAATATCGATATCTGCAAGGTGGGTCTCAGCGATCTGAAATGATAGATTCTTTGGTTTAGGACCGATAGGATGAAGCGCAGGCTTGCTGTCAAGGGAATGTTGTTCCGGTTTCTGAGATTCCTCATGTTGAATCAATGAATCAAGACCTTCTGACTCATCAGACTTTGTAGATGTGGCTTGATTTGTGTCGTGAACAATGTCATCGATAGAACAGTACGCACCTTCAAATACATCAATCGTTTTGGATGTCTTTGTTGCTACCTGGTGGCGCTTCTTACACTTCCTAGCTTCTTTCCCGGTGTCAGAGGAGATATTGACACTGGGATTTTGGTCAGAAATATTAGCTGCTAATGAAGTCATCTCAATACTATGCTCCCGACCAGGGACCTCGGTTGTGTATTCGTTTGACGTTGAACTCTCTGAACGGTCTGTATGGCTTCTCAAGAAGTCTTCAGCAGACATCTGGGACTGCATGTACTCGTGCGCCAATTCAAACTATCCGAATGTTCAGACAGCTGCGAAAACTTCTGCAAGCTCTCGTTTTTGTCCTTAGATATTCGGGTGTCAATGCTTCTAGGATCCAGATCTGTATGGCGAGGAGTGAAGCGATTCTTTCTGCTCCTTCGCAGTGTCAGTCCGGTGCGTGCTGCACTGCTTAATAGGAGAGTAGCGGATATGACGAGGATGATACTCAGTAGTACTGTATTTGTAACAGCATTGTCCGTGCAACATGTGTAGTTATTGCAATCCGTAGATTTGTTGTCCTCTCCCACGATGCCCATGACAGTATGCTGCGATTGTTCCGTCGATGAAATTAAAATGTCAAGGGGTGCAGATGTTTGTATTTCAGTATCTTTCTCTGATTTGCTTGTTGTTAAGAGAACAGTTTGTCCGGGTTGGCTGGCTTCATCAATTGTGGTTGGTTCAGAAGGTCTTGCTTCAGAAAGATCCAATGCAAGGAATTTATGTGGAGGGTCGACAGAAATGTAATATTCGCCATAATCAGTTTCATTGATCGGACCTTTGATTGTGAAGGAAAAACATTTTAGCCCACACAGTTCAACACTAAAATGCGGTTCATGTTCACGATTTCAGTGTTACACCAACTTAGGCAAAATGTTGGACTGCAGCCTTGAGAACCACACTCTCCAATTAGCGTATCATCAGATCGAATCATCTGTAATATATCACCTCCTATCCAGTATTTACCCGTGATGCACCAAACAACGACACTCGTCTCATTGGTTTCCAGTTCATGATTTCTCTCACACTGAACAGACAATGAAAAGGACGGTTTGATGTAAAGACACAGAGACAATGCCGACAACACGAGACATATTAGTCTTCCCATCTTATTGAATGGCCTTTTGAGGTTATAAGTTATTTCCTCGTATATTGGAAGAGATATGTTGTCCTTTTAACATGTATAACACACAATTATTGCATATGAATCCGAGATCGGTTTGCACTGCTTTTTAACTCGCGATAGGGAAATCAACTTTCCATATTGAATATATTTGTATAGTTAAAAAAAACACCTCCTTCTCTCCCTTTCCTCGTTCAATAGAACCATTGGATAATTTATGATAGTTGGATTCGTATCCATATTGAACTTCTGTATACGTCGAGGTTTGATTGATTTACTAGTAGGGGCACAGGTAGAAATGCATACACTCTGTAAAGAGAAGAGTGCTTTATGTTTATAAGCATTAGAAACCCTCTTTAGTACAATACTTTTGCTTTGCCAACAGTGTAATTTACTAATATTGCCAAATACTCATGTATGCTTTCTTTTAAATAACACTTGCGGTACAAGTACTTTGTCAAATCATTCACATCTCCTTTCCATATAAACAAAACTAAGGCAACCACGCCTCTCAAAACATTATAAACATACGCCTCCTCTCCTTTTCATTGCAGTATCGGAACTCTGTCTTTGTCTCTGTCGATATGACTCCCTCTCCAACATGACCAGTGGCGAAGCAAAGGGGAAAGTGCCCTGTGTTCTGTTATCCCCCCCCCCCCCCCCCTCTCCAGTGGCGTAGCTAAGAAGACAAAACATATCCAAAATGAACTGTAAGAGTAGCTGTAACCAACATTCTTTACATTACACACACTACACATACCTACATCACACGCCACCACGCCAACATAGCATCTTATTATACTAAAAGGTACCACCACCCAAAAATAATATTCTTATAATTGAAAGGTAACATCTTAAGTAGTCCATTCCATCAACAAGTTCAAGAAAATATGTTTCCAGAAAAAAATGTATAATTGGAAAACGCATCACCATTCTAAAGCATGCGTTTTATGGGTCTGCATGTACGAAGACTACAATGTCCAGAGCGAACGAATCGTCCGGGATTCTATTGTCTCCAAACGTACGCGTGAATAGCATTGGCGCACTCACAAATGTTTGGCCCGTACGGAACCAGGAAATAATAGTGGTTCCGTAAGTGGTGGTAATGTATTGCTTTGTTTATGAATTTACACAAACCTTTGCAAAATGTTGGGTTTCTATTTGATATCACAAAACGGTACCAAAACATATAATTATGTGTTGTTCTTTGCACGGTGGTCCCCTTTGAAGTAAATGGGGTAATTCACACAGACCGTAAAGCATTCATACAATTATCTGGACTCAAATATAGTTATTTAACTACGTATTTAACGTATGTTTATGATACAACATATTTACGGATGAAACGCAAAAAAAAATGTAGATGATTTTGTTTTAGTAATTCAAAAATTTAATATTAGCACTTTGATAAAATGTACATATCGTTTGTAATAAATCCACTAACTTATTGTAACATTGATTTTTCGTGAAAAAAGGGAGTTCGGATGTTTAAAATTGTATCTAAATTACCAACATGATATAAACAGTTATAACACACAAAAAAAAATACAGAATACAAAATGTGACGAAATCAAAAGGGGCAATTATTTAATAATGTATAACTCTAAAATAAAACCTTTAAGGGAATTATAAACATTGTCCAAATCCTCAAAATCCAATTGGAATTCTAGCGGTTCACTCATACCTTGTTGTATTCGTATTAACAATTAAAGCATGGGACAGGTTTCAGTTTTTCAAATTTCCCTTTCGTTAAAAAGATATTTACGATTGAAATGTTCAGATGATAAATTATCCATTGGACCATCAAAACCGTGTACAGAGTGAGTGCAATGAGTTAGTGGATATCACTTTGCATTTTCGCTCATTTCTTGGCCAAATAACATCCAATTAACTTTACATTTTCACACATTACTTTCTGGACATATCAGATCACAACAATACACATTTCATTAACCACGCATCACTTTTTGCACTTATCAACAAAGTTATTAGATCCCTTTAAATGAGACATGATATATATTACAACAAAAATATTTACCAGTCATGCGTTTTCTTTTCTGAGTGTTTCAGATGTTTTTTTTTGGTATATCGTGCTTTGTGTTTATTCTACATGTGAACAGAGAATGAATGGCGGATGCTCTTGGTAATTTTCTAGTTCTGAAGTGGTCTGTTCAACAATGCGGCGACAACGAACTGTGTGATCTGATGTGATATGAGATAAGCACAATCGCCTTCAGCAAATCATCAACGAGCTGTGTGATGATGCTCGTGATCGAAGATATATCCACTATCAGTGCCAGGTCTTCCTAGTTTAGAAAGCAAGGAACCATCAGCACCGATATTTCATTCAATGCTATAAATGCTAAGGCAATGGCGGAGGTTTCTGGAAAGTCTTTGGCTCTGGTGCGGTTGATTTCAAGCCGTGTCGACTACGCGGTATGTTTTCATACTCATGACAGGTAGGATATCCGCCATCATGTTTCGGTTTGCCACGCTCAGGACGACACGAACCATCGATACTGATATCTGCTGGGCGAGTCGCATCGAACTGAAGTGAAGGAGCCATAAGCTGAAGACCGTTAACAGTAGGATGATGCTTAGTCTTGTTGTCATGGGGGCGTTGTTCCGGAATCTGAGATCCTTCACTCACAAGTGGAATCGCTTGATTTATGTTAACAATGTCATCGATAGAACAGTACGCACCTACAACCACGTCATTCGGCTGTCTGGGACTCTGTTGGGATGCCTGTGGGGTGTTTCACTAACTAAAATCGATTTTAGTGACTTAAATATAAGTAAATGTATTCACAGTGCAGAATATACAAATAGAATCTGTACATATTTGTATACAAACTTGTATAAAATGTTAAAATATGAAATATATTTCAAAAATATTTTGCAATCAAAACACCCGCTACCTCCCCCAGCCCTATACAGAGAAATATATGATGCTGCGCCCCAGCCCCAGTACCGGTACGCCCCCATATCAAATTAATAGTGGCTACGCTCCGCCACTCGGCCGATAGTCTCCCCCTCGCGTTCAGTCGTTCCTGCAGCCATTCATACGCGGGGCCTTGCTAAAGGCTAGCCTGGGTGGCGATTCCACACTGGTTGTCCTTGTTCATCGAAATCAAGTTGTAGCCCCCTCCCAAGCCTTATTCAGAGATATAATATGACTGCGCCCCAATCCCCTAAATGCCCCCCATATCAATCGATTTGTGGCTGCGCCCCTTGAGTTAGACGAGATGTTATTTATAGCTGGCCTATATGGCGATACCACACTAACTATCATTGTTTACTGACTGTTGTATGTAGCTCCCCTACATTATGAATGGATATCTATTACTCTGCGCCCCCGCAGTTCCTTAGTACGTCCCCATAATATTTTAAAGAAATTAATGCGTTTAGATTAGACGAGAGGGTATCTGGCCCTGGTGGCGATTCCGCACTGGTTGTCCTTGTTCCTCGACATCCAGATGTATCCCTGATTCCCCCAGCCTGCATTATAGCTGGAGAGATACAAAGAAAATAATAAAAACATTAACCATTAGTTCATTGGTTGGTTGGTCATTTGGTTTTTGCAGACGCGTTCAATACTTCAGTCAATAATGATTATGTACATGTACGTCTGGGACCTCCCTTTATAGTTACCATCTGATAGACGCGGTCAAGATTCGAACCAGGGCCGAAGAGTTGAAGAGCGGAGAGCTCTGACCACTAGACCAGAACACCGAACGTTGTTGGTATTTATATGCCTAAAGCCCGGCGCAGACAGAGCCGACTGGTTTTCTGTCGGATCTGCTTTGTGTGCGTGGCCTCACGACTTCGATTTTGCCAATCTGGAGCCAGTCGGAGGTCATTCGAGGCCGATTCAAGATGTTGAATCGGCTCCGACTAAGCGAAACCGCCTCTAGTCTGACTGAAAACGAGTCGGATCGGATCGAGTCGGCTCTGTGTGCGCTGAGATTTACTCTTTTGTCTCAATCGGGTGAGAGTGGTACTAAATTGAGTTATGCATATATCATCTTGCAGGTCAGAGCCTCCTATACGTGTTACCAAATGTTCAGGTTATGATTGTTTGTTCTTATTTTGGAAATAATTATCTCAAATAAAAGGTATATAAACATGGTTTCTACAAGGTTCTCAGATTTTGAACATGGTTATCTCAGAATTACACAAACAAAGTTTATCAACGCCCTTCTCTTTCTCAACCGACGAAATCACATATACAATCACATTATCAAAAATAACCAAAGATTATTCACTTCAAAGTATGTAAGCTTGTCTTACTTACTGTCGATTGTCTTATTTAATGCGTAACTGAAACTTTTACCCATCGTAAAACGTGAAAACTGACAAATAGATACATGAAGTTGAACACATAAAGCATTACAACGATGACACTAATTGAATCGTTAAAGATCAACTGACCACCTCACTAAAATCAAACTTCATGCGCATTCCGTGCATGAAAACTTTGAGACATGCTATCCAAATTAACGTATCGAGTTGCCAAGGACACTTTTAATTGTTATTAAGATATGCATACCATTTGAATAAACCGGCCAGGACGCGAATTTGCGTTTCCCAAACCATTCAGCAACCATTCAGCAAATCCTTGTGAATTAGCGACTTGGTCGGAGACCACACACACCCGAAATTTCCGACTTGTATAGATTCGCACATTTAGTCGAGTGCCGAAAGAATATCAAATACAAAAAACTTTGTCTCAAGGTAGGATTCGAACCAGGGCGTATCAGTCTGACACTCTATCCACGGAGCTATTTCGATTTGATTGGTTGGTGTTGGTTTTTAGGGGAATATATACCCTAACACTAACCCTAACCCTAACCCTAATGTTGGTAGCTATAGGTCAGATTTACTGGCTAAAGGTCAGATTTAGTGGCTATAGGTCAGATTTAGTGACTTTAGGTCAGATTTAGTGGATATAGGTCAGATTTAGGGGCTATAAGTCTATTTATAACTCGAATTGAATACGCGCGCTTTGGTCTCCATTCAAGACGCCCGATTCCAATTAACCGGGCATATCTAATGCGTTAGTGCCATAGCTGAATGGTTTGGGAAAAACAAATTCGCGGCCAGGACTCTAGGTCCCTGAGCACCTCGTATTTGTTTTATATTTGGGTAGGGGGGGGGGGGGGGAGGGGTGTGGTGGGTTGGGCGGGGTGCGAATTTGCGTTTCCTAAACCATTCGGCATATCCTAATGAATTATTCATACACAGTGATGAAGGCCATAGATTTCAGTCTAAATTTAATGAAAACTGTGCATGATACAGTTACTAAATGAACTGCTACTCACCATGTATTATGGCAAAAGAAAAGTCATAGAGAGGATTCGAACCCATGACCCCAAGATCTGAAATCCACAGCGTGACCAATAGGCTACGTAAACTGCCGTTGGTAAGAGAGGTCTCATTTAAATCATAACACTCAAAACCTACCCAAACCCTAATCCTAGTTATGAATATTCATGAGTAACCCTTGACGTACATCACTGCTTATGAATAATTCATTAGGATAATACTGAATGGTTTGGGAATCACAAATTCGCGGGCGGGGTGGGTGTGCACCCCCTCAAAAAGTAGGGGTGATGCTGCATCCCATCACGCCTGGGTCCCAGGGGCCTGAAACCTGGCTTATATTGTAAGAAAGCCAATTTAGTACAAACCTGTTCTTGACGATCCAATAGTCAGACCCATCAGGCGTTGTATCGTAGCCTACAACCAGGACTGCGTGGGTGAGTCTAGTAGAGCTGCAGTAGGGCTCGTCGTAGACGCCTGAAAAAGGAATAAATTCGATGTTATTTTTATGAGAGTATAGCGCATTAATCATGGAGCATGATGGATCATCAAGCATAGATCGTTAGTTAACGCAAAGTTTCAGTATGATCTGCAGCGAAGATAGGGTCGCAATTTGAGCAATCAGCAAGCGAAAGTTCCATGAAAGTTTTTTATCTATAAAGTAAATTACTTTGTCTTCAAAATTAATGGTAGATTCAGCGGGATGTTGCGAAGACTGAATATAATTTAGGCATTTAGCGGGCGAAAATTCCCCGAAAGTTGTTCTTATAAAGTATATTACTTAATTCGCCTTCAGAATGGTCAAATCACAAAGTACGACTGAATAGATGTGAGCAAAAACATCTGATTGTCAATCATGTCATTTAACAATGTGGTTGTAAGTACTGTACCGGTGGCCAGCATGGCATTCTTGAGGGCATATACGGGTATTTTATTCCCCCAGAGGGTCCCATGTTTTTTACCCGAAAATGCGACAATTTTGTCCAAAAATTAACAATTCTGGCCGAGATATAATGTGGAGATGGTGCACAAAATGTGTGCCGGTTTGCATTATTATCCTATGGCCGGGGTTATAATAGTGTAAGGCGCTTAGAAATGATTACTGTTTCACATTAGGCGCTATATAAATCGAACCTATTATTAAGATTATGATTATTAGTAGTAGTAGTAGTAGTAGTAGTAGTAGTAGTAGTAGTAGTAGTAGTAGTAGTAGTAGTAGTAGTAGTAGTAGTATTATTATTATTATTATCATTGATAGTAGTATTATTATTATTATCATTATTATTATTATCATTATTAATATAACCATCATTATTATCATTATATTATACTTAATCACCTGACTCGTAAAACCAGAAGGACGGGTGATGGGCATCGATGGACACAGAGATTGGGCCGACCGTAGCGACCGCCTTCTTGAGAGCCTGTTCGCTTTCACTCATAACGTATGTGTAACCAGTGCAGGTTGCTCCGATGTAAGACTTCTTGAAGCTGCAGTATTTGTCCTGCAGGTGTGAATTGAAAGAGAATTGATATAGAGGGCAATATTTAGCACGATGACATCTCTATATTAAGAATGCTTAATCAGCTGAATTGATATGCAAAAAAAGATCGACTCGATTGTACCAAATGCAGTTTGAAGAGCGTGTTCGCTCCACTCTTTAGGTCCGTGTAAATAGTGAAGGTTGCTCCGACTGAAGACGCCTTGAAGCTGCAGTATTTGTCCTGCAAGAGTTCAAGTGAAAGTGAGTTATAGAATGAGGGCAATATTGATTAGAATCGCGATGACATCACTTGAAGACTTCTAGGTCAGATGACTCGTTAACTTGGCAAGCTTGACTGTGTCGATATTTTGTTTTTGTTGTTAATGTCCTTGGCTATAACTGTTGTCTTATAGAACCAGAAAAGGGATCGAAGATCTCTATGAGATATGCACGCAGAAGAAGGGAAAGAAGTAGTAGAAGACAAATAACAAGAAAAGAGGGTGGGGGGAGAGGAGGAGAGTAGAGGAGGAGAGGGGGGGGGGGGGGGGGAGGAGGAGGAAGGTTAGGAGGATAGAAAGAAGAAGAAGCTGGCGATTGAAAAGTAGAAAGAAACTCACCACACCCTGGTACGGATAGCTGGCCTCAGCATCGATGCCGCTGTTGTCGATGACGTACTGGAAGGCCCATTCCACCATGCCACCATTGCAGCCGTAGTTGCCCTCGGAGCAGTCCACCAAGTTCTGTTCGCTAAGGCTGACTAGTTTCCCGGTCTTCTTGAAGGTCTGTCCCTCTAGTGATCCAGTGGCGCTGAAAGCCCAGCAAGCTGCGCAATGCATCTGTAATTATACAAAATCATATATTTTGTCAGTTTGTTCATATCAATAATTAGAACGATTTCTCTTCAATTTAAGAAAGGAAAAACGAAATTATGTTAAATAAGGTTAATAAATGTCTTCTTGAAGTGTTTTAGTTTCTGAAAAAAATTGTTAATCGAATACCGGTAAAGCAAATTACACTTTTAAAATATATGTATACCAAACGCTGATTACCACATGGTTATTGGAAAGCTGAATCAATCAAGACTATAATACTTACTGCATAACATGTAACTCACGGTGGATTTCTAACATTAATTTCATCACCTTTATGTTTTTATAAATTTATGAATTGATTGTTTTATATTTTATCACTTAATGTACAGGGTGGCCAAAAAACGGAACGGGGCACTTTCCAAAATAAAGTGCCAAAATATTTATGTCCCACGGATAGGATAGGGTGTCTTTTCCAATGAAAACCGATAACAAGAACAGTAATTTTGGTCGTGTAGTTTTTGTTTTAGAACGCTGTGAGTGAGACCATGTCAGGTGCCAATTTTTTTTAATTTTTACCTAGTCAATGCCAGTTAAATTGCACTCTCTGACGGTAATACCATTGACCGACCATTCATTCTCACGGTACACGGCTGAGTTATACTAACAATGGTGCGCCTTGTTAAACGCTATGAAAGGCGGTACGTGCGATGTATCAAGTACTGGCTCGGTATACAGAGAACCTGACATGGTGTCACTCACAGCGCCCTAAGACAAAAACTACACGACCAAATTTACTGTTCTTGGTATCGTTGTTCATTTGAAAAGACATCCTAACCGATAGACACAATACATGTGTTACTATATTTTGGAAAGTGCCCCGTTCCGTTTTTTTGGGGGGCCACCCTGTAAATGTTAATTTATTGGTTAACTTTCTGTTCATTATATTGCTTATAATGTTTGGGTAATTTAAAACAAATTATATTGGAAATATTAAAACAAAAATACCAGATAAGCAGATAAATTAACATAGACTAAGTGATTGTAATAAAACAATATAACTATACATCCATAAATGTATATATACCATAAAAGTGATCAAATCAAAAACTTAAAGGCGCATGTAACCTTACCTGATCCTTGACTGGTGTGACGTATCCCTTTGGGCGCCAATCGACAGAAGCAGGCAGTTCGACATTTTCCGGAGCAAGGAAGGGGGACCCTTGTTTGCTCGTGTTGGACTTCCTAAATCCGTTGAAGAATGCGACGATTTCTTGATTTTCCTGTCAGCAACAACATAAGAAATGAGTACAAATAAATTATCTGTTAAGTGGGTTCATGTTGGCGTCACGGATCTGCAGACAAAAAATAAAAACTTCTTTTCCAATCAAATGATATGAAAAATTAAGATTATATTCTTATTGCATGCTATTCAGGTACACAGTAAGAAAAAAAGGTTTATAAATGGTGCAAAGTAACGGGAAAGGGTGCAAACTCGGCAAAGGATTAAAGTTGTACCATATTATGCACCTATAAAGGTGCATTTTTGCTAAAGTGCCAAGTCGCACCTTTCTTAGACTTGTTCCGATACCATGGTCCTACTACACGCATGTTTTGTATTTACTCCTCTATTAAAGGGGTAGTACAGTTTTGGTAAGGCTGAACTTTAGTAACCAAACATGGACAGTAACATTATAAACTTATAGTTATAACTCTACCATGCTCGAAAGGTATACAAAATTACAAACGACTAAGTAAAAAGCCCGTTATCATTCTAAAAGAGCCATTAAAACACAAGAGGGCGCTTTCTAAAAAGGCATTGGTTTCAACCATTTTTCATACAAAATTATGCATGTTATGTTTTATTGAAACAATGATTAAATAGAGAGATCATCAACAACTATGTTAAGAACGCTTTTGACATTTTTTGAAAAAGTGCAAGCATTTTTTTTTTTTTTTTTTTAAAACATCTAATTATTTGGGCCCCAAATAATTATAGGTTCAGATATATTTATTGATATTTTAGCCGTTTCTGGGTCGATTTGGACCAAATAAAGTTTATTCTGCCATTAAAATTGCATGTTCTCTCAAATTGGACACTCAGTTTTTCATTACCTCACAAACAAATTGTGATGTGCAGCGCCCTCTCTACCAAAACTAAAGTACCCCTTTAAAGTCTGTGTTAATTTACTAACCACTACAAAACATACATCTTGTTTTACACTAGTTATAAGCTAATCGTGAACAAGGAACGATAGATAGGAATGATAGGTAAAGGCATAGAACAAAGTATGTATAGGATTATGTCGTAGGTTCGTAGGATTAGGAGGATAGGGCTATAGTTACGCACAACAGTGCAACTTTTAACCATTTTTGGTGCATCTTTGCACTTACCTCAAAGGTGTAATGTTGCACCATAAAATGGCATATTTGCACATTTCCCAAATTGTGCAACTTTGCACCTTTAACGTTCCTTTACGCTTACACTTACATTTACACTTACACTTACATTTACACTTACACTTACATCTGCATATCTACTTTTAAGTGCAACTTTGCACCTTTTCCTAAAGATGCTTTATTGCACCGCGAAGGTGCAAACGGTGAAGGATCAACTCTGCAAATTTACCGAAAGGTGAAATGTTGCACTTATATAGGTGCCACCAGTGTGGCAACGGTGTGCACCTATATATAAGTGTAAGATTGACCCATTTTTTCTGACTGTGAAAATGGAGGGATCCACTAAAAAGCATTGCTTGTAGAATGCGGAATCCCCATAAAGTTTATTATCAACAATTACTCCCCAAAATGTAATAGAAGGCACAATTTCCAATGCATTATTATCAAAAACAATATTTAATGGCAAAGAATCTATTGATTTACTAAAAAGCATAAATTTAGTTTTTTGAAAGTTTAAAGATAATTTATTAGCTCGTATCCACTGAGAAATCTTTAATAACTTTAATAATCTTTAATAAGTATGTGGATTACTGTGAGAAAAAAAATAAATTAGTGTCATCAGCAAATAGTATGAATGACAATATATCAAATGATTTACAAAAATCGTTTATATAAATAACAAATAAAAGTGGACACAATAAGCTTCCTTGGGGAACGCCGCAAATAACAAAACGAAATTCGGAATTAACGTAATTTAAAGAATCATACTGCTTTCTATTTCTCGTGAAAGCTCTCACATCTTTAGCGATCGAAAACAAACGTGTGCATGTATTAAAGGACATTACGTTGTCCGTAAATTATGTTTTCCCCTGAAAAAAATTATTTTAAAAGGCTAATCAAACCACGGCAAAATATTGTTACTTTCAAGATAATAAGGAGTTTTCAGCCAACTCGATCAAGAAACAAGAAATAAAAGGGTGTGACTGGCAGAAATTACCGAACTTTTATTTCTTGTTCGATTTCGCTCAGGCTTTCGTTGTTAATTTGTCCTACCTCTTCTAGTGTACCCTATAGTGTTCTCTTAGAATTGCATTTAAATAGTAATATGGGCTAACTTTTAAAGTAGGATTTGTGTTGTCTTCCTACCAGATCAGCGAACTGGTTCATTCCGAGGCGGTAGGAGTGGACGCCCCTCTGGTGTTCCATGTTGTGCTTGACGACCAGCTCTAGGTTCTTCTGCCAGACCAACCGTCTCATCACCTCCTCCTTCTCCGATGCGTAGGCCTTGCCGTAGCCGACCTTCCACGATTCCCACTCATCGTCAAACTCCTGGGGGAAGAGACTAGCCCCGAGGGCGCCCAGAGCGCAGAGCGCGAGCAAAACTCCTTGGATGGTCTTCATCGTGATGTGTCTATTTAGATTTATGTCGAAACAAAATATTATCAGCGTGCCAAAGTTTAAATTCGTATGTTTGACAATGACAAAAATGTGCCAAATGGCTTTGTATCATATAATACATGTATAGAGCGCGATTGTAGTGTATCGTTTGTTACAACATGAAAACAAGAGAATATGCCCATCATATATAGCATTTATATTATAGGACGCCATGTATCTATATAGGTGGTACCTTCACTCGCGTACCCAGGATTTTTTCAAGGGGGGGGGGGGGGGGGGGTTATTTCGTCGACCAAAATTACCGAGGCCGAGACCAGACTTTTCAAGGGGGAGGGGGGGGGGGGGGGGGAGGGGTGTCCGTCAAATTTTTCAAAGCCGAGTCCGAGATCCTTCAAAAAAATTCAAGGACGAGACCGAGACCACTTGGTTTTCGGGGGCCGAGACCATTGGTTATGATGGTCGAGACCGCTAAAAAGTGGCCTCGAGACCACTTAAATTGGTTTAAGTGGAGGGGGGGGGGGTCGAACCCCCCAAAACAGCCCCTTTTTCATCAAGGGGGGGGGGGGGGTTGAACCCCCATGGGTACGCCTATGGTTACCTTACTCAGAGGCGCATGATTTCAATTGGTCATCAGGTACAGTTCAAACCCACAGAATTATCTTGCGCACTATCTCAACTTCCAGGGGAGCATATAATACGAGTCCAAGATGCTCTACTTTATACATAAGGCGCTATATACAGGCTTAGTTGATACCCATTTATATTCCTGCGTGGGTACGCATCGATTGCGTTCTAACTCGGGTCCCCGCGATTAGAAGTCAAGCGCTTATCCATTCATATTATGAAAGTCGTCTATATTTTAGATAGCCCTCCTTGGCAAGTTACAGCATTGAATTACATCCTTGTGTATAAATGTAATCATTCTGTTATTTGAATGAGAGTTGTGATGTTGCCTTACGGGAAAGGCTATTAAATATCAGTAAGGAAATACATTTATAGGTAACTTATTAAATGGAATGAACGATCATCGAAACCAACACGTTGAAGACGATTACAATGCAAAAATGCAAGATCATTATTTGACGGCGATTAAGAAGTGTTCATGAATTTATATTGGTGCCAAACTTCTATCATCGTGATCATAATGATTTATAACAACAATTTTGAGGAATCCATATCCGTTTACGGTATATGCCAATATTTATATTCATTTCATACCGAAAAAACACAATGTTTCGCAGTATGAACAAATCGTGTGAAATCCAGTGTGTTCACACTGTGAACACAGTTTATGTTCAGAGTGCTGTATTATATTCGGTATAGGGGCAATATGACACTGGTATAATTGTGAACGAGCCTCAGTATATTGAATACAATTTAATAATAAACGTTATTTTTCTGGAAACAAATTAAAACCTCTCCGCCTGCCCCAAATTGGAGAAGGAGAATATTGTAATCTTATTATTGAAATTAAAAAGTACAGTGATACATTTATATGAGGCTCGTTTTGCAACGCAAGAAGATGACGCCGTTCAATATCTTTATGATTAAAATCATGAAAAGGATCATATATTACAGATAAATCAGATATGAAGTTAGTTATATCCGTCAGTTTTGTACGAGTTTGACTTTTTGACCGTGATTTTAACGAAATTTACATTGTGAAACGATACAAGCCTTGTAGAGCCTATGTGGAAAACACAATTTTTCATAGTAGCCCTGCCCTATTCAAATAAAAACGAATACATAAATTAATTAATAAATTCGCATTTACTCACATCTTAAATTGTATAAAACCATGAGAAACTATCATATAACATTACGAAGCAGGAAACTTATAATAGTTATCTACTCACCTTCTCTATCCTTATTCGTCCACAACCAGGAAACAGAATAATCAATTAAAGCGCGAGTTCTCCTTTTATAAACGCGCAATACGTACACGCCATGTGTTCTGTGTTATAGCTCCTTCTCTAATGCTAAGATTGGTTGGCAGATCTACTTACAACCAACAGCCTGGCAGTTGGAATACATTTATGGAACCCCTTAGAAGATCAGCTTCTGCTAAGAGGGAGTCCCACCTATAACAGTTTCGGTGCGCTGCGCACAAATCCGTCATTAGGTTTACTGCGCATATAAAGACTGATTTATTTATTTATTGATTGATTGATTGATGAATGCACACTTTATAAAGAATTAAAACAATTCTGGTACCGCTTGGCGAAGCGAAACTCCTTTTTTTTAATAAACAATGAATACAAATGAACCAATGAACGGACATATTGAAATATGTGATACCCATTAAAAAAGCACTCTTATTGGTTGAAGAATATGCAATGTGTAAGGAACAATGAATATTGTCCCTGTTTGTATCGAGGTACCGGTAAGCGAATAAAAAGAAACTCCTTAATATTTTTCCCAATACGTCCGTTGCTAGTTTTATTTTGTTATACATGTAATGTGCTTTGTCGAATCAACTCAAAGTTGGAGTGAACCCATCGATTGTTTTCGTTAACTATATGAACATAATCAGAAACACATACAAACCGTACAAACAATCACGCATCCATGAATCATACCAGTATGAGTTCCTCTTCCTGCGAGATGAAATAATAAGTAAGCATGCTTGAGATTCAATATAAATAATCTTGTAATGGAAATACAGCAACTGATTAATTAAAATGTACGTATGCCCCAAAAGGCTGTTGAAAACATTTGGATTCACGGATCAATTAACTGTGTCTTCTACTTCTATAGTAGATATCCACTGCAATTATGCACTATAGTAAAAAAAAAAATAATAATAATAAATAAATAAATAAATACATTTTCTTTTTCTTGTACTAATTATTACACAGTATCATATATTCTGTTCTGTAAATTAAAGGGACCTAGTAACTGTGTTGATATGTGCAAAAAGTGATGAGTGGTTGATACAATGTATATTGTTGTTATCTGATATGTCCACTGGGTGTTGTGTGAAAATTTCAAGATAAATTGATGTTATTTAGCCGAGTAATTAATGAGCAAAAATGCAAAGTGATATTCACTAACTTATTGCACTCACTTTGTACACGGTTGTCGTGGTAACTTTGTTGACATGTGCAAAAAGTGATGAGTGGTTGATACTATGTATTACGTTGTTATATGATATGTCCACTGTGTGTTGTGTGAACATTTCAAGTTAAATGGACGTTACATGGCCAAGTAATGATAAAAAATGCAAAGTGATATTCACTAGCTCATAGACTCACTTTGTACACGGTTTTCGCGGTCCGGTGGATAATTTAACATCTGAACATCCAGCATGGATGTAATTACATGAAATAATTTGTGTCTGATTCAAATTAACTAATTCAACTCAATCTATGAATGATATAGGCCCATCGATTTTGGGATCAATACAGCAAATTCTTTGTATACCACAATCAAAGTGATGTGAAATTCCAGCCTTCTTCGTGTGAACACAGGTTTCTCGTGAGACAAAGAATGCTGGATCGTTCGATATGAAATAGGACATGTTTTTTTTATAATCAGAACACAGTTTAACACGTACACAGCCGGTTTCTGAATGGCGGCAAGCCTGTTTATTTATTTTATAATATTTGTATACATGTTTGTTCTTGATTATTGAAGAATATACAGGGTGGCCCAAACAACGGAACGGGGCATTTCCCAAAATATAGTAACACAATGATTATGCCTATCGGATAGGGTGTCTTTTCCAATGAAAACGATACCAAGAACGGTAATTTTGGTAGTGTAGTTTTTGAGTGACACCATGTCAGGCTCCTATTTTTACCAAGTCAGTGTCTGATAAATCGCACTTCCTGCCCGTCATAGCGTCGAACAACCATGCCCATTATCTTGGCACACAGCTGAATGCAAACTAACAATAGCGCGCGTATTGCACTATTGACTACTTTGAATTAGCGATTTGATCAAGATGTACAAAATGTGAAGTTTATATTTCTGTAATTGTCAAGGCACTACATTCGTGACATTTGAAAGCACTTGCGTGCACCTTCAAACTTCTCCTTCAATGGCAACACAATCAAATCGTGTGATAATTTATGATAGTTTCACATGATAAGTATTTACAATGTTCATGTTATTATTGTTCATTTTTTTTGTTTAGTTATTATGCTTTGAGATTTAACTGTTTTACTGGAAGGGGCACACATGCTTAGATACAATATGTCTGAAAAGGGCACAGTGCTTTATATTTACAAGCATTTATCCTTTTAAAACTCTTCAATTTAGTATGTAATGCACTACAACAAACTTGGCAGATATTTATGTGTAGTTTTACTTTCAGTTCAATAATCATTCACATCTCCTTTCCATATAAACAACACTAAAGCAACCAGGTCCCTGATATATCTTCATCCATGCACAGTGGCGTAGCGTGGTCGGACTGATTGGGGGGGGGGGGGGGGGGGGGGGGCACGCACAATTATTTGGGGGCACACCTTCAAAAAATGTCCCCTTATGTTTTCTATTGTTTTTTCCCACGTGCCCCCCCCCCCCCCCACACCCGTCGCCACGTCACTGTCCATGCATATAAACGTACACCTCATCTTCTCTCTTGATTGCAGTATCGACAGTCTGTTTAATGCATGGCGCTGTTAATCGTCTTCATCTTCAGTTGTGTAGTTGTGGCGTTCTTACACGGGGCAAGATAGGAAGTGTACGATGTCAGCTTGGTCAGCTTTTGTTGAGGAATCCACTTTTTTTCAAATTATTAATTTCATAACACCATGCTTAATTATGTTAATTGTTGCTTATAACTTATTCTTCTCAAACAAATTCTTCTCAAGTTTTGTCCAAGACATACCAAAGGGTACAAGAAGAGTCGCTGTAACCATCATCCTATTGAACACACACACTACACATACCATCAGATCAGGGAAGTGCGTTCATACGTGGTCCCTCTATATAACAACATCAAATTAGTAGTGACCTGGCTTTATATTGAGGTTGATGCTTCCCCACCCCCTTGTCCCTGCCATAGTTCAAATATTGTCCCTTTAACATACAACGGGAGCAATAAAAGTTCCTGTAACGAACATTCTTTGAAATACACACAATACATTCCTACATCACAACACAAAGTTAAGAAAATTAGTCGATTTAATTTTTTCGATACGTGTCATTTTATTATAAAGTCAATGTAAATAGACTGTAAAGTATGCATATCATTATAAACGATCGGATAGTAACATTGCTGACATGTGCAAAAAGTGATGAATGATTCATAGTTACATGGTTCATAAAATGGTTCATAAAACGTAATGTGTGAAAATGTTACCTTACATAGGTTATGGCCGAGTAATGAGCGAACATGCAAAGTGATATCCGAAAACTCATAGCACTGGATTTGTACACAGTAATAACTTTCCAGTTGATAATTTAAGTTCCATACACTGTAGTACAATTTTGATAAGGCTGATCTTTAATAGTAACCAAAAGATGCACAATAACACTTCAAACTAATACATGTAGTTATAACTCCACCATGCTCAAAAGGTATAGAAAATTACAAACGACTAAGTAAAAAGCATTTTATCATTAGAAAAGAGCCATTAAAACAGAAAAGGGTGCTCTCTAACAAAAAAAAAATTGTTTTAACCATTTTTCATACAAAATTATGCATGTGATGTTTTGTTGAAATAATGATAAAATAGAGAGAACTGATCATCAACAACTATTTTAAAACCTCTGGATCATTTTTGAAAAAGTGTATGCATTCTTTTTTTCTTTTTTTAAATCATCGAATATATCTGGGCCCCGGATTTATTACGATCGGATATATGTTTTGATATGTCAGCCGTTTCTGAACTGATTTTGATCAAATAATGTTTAAACTGCCATTAAAATTGTATGCTCTTTCAAATTTTACACTCAGTTTGTCATTATCTCACGAAACAATTGTTTCGTGTAGCGCCCTCTATTCCAAAACTGAACTACCCCTTTAATAATCGCAATTATCATCATACCGAAGGGGGGGGGGGGGGGGGTGTCCCATGCTCATATCGGTAACACGATTACAACAATAAGAGATCCATTAGAGTTCTAAGTAGGTTTTTGTGGATTCTGATGATGTTACTAGATCCCTTTAAAAACTGTTTATCATACAACACATTGACTGATGGAGAAACGAACACATAGTCTAGATAAACAGATAAACTAGTTTTAGTAATCTTATAATACAATAGTAGCATTGTATCATATGTACAGTACATAATATGTTTTACCTTTTCCAATTGCTAATTATGGTATTGATTTCTCGTGAAAAAAGTTCGATGTGTGATGGAACACGCTATACCACAATTTGTTATTTGAGTTTGTACATTTACAACATTATTCAGGGTGGCCCCAAAAAACGGAACGGGGCACTTCCCAAAATATAGGAACGAAATGATTATGTTCATCGTATTATGATGTAATTTCCATTGAAAAACGATACCAATTTTGGTCGTGTAGTTTTTGTTTTAGGGCGCTCTGAGTGACACCATGTCAGGTTCCCATTTTTGTAAATTTTTACCAAGTCAGTGCCTGATAAATCGCACTTCCTGCCCGCCATAACGCCAGTTCTAAGGGGCCATCCTGTATTATAGACATAGTAGAAAATACAAACAAGACGAATTCTAATATAAACATATTATATAGAAATCAGTATTTACACAAATACAACGTATCTGGTAAGAAATGTAAATAAAATAAATTATAATTTTGAGTCATTCTTTTTCTTATTGAGTGTTTAAGAATAAAATAATTCGAGCTTCATCAATTCTATATGTGAACACTAAGGAAATGTCAGAGGCTTTGATCAGGAAACTATCTAGTACTGGAACGGTTTGTTGAACAACGCGGAGACAACGAGCTGTGTTAGCATACACATGATCGACGACATAACCACTATCACATTCAGGTTTTCCAAGCACAGGACGCAACGAATCATCAACGAGATAATGAATTTAATCTCTATAGATGCTAAGGCAATGGCGAAGGCTTCGGGAAAGTCTCTGGTTCTGGAGTGGTTGATTTAAAGCCGTGACGATTACGGGATGTGTTTTCGTACTCGTGGCCGGTGAGAAATTTTCCATCACCTTCCGGTCTTCCACGCCCAGGACGAAACAAACCATCAAGACCGATATTTGCCTGGCGAGTCTCATCGAACTGAAATGATGGATTCAATGGTTGAGGACCAATGGGATGAAGCGTAGACTTGTTGTCAAGGGAATGTTGTTCAGGCGACTGCGATTCTTCAATCACATGTGGAATCAAGGAATCAAGTACTTCTGCATGTTCTGACTGATCAGACTTGTGGCTCGATGTAGATGTGGCTCGATTGTTGTCGTTAAGAATGTCATTGATAGAACAGTACGCACTTTCAACCGTGTCGCTAGGCTGTCTGGGGTTCTGTTCGCGTGCCTTCGCCGCCACCTGGTGGCGCTGCTTGCCCTCCCTACCTACCCATCCAGTGACAGAAGAGATATTGAGCTTTCCATCAGAAATATTGTCTGTGCAGGAAAAAATCGCCCCTGTCGATTTTTGTCCAACAATATCAGTTGCGTGGGAATATTTCTTTTCCCTCTGCTCTCGGGAAGTCCCCTCTGGTGTGTACTCATTAGATGAAGAACTCTCTGAAAGTCCTCGTAGGTCTTTCAGTGGGAACTGATCAGGCATCAGGGATTGCATGTACTCGTGCGTCAAATTCAAACTATCCGAAGGATCAGACAGCTGGGACAACTTCTGCAAGCTGTTATGTGTGTCCTTAGATCTTCGGGTGTCAATGCTTCCAAGATCAAGATCTGTTGGGCGAGGAGTGAAGCGATTCTTTTTGCTCCTTCGCAGTATCAGTCCGGTGCGTGTTGCACTGCTTAACAGGAGAGTGGCGGATATGACGAGGATGAGACTCAGAAGTACTGTATTAGTGACAGATTTGTTCGTGCAACATGTGTAGTTATTACATTCCTTAGATTTGTTGTCTTCTCCCACAATGCCCATATCAGTATGCTGCGATTTATCTGTCGATGAAATTAAAATGGCTGAGGTATGAAGGGGTGTGGACACTGTGTGTCTCTCAGGATCTCTGTCTGTATCGCTCACTGTGGGGATAACAGTGTATTCTGATTGGTCGGTTTCCTCACTTGTGGTTGGTTCAGTGATATGACTGGTTTCAGAAAGATTCAACGCAAGATACGTGTCATCAAGGTCGGTAAAAATGTAATATTCGCCGTAATCTGTTTCAAGCAGAGGGAACCTGATAGTGAAGGAAAAACATTTCAGACCGCACAGTTCAAGTGTTATATGATTCCCACTGTCAGTATTGGCTGGGCACCATAAGTAGCAACGTCTCGGATTGCATCCAAATTGTGAAACACAATTCCCAATCGATATACCATCAGATCGATTAATGTCTACTCTATCACCTATCACCAAGTATTGGTCCACTATGCAGTGAACAGCAGCAGCCGTCCCATTTGTTTCTAATTCAACCTTCCTCTCACACTGGAACGAAAAGGGAAAACAAGGCTTGATGTAAAGATTCAAAGACAATGCCGCCAGCACGAGGATTATTTGGTGTGCCATCTTAATAGAGACTCGAGTCGATTCTCTGCCATTTGATGCTTCTCCGGCCTGGAGTATAGTTGAGAACAGTTGACACTGGCATGCTACAATCACCAAGCACTATTTATATTATGATATATATGATTTGCTGTACAGATTGAAACCCGGGAACATTATTGTTTGTATTTGCTCCTCGCGATTCGATTGGCTTAGGAGCGTGAAGTAGAAATGCAAATATTTATAAAGATAATACAAGGCACGTTTTGTAGGAAAAAAGCTAAACAATCATTCAGTTGGTTTCACCTTTCGGTAAATTATGTTGATGATGAATGGTGGTTTCACTTCATAAGTATCTACGATGCTACGTTGCCCAATAAATCTTTGATTTGATGAAGTGCACTCAGACAGGAAAGCAAAATACTTAATGTGGACATGTTGAAACCCTTTAGAAAAATGACAGACTTGTGTGTACCCGTACTTTTGGTTGTCACGCGGACTAAGAGTGCATTCACATTTATTTGTTATAATGATAATAAAAGCCTTAAACGGCTCCGCCCTCATAACTCTCTTAATCTAAAAAAAAAAAAAAATCTATATGTTTCCTTACTTTTATATCCAGTATGGACACTCTTGTCTTCTCAAGATAATATAGTTCCCTTTCCAGCAATGTAATTAAAGGGGAAAATGCCCTGCCTAATCATCCCCTATCACCTCGTGACCTATTCTCTTCGTATTGATCTGATAGTTCATCTGCAGTGGCGCAGCTAGGGGAAAAGTTATGAAAATGTGTCAATACGCATGATACGTGGACCCAAGTAGGGAAAAGTTTCAACTGATTAATAACAACCACATATCTAATTGTTCTCATGTTGTAGTAACCAAGTTATACGGGCGTCATATAATATGAAAAAACATAATATTTATATTTATAAAGTTCTAGAAAAATAGAATATGGATCATATTTCCACGCAGCTAAAAGTACTTCAATATTACGCAACTGTGGACGCCCACCGTGATCGACGTGATAACCAGAATGACTTCCATGACTCCCTGGTCTTCCTAGCTTAGAACGGAACCATCTACACCGATTATTATACAATCTCTAGATGATATGGAAATGGCAGAGGCTTCGGTTAAGTCTAGTTCTGGAGGGGTTGGTTCAACAACACGGCGACAACGGACTGTGGTGGCATACAGATGACTGGTAAGATAACTATATCACCTTCAGGGTTTCCAAGCTCAGGACACAGCAAATCATTAACGAGCTGTGTAATCATACGTGATCGACGAAAATCCATCATCACTGCCGGGTCTTCCTAGCTTAGAACACAACGAATCATCAACTCGATATTTTATTTAATATCTACATGCTAAGGCAATGGTGGGGGCTCCGGGAAAGTCTCTGGTTCAATCATGTCTAGAGTGGTTGACTTCAAGCCACGTCGACTGCGAGGTGTGTTTTCATACTCGTGGCTGGTGGTAAATTCTCCACCATCTTCCGGTTTTCCAAGCCCGGGATGAGACAAATCATCAACACCGATATCTGCCTGGAGAGTCCGATCATGTTGAAATGATGGATTCAATGGTTGAGGGCCAACATGACGAAGCGTAGACTTGTTGTCAAGGGGACGTTGTTCCAAAGTCCGCGAATTCTCATGACATTGTGGAATTAAGGAATCAAGAACTTCTGACTGATCAGACTTTATAGATGTGACTTGGTTGTTGTTGATAACGATATCATCAATAGAACAGTACGCACCTTCAACCACGTCATCCGGCTGTCTAGGCATCATTGTGGATGTCTTTGTTGCCACCTGGTGGCGCTCCTTACACTTCCTAGCTTCTTTCCCGGTGTCAGAGGAAATCTTGACACCTGGATTCTGGTCAGGATTTTTAGATGTGTATGAAGTCATCTTAATTCTCGGCTCCCGACCAGTCACCTCGGTTGTGTATTCGTTTGACGTTGAACTCTCTGAACGGTCTGTGTGGCTTCTCAAGAAGTCTTCAGCAGACATCGACGATTGCATGTACTCGTGTGTCAAATTCAACCTATCAGAATGATCAGACAGCTGCGACAACTTTTGCAAGCTGTCGTTAGTGTCCTTAGATTGTCGAGTGTCAATGCTTCCATGATTCAGATCTGTTGGGCGAAGATTGAAGCGATTCTTTTTGCTTCTTCGCAGTTTCAGGCCGGTGCGCGTTGCACTGCTTAACAAGATCGTTGTGGATATTGCGAGGATGATACTCAGAAGTATTGTATTCGTGACAGAGTTGTTACAGCAACATGAGTAGTCATTACTTTTAACCGTTTTGTTGTCTTCTATCACGGTGCTTATGTCAGTATACTGCGATTGTTCTGTAGACAGTGCTGTAGTCGAGTCCACCCTGTCCGAGTCCGAGTCCGAGTCCGAGTCCCTGGAGTCCGAGTCGAGTCCGAGTCCGACTCCGAGTCCCGGACATCCGAGTCCCGAGTCCCGGACATCCGAGTCCGAGTCCGAGTCCGAGTCCCAATGGGAAAATCTTAAATTGCAATTCTTTTTATTTCACAATCATGATCAGTTCCATTATGATAAATGCCTTACAGTGAACTCTCTATAACATAAATAGTTGTCTGGTTCATTGTAAACTTCCATTTGTCAGATATACCGTATTTTAATTATTCTTACTACAACAGTTATCTTAATAGACACCATCAAAGAAATGACAAAGAGTTATCTGCAGAAATGATTTTGGGCAATGTCAAAGGTTATTATTACAGAGTATGAGACAAATTCAATTATTAATGTCTATGCAGGATAAAAAATTCATAAAAAGTGTGACAGACGGGACAAGAATTTTGTTGATCTTTGTCACCCTTAAATTTCCCAAAAATACAGTGGATAAGGAACTGCTGCATATCTTTTCCTAAGGTTCACGGTCAAATGGATTAATGGGATATAACTTTATGTGCAAACAGTCAAGTTGCTGAAAAGTAATCATTGTTGAAGTTAAGCATGAATTTCAGCAATTTTCTAATCCTTTTAAGATCACAATTTTTAGCAAAAAATATCAAATATCTGAAAATTCACGTTTTGTGCCATAAACTGTCAGTTATGAACAGTTGAGCAAGATATCATCCTAAGAAGCAATGAAGAGCAATCACTGTCAAGAACCAATTGGAATGAAAAGAAATACTGATTAATACGTAATTCAAATGTATCATGGGGGGCGCGACATAATTGACTGAAACTGAAGGGACTGGTGCGATACTTGAAAATTATATTTCTTGAAATTGGTGTGAATTATTCAGTCGCATGCATCTATCATGACCTGATTGAAGTTTGAAATTTAACTATGATTTTGTTATCAGATTGGATGGTTATATACTGCAATACAGGGTGGCCCCCAAAAAACGGAACGGGGCACTTCCCAAAATAAAGTAATAAAATGATATATCCACAGGATATGGTATCTTTTCCAATGAAAAACGATACTTAGAACAGTCATTTTGGTCTAGTAGTTTTTGTTTTAGGGCGCGCTGAGTGACACCATGTCAGGTTCCCATTCTTGTCAATTTTTACCAAGTCAGTACCTGATAAATCGCACTTACTGCTCGTCATTTCATCAAAGTAACAACCATGCCCATTTTCTCGGCACACAGCTGAATGCACACTAGCAATAGCGCGCATATTGCTCGTTGTTCAATTTTATAGTCGCATCAATTATCAGGCTTTCGTAAATTAATTCACGTTCTGGCCGTAATAGTTGACCGTGTCTTACATGTTCCAAAACATAAAACGACTAATCTTAACGTCTATTTAGGCATATAATAGCTTGTTGAGGCGATGTTACGATCATTTTCCAGAATGCCACACTCAAGCGAGCAAGGTACGCCAGAGAACAACGGGTTTGTTTTTGCTTGCGCTGGGGTAATTTTATGAACTATAAATAAACGTGGGAAAACGGAAAAAATGCCGGTCTCGTTGCCGGTCTCGGCCCGATTTTCGCCCGAGTCACGAGTCACCATTGGTCGAGTCCGAGTCCGAGACCGAGTCTTTGTGGCTCGAGTCCGAGTCCGAGTCCGAGTCCCGAGAAATACGGACTCGAGACCGGTCTCGAGTCCGAGTCCGGACTCGAGTCCTACAGCACTGTCTGTAGATGAAATTAAAGTGGATGAGGTCTCAAGGGGCGTTGATGTTTGGCTCTCAGGATCTTTGCCTGCTTCACGTTTAGGGGAGATAAACGGTTGCGGTTTGGTTGGCTTCATCACGTGTGGTTTGTTCAGTGGGAGGTACATACATTGAAAGGTTCAATGCAAGGGTTTTGTGTGCATGATCGATAGAAATGTAATATTCGACATAATCTGTTTCAAGGATCGGACCTTTGATACTGACTGAAAGACATTTCAATCCACATAGTTCAAGTGTAAGATGAGGTGCGTGTTCGCTTTCAATGTTACACCATATGTAGCATTGATTTTGATTGCAGCTTTGGGAACCACAACTCCCAATAACCGTGTCATCAGATCGAATAAAATCTAATGTCTCAGCTTCTACCCAGAAATGATCTGTAATGCATTGAACAAGGACACTCGTCTCATTGATTTCTAGTTCACGTTTTCTCTCACACTGAAAAGTCAAGGGAAAACAAGGCTCGATATGAAGACACAAGGCCAATACCGTCAACACGAGAACTAATGGACGTCCCATCTCGCTGACTGGAGCTTGTTGATCCTTTGAGTTATATTATCGCTTCTTGCATTGAAGGCAGTTTTTTGTCAGCTCACCTAAATTTACATTAAATTGTGTTGCATATATCTTAAATGTGTTGCACAGAAATCTGCGATCGGTTTGCACCGCTTTGAATTCTCGATTTGATGAAATACGCAGGAAAGACGAGGTTTATAATTCTATAGTCTCTTTTTGTACTATCTAAATGCACTTTCAAACTCCTCCTTCAGTTCGTTTTCAGTGTATTCAAATTGGATAGTTTATGATAGTTTCATCCTCAGTTTCACAAGATGCGCTTGTTATATTTGTTTAAGTGCGAGATTTGATTGATTTGAATGATTATTTTAAAAGACACTTGAAATAAGAGTGCCTTGTCAAACCATTCACATCTCTTTGCGGATATGTTGCCCTCTATAGTTACGTAGTTAAAAGGGAGAGGGAAACATAGTAAAGTGCTCTCCCTGTACCACCAGTCCCCCCTCCCCCCCCCCCCCTCTCCCTCCTCCCTGCACAGTGTGACCCATTCTCCCCGTATTATTCTGATCTTTCTTCCTCTCCAGTGGCGTAGCTAAAAGAGGGAGGACGTGAGTGGAAAGCACCTTTCCTAGGTGATGGAACGTGTTTTTTCTGAGCAAGGTCGAACATGTTCACTCTCGGAGAGGCGTCTTTTAGGAAGTCCGTATAAACTATTCATCACAAATGTTTATATTTCCAGACATGCATGTAATATAGATTATTTAAAATTAAAATTATTCGTACAATGTGTCTGTATTTTTACAAGCGAGTAATATATAAAGTGTCTACAATAATTATTAGTAAATGGCCGTATATGGTCCAGTCATGCCTTCTATTGAATGTTATGCTTGTGTTTATTATCGCTAACATTTCATTTGAGTTCTGGATGGTGGGGACTCCTTGAAAGTCTTTAGTTCTGGAGCGGTCGATTTAAACCCGTGACGACTGCGAGCTGTGTTTTTATACTCGTGGCTGGTGGGATATTCTCCATCACCTTCCGGTCTTCCACGCCCAGGACGAAACGAACCATCAACACCGATATCTGCATGGTGGGTCTCATCGAACTGAAATGATGGATTGATTGGTTGAGGACCGAAAGGATGAAGCGTAGACTTGTGGTCAAAGTTGTTTCGGCGGCTGCGATTCTTCAATCACATGTGGAATCAAGGAATCAAGAACATCTACATGTTCTGACTGATCAGACTTGTGGCTCGATGTAGATGTGGCTCGATTGTTGTCGTTAAGAATGTCATCGATAGAACAGTACGCACTTTCAACCGTGTCGCTAGGCTGTCTGGGATTCTGTTCGCGTGCCTTCGCCGCCACCTGGTGGCGCTGCTTGCCATCCCTACCTACCCATCCAGTGACAGAAGAGATATTGAGCTTTCCATCAGAAATATCGTCTGTGCAGGACAAAATCGCCCCTGTCGATTTTTGTCCAACAATATCAGTTGCGTGGGAAGATTTCTTATCTCTCTGCTCTCGGCATGTCCCCTCTGGTGAATACTCATTAGATGAAAAACTATCTGAATATCCTCGTAGGTCTTTCAGTTGGAATTGACCAGGCATCAGGGATTGCATGTACTCGTGTGTTAAATTCAAACTATCTGAATGATCAGATAGCTTCTGTAAGCTGTTGTTTGTGTCCTTAGATAGTCGGGTGTCAATGCTTCCATGATCCATATATGTCGGGCCAAGAGTGAAGCGATTCTTTTTGCTCCTTCGCAGTTTCAGTACGGTGCGTGCTGCACTGCTCAACAGGAGAGTAGCGGATATGACGAGGATGATACTCAGAAGTATTGTATTTGTGACAGAATTGTTCGAGTAACATGTGTAGTTATTACATTCCGTAGATTGGTTGTCTTCTCCCACTATGCTCATGTCAGTATGTTGCGATTGTTCTGTAGAAGAAATTGAAATGACTGAGGTATCAAGGGGTGTGGCTGTTAGTCTTTCAGGATCTTGTCCTGCTTCGCTTATAGGTGAGATAAATGGTCGTCCGGTTTGGTTAGCTTCATCACTGGTGGTTGATTTAGTGGATGGTCTGGCTTCAGAGAGGTTCAATGCAAGATACTTTTCATCAGGGTCGGTTAAAATGTAATATTCGCCGTAATCAATTTCAAGAAGCGGACCTTTTATACTGAGTGAAATGCATTTTAACCCACACAGTTCAACATTATAATGATGACTCTGTTCGAGTTTAGGTCTACACCATATGTAGCAACGTCTTGGATAGCATCCTAATTGGGAAAAACAATGCCCAATCGCTGTACCATCAGATCGATTAATGCCTAATCCATCATTTGCTTCCAAGTATTGGTCCACTATGCAGTGAACAACAGCAGCCGTCCCATTTGTTTCGAGTTCAACCTTCCTCTCACACTGGAACGAAACGGGAAAACAAGGAATGATGTAAAGATTTAAAGACAATGCCGCCAACACGAGGATTATAAGGTGTCCCATCTTAATAGTGACTTGAGTCAGTTCCTATGATTTTGGATGCTTCTCTGGCCTAGGGTATACTGAAACAGTTGGCATTGGCATGCAACAATCACCAAGCACCATTTGATTTGCTGTACAGATTGAAACTCGGGAACCGTATTGGTTGATTTGCTACTCATGATTCGATTGGCTTAGCAGCGTGAAGTAGAAAGCAAATGTGTTCTTAAAGGATATCGTTATATACGTTATGGAAAATTGTATTTTTACACTCCTCGTTTATTATCACTTAGTTGGTTTCACCTTTGAGTAAATTATGTTGATGAGTGATGACAAATGGTAGTTTCAGTTCATAAGTATCTACGATGCTGCGTTGCCCAATACATCTTTGATTACGTGTTACTCCTTGTAAAGTTCGAAATCTGAAGAAGGGCACTCAGACCAGGAAAGCAAAATAGCTTAATTATGACATTTTGAAACCCCTTTGGAAAACCACAGATACGTCGTGGGTACTCGTAGTTTTGGTTGTCACTTAGAGTGATTTCACATTAACTCGCCATAGTCATAACTCTCTAAATCCATAAACGAAAGCCTGCTCTACTTTTGATAGCAGTATCGACACTCTTGTCTTCTAAGAGGGAATCTGGTCCCCTCTCCAGCAACGCAATTAAAGGGGAAGTACCCTGCCTAATCACCCCCTCCCCCCCCCCCCCCCCCCCCCCAGCACCCACGTTACCTATTCTCTTCGTCTTGATCGGACAGTTCATCCGCAGTGGCGCAGATACGGGGAAAGTTATACAAGTGCCTCAATACGTGGGGCCCCACTAGAGAAATGTATCAACCTGTTTAATAATAATATAACCACATGATCAATAATTGTTCCCATGTTGTAGTAACCAAGTCATACGAGCCGTCCATATGATATTTAAAAAAACATAAGTTATTTATATCTATAATGTTTTCTAGAACAATAGGAATATAGATCATATTTCCACGCAGCTAAAAGTACTTCAACACTACTCAACTGTGACCTTAAAAACACAGGTTATAGTAGGCTGTTAAGCATTCATTTAAGTATAATGGCATCGCTATATAAATTTTTACTACGATGCTCAAGTATGTTTACTGATTGGATACGGAAAAACTAGATCAACTTATTTTAATGAGCACTATACAGTAGATTAAATAATTATTAACATTTTCATTACATGTACAGAATTTGTGCTTCTAAAAGGCTTATAATGGTGACACTGATATCTCTTGAAAACAGAAAAGGTTCGATACGTCAAGGAACATAGTTTTCCTCTTTTACAGTTTGAATTTGAGCCAGTGACTCTGCAAGCCTGTGAAAACTCGTACCTACATTTACAACTTTACATTATACACATATTATACAAATAAAACGAATTACAAAAGATGACGGCATACAAAAGGCTAAATATTAACGACATTACAAATATCAAGACAATTATATATAATGCAAACAATATACTCTTCAGTTTGAGTCTTTATTTATGGTTAACGATTAAGATAAGTCGTGCTATGATTTTAATTTACGGTATGAACAGAAAGACATTCGCAGAGTCTTCGGGAAAACTCTGTTCTGGAGCGGGTTGTTAAACGACGCAGCGACGACAATGAGCTGGGTGATCAGTACTCTTTGTCGACGAGATACCCACCATCACCTTCATTCTACCCAGGACACAGGACGCCGCGAATCATCAACACCGATGTTTTCGTCAATGTCGAAATTGAAAGGGTAATTGGCGGAGGCTTCGGGAAAGTCTCTGGGTTGTTGATTCCAACCCGTGGCGACCTTCGGAGTTGTGTTTTTCTATACCACGAGCCCAGATGAGATATCGGCCATCACC